>PVKS010000499.1:0-190934 GCA_004027875.1 Aplodontia rufa
AAAGCTTATCAAACAACACCTTACTAAAACTGGAATTCTAAGATTACTCATTGGAAAGTCTCAATTAGGTAAGAGGTCTAATTATCCTGAATTTCTAGTAAATAAAGCCTTCAAGTTATTCATTACTGTAACAGTTTTATAAATAATATTTTCTGCTTCATTAAATTAGTTTATATTCTTTGCACTCTTCAACTGTTGTACTTGTTTTCTTATATAAACCTTATCATTGAATATTATAAAAACTCCAAATTCTTAGAATGATTTATTTGATTTTAGAATACATAAATTTATATTTTAATTTGAAAATCTTTCATGCTACCACACTGCTTTTAAATGGAAAAGAAATCCCATTCTGTCCCCCAACACAGCAGGAAACATTTATTGAGTGTTCAGCAAAAGGTCCAGTAAGTATAAACTCAGTCTTCCTAAGCACTAAGTGGGGTAGGCACTATCTTGACAAATAAGTAATCTGAAGCACAAAGGATACCCCGAATTTGGAATGAATTCCTTCTAGATATTATTTTTCACATGTAGGTTTCCAATATATATAAAATTTGGTTTTAAGGAACAAAATGGTGATTTAATCAAATCCCTTTAGTATAGCCTATTAGCACTGTTAATAAAGTTAATCTTTGAATAACACGTAATGCCATTCCTGTCACATACTGAATCCCTATTAAATAAAGATCCAACTGTGGGCTTTCTGTTCTGTTCACTGCTGTACTCATACTTAACACCAAAATCACAGAATTTTAATTACCACTTCTTTCTAGGTTGTCTTGATATATGCCAGGATGATCGCCCTTCTCATTTTTCAAAATTTATGTTATTGTTAGTAAAGTTTAGCACTAAATTCCATTAAAAAATCCTTGAGAATTTTCACTGGAAATGCAATTACTTTATATTTATTTGTGGAGAACTAAAATATTTGTGACTTACTTATGTTCCTATTATGAAAATGTGATGTTTCCATTTATTTTGAACTCAATATCCATCAATTAGTTATATAATTTTCTCCTGAAAGTTCTCATACATCTGGTTAAATCTATTTCTCCAGGTATGCTTGTACTGTGAATAAGATGTTTATTAAAACAAAGTAAGGGTTTGGAAGCGCAGCTCAGTGGTAAAGCATTTGTTCAGCATACTTGAGGCTCTGGGTTCGATCTCTAGCACCCAAAATAAGTACTGGGCATTTCAATAATACAAAAAGAATAGTACACCGAATATACTTTTTGTTCTCTCCAGCTGTCACATCTTGGCATTTTGTGGTGTTTGATGTCAAAAACAAGACATGATAAATATAGCTAAAGTCCCCTATGTATATATACCTCTGTGATCCCATTTCCCTTCTCCGTGTCTCTCAGAGATAACTACTATCCTGATTTTCTGCCCTGGTTAGTTAACAGTTTGCTACATAGTGTATACAAATAATATACTTTTGCACATTTTGTAAATTTAAACGGAACATTTAATAATGTTCATGACCTCTTCACTCAGTACTATAACAATCCACGCCAATACTTATATAATCCTAAATCCTGGTCACATATTTTAGCTGACATACAACATTCCACTGTATGACTATCACAGCCCATTGTCCCATCTCCTCTTGATGACTATTAGACTTCCACTTTCACAACCTGTCAGGAATAATCTTGTATAAAGTGTTAAACACTACGTGAAAGCTATTCTAATGCAGAAAGTTTCCAACTTCTTATCCGAAGAGTCTCATAGTAAGAAATACATTCTACACCACCAACCTAGTATACACACACACCCCTAAAAATGGCATTTGCCCAAATGCTGTACTCTGCTATTTTTCTGAGGGTCATGAACCATTAGTGAGCAGGTATTCAATGCAGTAAACCCTCAGAATGTTAAAAAATAAAAAGGCCTTTTTTATATGGGGAGAGGGTGTGAGCCAGGGTCCTCCTATGTTGCCCAGGCTGCACTTGAAACTTCTTAGCTCAAGTAATGCTCTCATCTGAACTTAAGTAGCTGAACTACAGGCATATCCCACCAAACCCAGTTAAAAATGAAAATAAACTTTAATTCCACTTCTGTCATATGTAAAATGTATTTTCCACTATGGGTCTATCAATAGGTGAAAGAAAGCACTTCATTAGGACCAAGGAGAAGAAATGCCACAAAGCAGGACAGGCACCCATACAATTTCACCAAGTACTACCAAATTGGTTGTACCAATTATCATTCCCCCTCTAGGAACCTTGAGCTCCTACTGTGTCTAATGTCTCAACCCTTGACATTATTTAGTTCCTCTAATTTTGGCCAGTGGGATGGGTACAACACAGAACGGTTGCTGATATGCAATTCCTGAGCTACTAAGAAGGTTGAGAATATTCTCACTGTTATTGTCCTTGCAGAATCCCATTCCTATAAATCATTTGTTCACATTTATCACCCTTTTTCCTTAAATTACAGCAATTATTTGTATATTCTAAATACTAACTTTGGTCAATTATACATGCTACATGTATCTTCAGTCAGCAAGTGACTTTTGATGGCTTTTTTATACTTTACTATGTCTCCCTAATGTGCTTAATTATTTTAAACCTCACATGCAATAAACAGTTGTATCTTCATAAAAATTCTTCCACATGCTGTGATCTTCTACAAGTCAGTCTAACATTGTGCTTTTTCCACCTCTGGATAATCTACTTGGGAGTTTATTTTTATGTACAATGTGAGGTAGGTATCTTCCCCTCCCCAAGACCAATAACCAAAAACATCAGCACCACATATTGAAACTTTTCCCTATCAATTTATGGTATTACTTGTTTCTGCATACCTTTGTTTTCTTCCACTAGTCTATATCCGAGGCAGATACCATCATGTCTTAACCACTAAAGCTATATGCTATGTCCTCATCTGACAAAGAGAATTCCCTTTCGTGTGCTGGGAATTTAATTGGAATGATAATGAATTCATAAATAAGTGGAGGAAAACTGACATCTTTGTGATATTGTGTCTTCCTGTAAACACAAGCATCTCTTCCTATAATTTGAATCACCTGAGTCTTAAAATTTTCTCCATTAAGGTCCCACGTTTTTCTTTCCTCCCAAGTATTCTATAGTTTGTATAGCCATTTTAAATGGCACATTTTAAATTTAATTTTATTTATTGCTTTACATAAATGCACTGATTTTTGTACACTGGCTTTTTGAAAATTAATTTTATTGAGGCATAGCTTACATACTATAAAATGCAAAGCCATTAAGCATGAAGTTTGAATTCTGACAAGTATTTCTAACCACATGACCACTATTCCAATCAAGATATAGAACACACCCAGAAAGTCCCCTTGCATCTCAATCCATCCATCCTATCCCATGCAACTACTGATTGATACAATTTTTAACATATCTTAATTTTACCTGTTCTAGAAATTCGTAAGTGGAATTACATCATACGTACTCTGCTGTGTTTAACTAACACCCTTTAATATTCTTATATTACCAGTTTTAAAAGAATTGTCACCAACAAATCTTATTTTATCATACACTTTTCTTCTCATCATCCATCAAGATTATCATATGATTTTTCTCCTTATGTATTAATATGATAAATTTCATTTACAGGTTTTCTGTTTAATCGTCCTTACCTTCCGGAAACAAAACCTAATTAGTCATGCTATTTTTGAGTTAATGCTAACAGTTAAGCTATAATTTTCATTGTTTCTTCATTAGTGAGATGTGACCTCAATGTATCCCTTCTCATGCTATCTGGTTAGGGTTAGGGTTAGTATCAAGATTATGGTAGCCTTGCAAAATGAATTTTTTGTTATTTTTTATAACATTTTGTATACAACTAGAATAAATAAATCCTCATTTTGACAGTTCTTACCCACCTGGATTTTTCAACTGGTATTTGGTGTTTGTTTGAGATTTAGTACATTTCTAAGTAAGAATTTAAATTTTAAACCACATGTAGCCAAGTTTCTAATTCTTATTAAACAATTATTTTGCTTGAAATCGTCTACTTGCTCCCAAATTTAAAGGTATAAAGTTGTATACAGTATTTTTGATTTGTCTGCAACTATACCTTTTCATTTCTAATAATCTGTACCTTCTCTATTAATCTTGGCAAATATAAGCCTTTTAAATTTAGCACTTTTGGTTTTGTTGATCTACTATTTTTTATTAACTGCTTTTAACATTATTTCCTTCCTTTTCCTAATTCATCACATTCTAAATTTTTTCTCGTATAATCAGCTCATTAATTTTTAGTTATTAACAAATACTTAAGATTCCAAGTTTCTCATATAGGCAATTGCATCACTGTTACATCCCAAAGACTGTTTCATTTTTTGTTGTGCTGGGGACTGAACCTATGGCCTCATACATGCTAGGCAAGTGCTCCATCACTGAACCAATTTTGATGAGGATAGCATTTTCATCATTCTAAATATTTTTTACTTTCATTGTATTGCTTCTCATCCCATAAATTTAGAAATATGTATTATATAGCACAGCTATGGACTTGGAGATTGTTGTTACTATCCTATGATACTACTAACTTAATTACACTGGGGTCCAAGGATGTGGTTTGTAAGGTATAGAATTTGTCAACACTTGAAGTATCTAGCACATAATCAAATGTTCTAAAATTCTGAGTCCTTAAAAGAATACATCTTCCTCAATTATTGGGTGCTATGCCAGTATACTTTTAGGTGTCTCTACAAATACAGCATCTCTGATCCAAAAATCCGAAATGCTCCCACCTTTTTTGAGTGCCAACATGATACCACAAAAGCAAAATTCCACAGCTAACCTCAACTGTTTGGTCACAGTCAAAATGTAAACACACTGAAAATACTGTATACAATTAATTTCAGGCCATGTGGGTAGGGCATATATGAAATGTAAATAAATGACTTCTGTATTTAGAACTCAGTTTCACCTCCAAGATATCTATGTATGTACAAATATTCCAAACTTCACACGAAATCTGATATACTACTGGCTCCAAGCACTTCAGTTGAGGAATACCCAACCTGTACTAATAGAAAGCATTTAACTGAAATTTTTAAATTCCATTCTCCTTTAACCTGTAAGTTTAATTTAAAATTTACATATAATTTTTATAATTACATAATTATGTACAGTAATTACATATGGGGCTTATGAAGATACCTATTTTCTCCTATCTTATTTTGTGTTTTCTAATTCCTATGCATGTTTTTTCTCCTTCCTTATAATCAAATTTTCCTCATTTCTATACCCTCACCCTACTGATGTGGAATTATACATTTTATTTGAATTTTTCAGAGGGTTACTCTTGTAATTATCTTACTGGAAAACTTGAACTCAACAGTGGGTTGTAGGTGAAGATACAAACCTATAATAAAACAAATTCATAAAAAAGGAACCAGGCAGAAAGTAAAACAGTATCCCTGGAACGGGTGGTTGCCTGGCTATTCATCACTTCCAGCTCTAGATCCAGCTACTCCAGAGGCTGAGGTGGGAAGACAACTTGAGCCCACAAGCTCAAGACAAGCCTAGGCAGTGAAGCAAGAAACTGTCTTAAAAGAAGAAAAGAAAAACACAAGAAGTAGAAATTCAAAAAGAAAAGAATCTCCTGAAGATACGAAAAAGAGGGTAAGGAGAAAACTGAAGTCAAATTTATATAGCTGGAAAATGAATGAATAGTAACTGCAAACAAATCAGAGAACACTAACTCCTCCAGGCTAGCTGTTGGGAAAGCTCAGAAACATCCTGATTAACAGAATCCTCATAAGGTTAACTGGGAAGAAAAAAAAAAAAAAACAGCTACAGCAGGAACTAAGAGTCAAGAGGGAGGAGGAGATAAAACAGGACTGACTGAGAGCAACTTGAAAAGGAATTAGATCTTAGATCCACTCCCCAACTCTGGGTGACTGCCCGTCAGCCTAATGCTTACTCCCTCCAGAAGGTAAAACAGTATTGTTGGACTAAGATGCTGCCCAGCTATCATCAGTTAGAAAAACAGAGTAAAGGAACAGAAGCATACTGCACACTAATGAAAACTCCCAACCCCCTTCTGCTGGGTTCCAGCTCCCAAGTACCAGACGCCAGACCTCTACCTACATAGTCAGACCAAGACTGTTTTCTAGGGTACCTGAGCATCCCAGGAGAAGCATGCAGATACTAATATTGAGAGTTTACCAACAAACAGCCCACTCAGATCCCACTACAATGAAAATGAAAGGAGACAGCCTCGCCCACATCTCCAGTTCCTGCTCAGCTTTTTAGACCCTTACTGCCTACTCAAAGATTAATTTATCTGAGCAAAAATGAAAAAAAAACCCAGAAAAATTAACTTCAAGAAAATAGACAACACCTAATTCAGTAAATATGCCTGATTGTTATTTTTACATACCCAGTTATGTACTGTGGCTTCCAATGCACAATAATTTGAACAATGGTTTATTCCCAAGTATGCTTTAAGCAGGTAAAAATGTTTTCTATATAATTTCTTCCCATAACATGTAGTATAAATTTAAACAAACTTCTATTTTGTATATCTGTAAACTACAAATTTTTTTAAAAATGTGAACATTTTGTAGAGCTTGTATTTTGCATACTTGAGGTGAGAATTAAGCTTTAAATAAACCTATATTTTATCTGAGCCAGGAGCAGTGGTGCATGCCTGTAATCCCAGTGGCTCGGGAGGCTGAAGCAGGAGGATCACGAGTTCAAAGTCAGCCTCAGCAACTTAGCGAGACCCTGACTCAAAATCAAAAATTAAAATTAAAAAAGGGCTGGGGATATGGCTCAGTGGTTAAGCGCCATGGGTTCAATCCTTAAAAAAAAAAAATAGACTATACAGAGGGAAAAAAATTTTAATAGTCAAAACAGTCACAGCAATAAGAAAAAGATACCCAGCAACAATGAAACAAAAGCAGGATGCTCTTTAGCATTATAGAATAAAAGAACAGCTCTATGGAAGCCTGATAACTCATGACAGCAGAAATAGTTAAATATATATAGCAGATCAAATAGAGAAAATCTCCCAGAAAGTAGAAAAGCAAAATGGAAAACAATAAAGAAAGGTGAAAAAATTGGGAGGACCAGTTCTGGAGATCCAATGTCCAAACAGGAGTTCAAAGATGATAGAGAATAAGGGAGTCAAAGTAATTAAGGAAAATATCCTGAACTGAAAGATGGGAGTTTCCAAATGAAGAGTGCCCATCAAGCCCAGTACAAGGGATGAAAACCCACCTACATCAAGGCTAGAGGCAGTGAAACCTCAGAATGCAAAGGACAAAGCAAGAGCCTAAAGTTTTCAGGGAGAAAAAACAGATCATGTAGAAAAAAATTAGAATGACTTTGGTTTTCCCAACAGTAACCCTGTAAGTGAAGTCAATACAGCAATGCCTTCACAATCCTGGGGGGCGGGGGGCAGTTACTGCTAAACTAAACTTCTATAACCCAGTTAGGGTCGAATAAACACATTAGAACATGGGACATCTCTACATATTTACCCACGCTCATTCTTTCTAAAGGAAGGTTCTGAAAGATGTTCTGTGGAAAAAAAGGAATAAAACAAGAAAGATCAGGTGGTTTAACAAAGGTGAAAAGTGAAGGAAATCCCAGGATGACAGCTGAGAACCAGATGCACAGGCAACCAGTACAACCTCTCTTAGACAAAGAGAAAACTTTTCATATATTTTACATATATTTCTATGTATTTGCAGTAAGAGGAATGGGCCTAATCTATGTCTATTCTAGCACATTTGTTTGTGACCTGAAGAAATTTAGTCAGTGCCAGGTTTGGTGGCATATGCCTATAATCCCAGAGACTTGGGAGGCTGAGGCACAAGTTTGAGGTCTGCCTCAGCAACTTAGTGAGGCCCTAAACTACCTGATGAGATCTTGTCTCAAAATGAAAAATAGTTCAGTGGTAAAAAACCCATGAGCTAAATCCTCAGTCCAAACAAACAAAGAAACAAAAAATAAGAAAAGAAATGTAGTCAATAATGGCAAACAGTGATCAAAGTAGCAGGGTAACTGAGAAGAGACTGCTAAACCCTGGCAGCTGATCTGGAACCACAGTAGGAAGGGGAGCACAAAAATAATCTCACAAAGTTGAAGACATAAACAGAAAAGAAATATAGAAAGCAAATATGGATTGCTCTTTTAAAAGTATGGAGGAGGGAAAGTTTCAAAAATCTTCAAGTTGCAGAAAATTAACGAAATATACCCAAAAATAACCCATAGGAATTTTTATTTCAGAGAAAAATCAAAATTAAACATTTCATATTCAACATAAAATACTTGAAATATGATGATGCTGCCTCATAGAACATCTATAGTTGCCCTGGAAGTTACTGCATTATATCATTGGAAATCTATGTTCTAACACACAGAGATAAAAGCACCATCAATGAACACCTGAAATTTTACAATGCTTAGTCAAAGAAATAGCTAGTGATCAGGACAATAAAAAGCATTCAAAAAAATCAAAACATATAAAATCCAATTTTTACAAAACAGATTTCTCAGTTCTCACTGTAACTATGTTCTTTCCAAAGTTGTAAGCTAGTAAGGAAAGACACTGCCAACTGGAAAACTAAGTTGGCCTCATAGAGAATGATGGGTAACCTGCCTTTTAAACAAAAGCAAACTGAAAACATTCATGTGCTCAATATTATGAACTGTCAAAACCTAATGTGAGTTTGGATTTAACCGTAGAAGCAAGCTGTTAGTGCAGACTACCAGTTCTATGTTCAAGTTATATCCCTTTCACCTTTAATGTGTTGTGTGGAATCTGTAGCTCTATAATCAGCTCGTAAATGTACAACTTACATATTGGTTTATCATTCCCACATTATAAATTATCACCCATCACAAGACTACACAGGCCCAGACTCAAATCAGCAGGAGTATTAAGCACTCCAGTGGCCCTCTGAACTCCCAAGTGTGTCTTGCCGCTCTCAGGAAGCAGACATGGCTCCAGCATCAAATCATGTGGATCAGGTCCCCAGGCTGTAAAAGTTTCATTAACTAAGTCTAGAGTAGCAGTCTAGACTATCCAACAGAACTTTCTACAAAGATAGAAATGTCCTTTATCTGCACTTTCTAATACAGCACCCATTAGCCACATATGGCTACCTAAACTTTAAACTAACTAAAACTTAATAAAATTTAACATTTCAGTTCCTGAGTCATAGTAGCCACACTACAACTGTGAAACAGTCACATATGGCTAGCAGCTCCAGGTTAGATACAACAGACTTCTCTAAAACCTACTGCTCCCCAGTGGTGCTTCAAAGGTTTCCTGGGTGCTAGAATGAGAACATGATCAGGCAGAGCTTCTGCAACTGCCCATTCTCCCTCCCATAAAAAGCTTTACTTTTTATCTTTTTATATTTTGCAATTCTGTATACTTCCCTTCTTAAGGCTTTCTGATTGCTGCTGTATGCACAGATGTGTATGTGCTTACAAGTATGAAAACTATTGCTTTATAGCATAAATATCCAATGCACAAACCTCAAGCCACAGCTGGACCCTCCTGATACTAAAACATCTTTTAAAGAAAGCTTAATTGACAAGCTAACATGACAAGGGAGAAGGTTTGGGCATAGTTTCCACTGTATCATTTATAAAGTTGTTATGGTGGACCACACATCAGATTTACCACTCCACATCTTGAACAGAAAGATGTCATTAAGACTTAGAACCCTTTCTGGGGCTGAAGTGGTGGCTCGGCAGTTATGGAGCTTGCTCAGAATGTGCAAGAATGCAGGTTCAAACCCCAGCACCATGTACACAACAAAGTGTCTGAGCAATAAAGGCCACATGAAAAATTGACTGTCTTTCTCTCTCTCACTGTCCCTCTAAAAAATAAAAGGAAAGAACACTTTCTTAATAAAAAAAATTATTGTCTTTCTTTCTCTGTCTCACCATCCTTCTCTCTTTAAAAAAGAAAAAGAAAAAGAAAGAACACTTTCTTAATATTTATAAGACCTTAAC
Source organism: Aplodontia rufa (assembly GCA_004027875.1). Lineage (NCBI taxonomy): Eukaryota > Metazoa > Chordata > Mammalia > Rodentia > Aplodontiidae > Aplodontia > Aplodontia rufa. The sequence goes on from PVKS010000499.1 coordinate 9,975, forward strand.
CATTATCTCTATAGAATTTTGGGTAGTAGCTGCATATAGAATATAAAATTTACTTTTAGGCAGACAAATTATGAGATCACAGACTTACTATGCAACTTCCTCCAATCAAGAGTATTCTCTGACTTAGAGATTCAAGGAAACGAACATATGGACATCCAACGGTTCACTCAAGATCATTCTTCCTTGCCAACTGAATACATTAAACCTGACACTACCCTCTTTTCCAAAGTAGGAAGGGTGCTGGGCACTGTAGATTTGTTAAGGAAATGCAAGTTTTCACATGTAAACTAGACAAAAGTCTACATTCACTTTCCACTGCTCTACAGCGCTGAGGCCAACATAATCCCAGATTTTGAAAAATTACAGACTGGGAAGAATTAGTGACAATTTAGTAAATTCACAGATTTCAATAAGAATGAAACATGTCAGGATTTGTTTTCATAAGAGTACAAATATAAAGACAGATCTAAATTACCAAGCACTTATCCTAACAGTGTGGCTCAGTTACAGCTAAGCAGATTCGCCCATACTCTAGAAATGTGAATCAAGCAGGGAAGTCAGAATTATCCTAACACATCCAGAGAATGTGGCCAAACTAGAGGTAATGTTTAAATCCACCTGGCTTGACAAAATTATATTCTCTCTACATCAAATTGCTGAATTAAAGATGAAAGCTACCTTTGAGATGTAAATCTACAATCAGCACTGAAATATATCCTAACTAAATATATCATAATTATACCAATCTGGACAAATAATCAAAACTGATCAATGGCAAGCAATAAGCCTCTGTGTGTTCTTAAATAAAAAAGGTTGGATTACTTTCGTACTATTGTTAAAAATAAGTCCTATTTTTTTAATAGCCAAGTCTACCTATCACAAGGTCATCAGTAATTATTTGATGAAGTAGATGATTTAGAAAATAACCCTGAGGTAGGAAGGAGTATCCAAATTGTCATAGCTAACATCGGGTGGAAGACACAAGAGGCAAGACTCTGGCCAACTGTTCCCACTTGCTCTACTCTGGAAATCTCTAGTACATTTGTGCAAGTGCAAGTGAAAAGAGTTATACAACACTGCTGCAGACTGACAAAACAAATGATTTCCTTTGAAGAAAAGTTGTGGCATAGGTTACTATAGCACTAAGGTCACCTTTCTCCTACTGACTAGCCTAAAGACTTTTCAGTCTTGGCTCTCTGGCTAAACAAATGTGAAACATCTTAGTCATATAGGCACTGTGGATCTTTCATGAAATAAGTCCCTTGTTATACCATCACCCCTTTAAGAATTCTGGTTAACCATCCTGAAGTATATTATGCAGATTACTGTACTCCTAAAAAGATTTTCCCAGGGGCTAGAGCGGTGGCTCAGCTGTTACAGGTGCTTGCCCTGCATGCATGAGTACTGGAGCTCAAACTCCAGCACCACGTACACAGCTAAGTGTCTGAGCAACAAAAGCCATGTGAGAAACTCAATAAAAATTGATTGTCTCTCTCTCTGTCCCTCTCTCTATAAAAATTAAAAAATAAAAAAATAAAGCTTTTTCCCAAATATGATTTAAGCTAACTGATCAACATTCATAACTACGTTTTCAGGTCTGGCGGTGCACTGAATGGCCCCAGACACAGTAGTCAAGATCTGAATATTTTTGTGTCTTGTAGATTATCTCTATTATCCTCACTGGACTGTTATCTGTTTTTTCTTACAACAGGCAACAGTTCCCCATCCTCACATCTACTCCCCACCACACCCTGTTAAACCTCCCACACTATCCATAAACTACTTGTTTCTAATCTGTTGTGGGTTTAAAAGCCAGATAAATTATGCTTGTTAGAAACATTTTAAATAAATACCAACAGGTTCTGACTATGGATCTCTTATAACTTAAGGTGTAGACTGTGACAGTCTGGTTACCCCAGGCTGCTGGGTGTCAGTTTCTCAAAACGCCTTTTATAATAGGTCAGGGATAAGACTGCAGGCAAATCATTTAGATTAGGAAGAACCTGAACTACTAAACCTCACAACTAGAAGAGAACAAGCAGGGATTATCTGGGAGGGTCCTTAAGTCTCAGGCAATGTTCTAGGTACTTTAACCATGAATATTTAACTCTCATAATAACCATAATAGAAAGGCACTATTGCTCCATTTTTCAAATAGAAAACCAAGACTCAGAAGTTTAGTAATTTACACATATCAAAACCAAGAAGCCAAATATTAGCCTAGGACTCTGAATCCAAAATCCAAGGCCTTTCTACTACTTAAGATTGCTGCCCAATCTTTATTTTTGGTTTAAAATTTTTTATATGTTACTTCTGATCCTTTCACTGGAACCTGACTGGTTCAAGTTGGCTCTTTCCTTTACCACTTTCTGTAGTAACTAATGGGCAATGGTTAACCAAATTGAAGCTCTATCAAGCTTAGCTCCACCAGTACACATCTATTCAGCAACAAACACCATTCTGAAAGACTGATCATTATTTTCAATTTGTAAACACTACAAATAGCATGACAGGCACCCCTCCCCCTCAACACAAATTGTTCCCAGTGACACTGAGGTAACATTTCAAATCTTTCTGTCAATCCTGTACATCTGAAAGAAAGCAGAACAAGTACACTTTAGGAACTGGTCCAGTAATAAATTTTTTGCATGCTCCCTCAATTTGTACACTAATACAATTAATTTTCTTATGCTAAGCACTGAAAACTAAAGCATGGGACATGAGAAGTTTCTACTTTCCTAATTCCATTAAAAACAGAGATGCTTACCATCAGAATCTTTATTTCCTAGTCCAGGGCCTGACACAGAAAAAGCAGTTCATTGAACAAATGCTACTCCTCCATTAAATGCAAATTACATGTTAAATAAACACATGACCTCTCCTCAACTTGAATTCTTTACATTTCATATTTTCTGACATACCTTTGTAATACTGAGTGGAAAGCATCTTTCCTCTTACAGAAACAAAGGGCCTAGTTTTTTTTCCCCCAAAGGCTCTTCTCACATCAAAAGAATGAATCTAAAAAGACATACCCCTTTCCACCCTCTAAAAATGATTTCTTGTATAAAGAACATGAACAGACCTCCATACTAACTACAGCGTTTGCATACATCACAAAAACACCTGTATACAAATCTGCTACAAAACAAAGCTTTTGGAACCCTCAAGCACAAAACCAACAAAATCAAAACAAAATAATGAGGAAAACTTTTACACCTAGATGTCAAAATCAACGACATAAAAATTCAAAATCTTCAACCATCAATTTAATGCAGCTAAATTGAGTGCTGTTTCACTTAAAATGTGAAGCTTCCCCTCACTGTGAAGTAATGATTTTGGTGACATTATTCTAATATTTACAATATGAAAATGTAAAGGGCACCTCTCACTCTCTTGAGTGGAAGCAACCTTTGTTCCTATTAAAGAGAACTGTTGAAATACACAAAACCATCCCTACTATTCCTTTTCAGAGTTAAAATACATACCACACCTGACAAGCCACAAATAGGAAATTACCCTGCAGTTTCTTACAAGACTATTACTTCACAAACCTTACAGGTTAGTTAGGAACAGGTAAGTCACAATCTTGGAATATACAAAAACAAACTTAAAAAAAAAAATCAGTGTTACTTTCTAAATTTAACATGAAATGATTTTGGTAGAGGAAATTCTTTATCCTGTAGTTTTTTAAGTAAATGAAAAAATCCTCAAATTACATTTATGAAATCCATTTTACATTCCTCCCATCTCTGTTACTTTTGCTTTACTAACTGCATCAAAAAATTTCTGACTTCATTCTTTGACTTAACACTTCTCTTTACAATGGAAACTTCTAAGCACGGGGATCAAAAGCAAATTAACAGCAAATATATGTTCAACATAAATTCGTGCTCATATTACATTAGCTTTCTTTGAGTCTATAAGTGGTATAGATTCAGTTCATATGAAAACATAGGAGAAAATGAAAAGGAATTTTGGAAATCAATTCACAATTCAGGGGGCCATTTTTTTAAAAGATGAAATTACTCCATGTAAATTTATTAACAATTGTTTTACATGTCATTTTAAAAGTTTAAAACCCCACAATTTAGTATATTCTAAACCATTTACCAAACAAGACATTATTAACAAAAAATGCTGCTTCCAAATTCGTTTTACCTGGATTTTTAAAATAAAGCTTTGATTGACAACCAAATGGGTAGCAATTATCTTTTATGTCAAAAAGAAGAACAAAAACAACCTAGGTGTTGTTTTTCTTTTGTTTAAGGATCACAAGGAAACCATAACGACCATAGGGTAAGGAAAAGTCAAAAGTACCTGGCCCAGGGACAGTACTCCCCACAACAGAACAAAATAATTCAAGTAGCAATTTTGAAAACCAAGTTTGAAATAGGTGAAATCCATCAGCGTGCTTTCTAAAGGCATGTGATTAAAAAAAAAAAAAAAAAACTATTAAGCTGCACCCACAGAGCAACTTTCACAAGTGCGTCGAGGACGATCCCGGCAGAGCACCAGCCCTGAGCGTGCTTCGGGGAGTACACACAAGCTATCCAGAACCCGCGACTATTATGGTTAACAAAGGTTACCGTGCAGGGGGGAAAAGTGGAAGCAAAGTATCACAAGCTCCCAACTCGGCTTCCCAACAACTCCTGCAACCAGAGCTCCGGCTCCCTAGCTCGGAAATCGGAACATCAAAGTGCAGAGCGTGAGAGACGCGCAGGGCCAGGGAAGGGGGCGTCCCGCCCGCCCGGCCGAGCAGCGGCGCCGAGCCCCTTCCCCGCCGCCGGCGCCGACCCCGGCCCGCGCGCCCACGGCCCCGCCACACCCAGCCCCCACCCGCCGTGGCCATGTGACACGCCGGCCGCACACAAACACACCGCTGCGAGGCCCGGGGGCGCCGGCTTTACCTGCACCGAGGAGCCAGGTCCCGCCCCGTGAGATCGGGGGCCCCCGGACCTTTTGTTCCTTCCTCTTCCGATGGGATGGAGGAGGCTGGGAGGGGAAGAGGGGAATGGGCGACTGAAGGCGGAACTGACAACACTCCCGACCGCGGAGCCTCCGCCCCCCAGGCCCGTGCCCGGCCGGCCGCTCGGGCGCGCAGGGCGAGGAGGGAGGACGGGCGCGCGAGGAGGGGGCCCGGCCGCCGCCCGCGGGGGAGGGGGTGGGGACGCCCGCCGCCCCTCCTCCCTCCAGGCGCGCGCCCGCTACCCCTCCCGGCGCCCGCGCGGCCGCGCCCTCGCCCGCCGGCCCACCTCCGCTTCCGCTCTCCGCCTCGCCCGCCGGCCGCAGCGCACCCACCTCCGGGCGGCTCGCTCGGCGCTCGCGGGCTGCAGGCTTGCTGCTCCTCCGCCGCCGCGGCCGCGCGGTAGACCCGCCTCCCACCCCGGCCCGCGAGCCCCGCCGATTCGCCGGCGCAGCCCCGGGGCTGGCACCCTGCCGCCCGCTGATTGGCGCCCCCAGCCGCCCGTTAGGGCGCGAGGCACGCCGGCCGAGCGCCGCGCGGAGCGCGCACGGAAGACGAAGGGAGCGGAGGAGGGAAGGAAAGAGGCCGAGTGCCGCGGGATGGGCCGGGGTACGAGCGGCGCGCGGGGAATCGCGGGCCACCGCCTCCCCACCTCCCTTTGCCTTCGGCCCGCTCCGCCTCCCAGCCGAACCGGCGGCGAGCGCAGCCAATCAGCGCGCGGGAAGCTCGGGGTGTGAGCCGCGCGTCGGGGGCCTCGAATCGGAAGGGAGACGTAGCTCATTGATTGGTCCCGCCTCCCCCGTCGAACGTGAGGCGAGGCGAGGCGCGGCCGGGCGGGGTGGGACGCCCGCGGTTTCGCTTGACTTAGGCTCCGCTCGCGCCCACAGGGCCAGAAGCGGGGAGCCTGCGGCGCTGAGGGCGCGACGCCCAGTGACCCCTGGCGCCGGGCCCCTGCTGGCTCCCCACCAGCGCCATTGGGTGGAGGCTGCAGGGACCGCCGCCTCGTCCAACTTCCATCGGGAATCCCGGAGTGAACACGTGCTCAGCCCCGCGGGGAGACCCCGGGCTTGCGCCCAAGACACGACCTGCCTGGGGCGGAAGGGGCTCGGGAGAAGCCCGAGTGCCACACCGGCGTTGGGCGCGCCCTTTGCAAATTAGTGGGCGGGGCCCGCGTGCTGGGGACGGGGGCGGGGCCAGGTTGTAAATAACCCGGGAGCCAGGGTCTCACATAGGTGCTTGGGAATAGGGTAGGAGAGAGAGTTATTCTTCAACCTGAATCTTAGTTTCCTCAAAAGTAAAAGTGGTATAAATAATGCATACTCCAAATATTCACTATGAAGTCTAAAATGAGCGCCTTACATTATGTGCCTTAATTGCTTATCTTCCCTGACCCTTCTCTGCTGTTCAGAGGATGTTGTTAGGCCCCAACTTAGCAACTTAGCACGTTTGCACTACAAGAGGCAGCAAGGACTGAAACAGCTGCCCAAGGGGGCATAACCGCTTTCAGCGGTTTTAAGTTAGGGATACCCAATCCTGAGGAAAGCTTAAGCCTAACTAACTATATCAGGTATTAATAACGCTCTGTGTTAGGCTAGGACCTCAAGAGAATTAAAGTTGAAAAGAAATAGGCCTCGCACAGATAGTTGGTGGATGACAATAAAGATTTAGCTTCCCATCCAGCACTCATTCCTTGGTACTTGATAGATTGGGAGATTCCAATTAAGAGGGAAAGGTGGCAGGGCTGGAGAGGTGGCTTGGGGGTTAAGGCCCTTGAGGGAAGGCAACGTAGGCAGTACAAATCAGCATTCAGGAGGTACCAAATGACTTTTCAAAGCAGCGAGAGTTTTTGAAGTATACTCATTCATCTCCTATGTGAGGTCATCCCAGAGAAGGGTGACTTAAAATGGATCTTGAAAAATATTTGGCCATCCCCAGAGTTATGGATTTTCTAGATAACCTTTCAAACTCTTAATTTCTGCCCAGTCTCTTCAAACACAAAAGTACTACTCGTGGGAAGGTTGTGATGAAGAGCATGAACCCTGGACATACGCCAGTTGTAGTTCGGAATGGAACTCCTAGCAGGTCTGATCTTAGGCAAAGCCAAGCTCCTTTACAATGATACCTACTTAAATATAGTTGTGTGATGAAAAGATAAAATAATAGGAAAGTGAATAGCACAGGGCTTTGAAATTAAAGGAACACTAATGAGTTATTAACTTTCCTCCTTTTGAGTTGCATACAGACGTACCAAGATGAACCCACTGCACAGAAGTCCTCCTTCAAAAATTTCTTCCAGGGTAGTTTCTTCAATTGTCAGTTTAGAGGCAGGCCTGATAATCCCCCCCTTTTTTAATAGTTTTCGAAGGGGTCCCAGTAAGCTTAAAGGGTTGGGCTGTGTCACCTCCAGTGCCTTCTCTTTCCACCTTCCAAAGCCACTGAGGAGAACCATGTGAGGGCCAAGTCCTCTCAGCTTAGAAATAGGAGGTTGATTCTGGCTTTTGGTCCTTTTTATGCTGATAATAAATCAATAGCTTTAATGTGAAATGGACTATTAAAAGCTACTGTGAGTTATGCAGATATTTTCCTGTGTGACCACTGTGTGGATTTGGGTGCCCACCTGAGTGGTGAGAGTGGAAACAAAAGCAGGGCTAAATGAGATTCCAGAAGAATCTGCTTCTAGAATGAGAATTAGTTACTTTGAGGTGCATTAATTCAGTGTGTCATATGCCTGAAGTCTAACTTAAGCCACCTCTCAAAAGTGTCCGATTTTGAGTCTACAACTTCCCATTTAGGAAATCTTCCAAGATCTAGAGGATTGAAGAAAGGAAAAGGGGCAATCTGGCTACTGATACACTCCCCAAAGGGCACAGAAACGGGAGCATGCCTACTGTCCCTCAGCTAGAAAAGCATCACACCCAAAGTGGGTCAAGACAGAAACTGAAGGCACATAGAGCAGGGATTGCCATGGCAACAATCAGCTTGGAAATCCACTAGGGTACCTGAAGATCTATCAGTAGGTCCCTATTGTATAAATTATATTGAGTGAGTCTGAATTTTTTTTATAGATAAACAAGTTTAACCCTTTATTACTCATGCTCCTGCAAAACTAGTTAAGCCTAAATCAATTCAGAATCTATTTAAAGGTGGTTAAATGCATTAAAAAGACATAAGAAAAATGATAATGGTGGTTGCTTCTGGCAAGAGCCTGTGGGTCATGAGTAGAAAACTTAAATTTCATCCTTAGCTCTTCTGTAGTTTGGTTTTTAAAATATATATTCCTGTGTTGATTTGTCAAAAGACAAGTCATCTTCCATCTCCTGGTAATTTTGTAAAGCCCTACCTAGCTACCCCAGCCCAAAGTTGTACCACTCACCTTTGAATTTTTTCTCTTCAGAATGATACTCGTAGCATGACTTTGCTTTGATAATGTTTTGACCCATTAGTTTAGTCCTGAGCAGTTTCTTAACTTCTCATGTGTGCATACTTTGTTTCCACATCTTGATAATAAATTCCTGAAGACCAAGAAAAGCTCATTCTCAGTTGCCTTTCCACACCTTTACCAGAACACTTAACTGAGGTAAGGTGAAATATGGGATTTTCACAGCAGAAACAATGGTATGTGCATTACTGGTCTGCCAGTATTTTGCACATTTCTGCCCCATCCTTCAATACAACTGTTGGGTCTCCATGCTCATCCTAGTAGGACAAAGTTTCAGCAAAATTATTACGTTTTACATAAGGATTCTGTTATTTGCAACTGAAAAGACAGTGATTACATGAGCTAACCTAAATAAACATAAAGAACAACTTATGTGGGTAACCACATTGTAAATGATAATGAAGAAATCCAACACCAGCTGGATTTATATATCAGTACAATGAAATTTCATGTTTTTATGAATCTTTCTTGGGAATGTGTGCACATGCCTCTACACGGCGTGCGCACACACGCACGCACACACGTACCTTACATGCTAACTTTTGCTCAAACTAGAAAATATGTAACTTCAGATAGGAAAATTGGAGACAAGAATAAGGCATGTACAAGGAGAAATATTAAATTCAACAGGTGTTCATTTGGCATCTGTTATGTGCCTACCATAAAAGTGTTAGTTGATAATACTGGAAAACTCTCACTCTGGTCATAGTCAATCAAGAAAATGAGATATACAGATAGGATTTTTTAGAATTAAAAAGCAGAAGTGAAAGAGAAGTTGCTCTGGATGAGAGAAAAATGTATTAGACAGCAAGTTATATTTCTCATTAGTCTACAAGCATCTGTTAAAGTATTTCTTGTCTATACATTTAAAGGCATAAATGATCATTGGTAAATTGATCTTCGGATAACTAATCCAATGATTGTTCATATATTACTTGAAAATGTATAATTCCAATGCAATGAGCACTCCCATATGGCATTTAAATATTACCTGAGATCTACATATTTTGGAAAAAGACTAAACACAATGTCTAAATCCTTAAATATACAAATTGTTTAAAGTTCTAATGTGAGGGAAAATAATAAGGTCATCACATGTCAACAATAAGGCCTTACATTTTTATAAGAATCACCTGTGTGTGATAATATTGACTGAGCTAGGCTGCTGCTGGGCAGAATACGAGTATGAAAGCCTAATACTCTTGGAAAATTTCAAGCATATTGCATAATTGCTCTGATGAAGACTGAAGAGCTTATTTAACATAGCTGATTACAGTAGACAATAGATGCATAATCAGTATCCTAATGATTGAATTAATGAGCCCCAATTGTTTGTCCTTACTGTAAACAGTCCTTAACTATGAAAAAGACCTTGCAGAAGGAGTCTAACAATTGTTCGCTGAGGAGTGGCCAAAATATAATTAATGGTGAGAGAGAGCGAGCCAATAATTGGGTCTTAAAGACTTCTGTGGTGGATTTCAAGGGACAAATTATATAGCCCTACAACGAGGTTTCTTATCAGCTTCTTCTTGCCTTTGTATATTCATGAAGCCTGATTCAACTGAGGCCCAGGGTTCCCCAAAGCACTGTGACCATATACTACCAGGGATTATGAAGCTAATCTTTATCTGCTCGGGCGCTGTACTCATTCTTCTCCCTGTCAATCACATGCACCCAACTGTCCTGAACCTTTGCCACTTTTCAGTCACCCAGTTCCTATTACTTTCTATACATGTGTTCTCACCAGCTATCTCACAGTGAAAATAGAGGTAAATTTCCTACCCACGTATGAACCTGTAATGATAGATAAATGTATCTGTCTCTGGATACATCCTTCCAGCCACTTCTGTGAAAGACTTGCTCCTCCTTCTGGAGAAGGCTTTTTCCTCCACCTGCTCTCTGTTCCCTTGGCCCTTCCTCCCTAGCGTATATTAGCATCCCCACCAACACATGCATCTGTCACACTGTCAAATCACATTCTAAAAGTTTTTTTCAAAATTCTTTATCGCTATCTGGAATCATCACATTCGGTTAATTATATATCATTTTTCAACCCTCCTCACTAAATGTAAGCAATGCAAGAGCATGAAACATGTCTGCTTTGTTCACCACAGTATCCCTAAGTGAAGCATGTCCATTTGGTTTACCATAGTATTCTTAATTCAAGCATAGATGGTGGCACTCAATACATATTTTTTGGTGGGTGGATAATTTTTACTCAAATTCACTCAGACTCAGCGTGTCAAAACTGAACTGATCATTTCCCTTCTGTTTTGCTATCTGAGTTTATCTTAGCCTGTTTCCCTAGAAGACAGTGCCTGGGGCAAGGATTAATTACTGTTGTCTTATTGAAGAGGTGTAAGTCCAGGACAGCAGTAGTGAGGGAAAAGATAGGAAGAATGAGGGACAATGCATGGTGGTATATTGTTGCAGGACAAACTCCAGGACAAGCCATGAAGAAATGCAGCCTGCCTCTTGGCAGGTGCACACACTTGACCATTCAGGACATCTCCAAACAGGTAGTATGGAGAAACCATGCCTTGGAACAATCTGAAGAAGGAAAGAGTGTTATCACCATGTCTGCTATTTCTGTTGGTCAAAGTTCATCCTACGGAGTTAAGATTCCCTCATTTTCCATTGTGTTATCCAGATTCTTTCATAGCTACTCAGCAAGGTTCTGGAGTCCAGAATGGGGGAGAAGAAACTATGGGCATGTGGCTGGTTGGTCTCAGGCAGTCAAACCACAAGAGATTTAATTAAGTTTCATGGTGGCAGGTGACACAGATGAAGAGTTCAAGGACCCAGAAAATCTGAGAAGACACATAAACTGAGCCTGATATAGCAAAGGTAGAAACAGATTTGTTTCATTCACTGTGTTACACCCAGCATCCAGCACGATAAGCACTAATTAAATTTTTGTTGAATGCATGCATACATAAATGACAGTACGACCTACACAACCTACTTACACAGAAACCTTGTAGTCATCATCTTCCTTTGTCCTTAATTCCAATATAGTAAAATGGCTCTACCTCCCTAGTATGTCTCAGAGTCAGTGCCTCCTTTCTTAGTTCACTGAATTGATTTAAGCCATCATCTTGCATTGGGATTATTGCTATAGCTCCTTAATTAGTCTTTCTGACAGTAGTCTTTCTCTCCTCCAACTTATTCTTCCTGCTGCCAGAATTTTTTCTTTAATAGCATATTTTCTAAATGCAAATCTGGTATTGCTACCTTGATTAAGTTAATAGTTTTCCTCCGCCCCCCCCCAGGATTAAACCAAGACCCTTAGCATAATCTAAAAGATCCTTAATGATCTGTCTCAGGCCACTCTGTAGCTTCACATCTTAATGCCTTCCACCCTTCTTCTCATACCCAGTCAGACTGAACTAACCATTTTCCTACCATACTTCATGATTTGTTTCCCCGCTTCCTGTACCATATGCTCTTGGTTCCTTCAGCTGGAATACACTTGCCCCTTAGTACCTACCTTCCTACCTCTTCTAATCCTGCAAAACTATGTTTCTATATTGCATTATTCATCTGTTGATCTTTACACACACACACACACACACACACACACACACAGAGTATTCATTGTAACAGCCAGTGTTCTCAGTTGCGAGCAACAGAGGAAACTGATGTTGGCTGACATAAAGAGAAAGGAAATGTGTAGAAAGGACATTGAACGATTGACACAATTGCTGGGAAGCCTGTAGAAACAGTCCCAGAAAAGGACAAGAACAAAAAGGGCTGGGCAGCTTCCAATAGTAGCCAAAACACAACACAGTCTACAAAGGGAGAGACAACCATCAGAGCCACCCCCATCCACACAGACATCTCAGCTTACACTTCTGATTCAGTGGCACTGGACACATATCTCCTACCTCTTATAGTATCAGTACTGTTGTTCCTGGAACTCAGATGTCATTGCAGTGCCTGCTATTGCCACCAGAATGAATTCTTCACCAAACCTGCTCTTCATTCCTCAAGTTCCCTCTGCAGAGCCTGGGGCTGATCTGTTAGGTTAACCAAGCTTAGCATAGTCCTGGGCTCTTCTTTGCAAGCAGGGCTGGGAAAGTAAGCAACTGACATTGTTGGCTTCCATTTTATATTTGGGATCTGCTTCTCTCCATTATCATTAGGGATCTCTCCAAAAGGAGAGGTCAGGCACTAGGCAATCACCAAATGATAAATGTCTACCATGTTCTCAAATTCATTCAACAAATACATTGGGCATCTACCTATGTGAGGTTGCCCTTAGGGCACTAGGGATACTAAAATGATGGCTTCGTTACCACTGGAATTGCTATGGTCAAAAAAAAAAGTAACAAGTATCAAGAAGATGGAGAAATTGGAACCACCATGATGATGGGAATATAGAATGAAGCAGATATTTTGAGAAAAAAAATCTGTCAGTTCCTCAAAAGATTAAGCAGTGTGACTGTATGACCTAGCAATTCCACTCCTAGGTATACACCCAAGAGAAATGAAAATACATGTGCATGCAAAAACTGTACACCAATGTCCACAGCAGCATTATTCCGAAGAAGCAAAAAAGTGGAAATAACCCAACCGTGCAGAAGTGGCAATCCATTCAATGGAATGTGATTCATCCGTGAGAAGGAATGAAGTACTGGCATGTGGTCCCAGAGGGATGCAGCTTGAAACTTGAAACATTAATGAAGGAAGCCAGTCACAAAGGCCACACGCTGTATAACCCCATTTATATGAAACATCCCAAGCAGACAACTCTGTAATGATGGGAAGAAGATTAGTGGTTGGCAAGGTCTGGGAGAAGGGTGCAGGATGGGGGATGACTGCTCATGGACACAATTTTTCTCTCTGGGATAATGAAAGCTTCTACAATTAGATGGTGGTGATGATTTCCCAGCTTGGTGAATGTATTAGAAACCACTGAATTGTATACTTTACATGAGTGAGTTGTATAGCATGTAAATTAATTACATCTCAATGAAGCTATTTTTAAAAAATGAATGCTTTTTTTGCAGTACTATGTCAATATAATTTTTTTTTAAATGGCTCCATTTTCTCACAGAGCTGACATGCTTGTGGGACAGCAAAAAGTTAACAAGGAAACAATAAAACTTCAGGACTTCTTGTTATTGCAAACCCTCCCTTCCTCCTACCCTTCTTTCCTCGTTCCTGGGAATGGAAAACGTCCCCTTTCTCCTTCTTTCTCTCTCTCTTTCTGTTTGTTTGTTTGTTTGTTTTGTTGTTATTCTTTCCCTAACAGTGAGATCCTCGAGGTAGGTTCTATGTCTTTGAACTTTGGGTCAGAGGGATATGTGCAGTGCCTGGCATGCAGAAGGCTCATAACAGTTGTTTGTTGAAAGATGGCTAAATAAAAGCAGGAACTGGATGCTGGTGTCCTAAATCCTAGATTCGCCTCCTTTCAACTACACCCACCTACAGTGGTGCTACTCCCCAGACATTACAGCTAGCCAGAGAGATGTCTTCATGAAACCAGCTTTCAGTTTCCAGGTGCAGGTTTACATTTCACACGGTCAATGTAATTTTGCTGTTTCTATCCTAATTGTGCTGTGTCCCTCCAATATGGGACGTAATAATCTTTCCACTCACCTCAGTAACAGCCTTCTCCCTTGAGTCCATCACACCACATCAGCTTTCCCAGCCTCTTTAGCATCTTGTAATGGTGACTTCTCAGCCATTGGTATTGAATACTGACCAGGGCTTCCTGGTCCACACACACAATTTCAAAGGTCCATATTTTACAGATATGATTTTTCACTGACTTGAAAGCACATTATGAATAAAAATTATATAGAAAATTATTTTCTCACAGCCTGCTGGAGCAACATTTCTCAATAAATGTTCTTTACAACTTTTTAAAATAATTCATATCCCATAAAATTTAACCATTAAAACTGTACAATTCAATGATTTTAAGAGTATTCACAAAGCTGTATGACCAGCTCCACAATCTAGTTTTAGAACATTTTCATCACTACCAAAATTGTGGCATTCATTGCTCTACCTCAGTCAATTACTGATCTACTTCTCTGTTTTTAAAATTTGCCTATTTTGAATGCTTTGTGTAAGTGGAATCAAATAGGATGTGGTCTTTTGTGAAAGACTTTTCTTGCTTAGATTATTTTCCGAGTTCATCCATGTTGTGGCATGTATAAGAACTTCATTCCTTTTCAGAGCTGAATAATATTTGGCTATATGGACACAGCACAATGTGCTGTGCTTATCCATTCATTAGTTCATGGGTATTTGGATGGTTTCCACTTTGTCTCTTTTGAAAAATGCTACTCTGAGCATTCATGTTTCTCTGCTACTTTTTTTTTTTTTAAGAGAGAAAGACAGTGGGGGCGGGGACAGAGAGAATCAATTTTTATTGAGTTTTTCACATGGCTTTCATTGCTCTGACACTTAGTTGTGTATGTGGGTGCTGGGGTTTGAACCCATATACTTGTGCATGCTGGGCAAGCACCATAACCACCGAGCCACCACCCCAGACCCTCTCTGCTGCTTTTAAAGTCGTAACTTTGTTCTCAAATTTCCTCTGTCTTGATGCTCCAAGTATGCCTCTCAACAGTTCACAAAATTCTGCCAGACTTTTTACAATGGATTATCAGTGGATACTGACACAAGGTTACACTGGCAAATGTATAGCCTTACTGCTATTGTAATTGCTTGCCAATATATAAAATATTTCACTGAATTAATAAAACAATTGTCTCCCTGTGACTGGAGTTAAAAGATGCCTAATTTCCCATTCATTCATTCATTCTTGGAGAATCTACTTCATATTAGGGACTCTACCTTGTCCTGGGAAGACAGGGATTGGGACACAGACCTAGCCCTCCGTACCCTTCTATTCTAATAGAGGAGATGGCTCACCTGGTCTTGGTGGTCAGGGCAAGCGACTGTAGCTAAGAAGATATCTTTAGGAGTTAGACAGGCAAAAAGCCAAAAAAAGCAAAGGAAAACACATGTGCAAAGGCCCAGCAGTGAGAAGAGAATGTCTGGATGGAAGGACAGAGAGAGGAAGGAGAGAGGTGGTGGGGCACGAGGGGGGCCTTTAAAGAAATAAAGCTGAACACACAGGAGCAGTGTTATTCAGGGCTTTGAATGGCAAGCTAAGGAAAAGCTCCTCTGCTTGAAGGGGAAGGATTGAGACATCTCCAGAATTAACATTCACTGAACGAGTGACTCTATAAAAACAAGACAAGCACAAAAGATTGTTGCAAACTATAAAATTTGAAATGAATTAATGAATTACTCCTTTTCAGTCTTTGCTGGAAGGATATATGTTTCTTTTTTCATCAAAATCTTCAAATTTGATATCAACTTATAATGATCATGCTTAAATTTATCTGATTTTACTATTTAACAAATGTCTGTTTAGTGCCTCCTAAGTGCAAAAGATCTCTGATCTCTCAGGCTACAAAACGTCTCACAATGCTTGGTTCCTCATGTGCAGGCATAAAGCAATAAACCAGGTGAGATGAGAAGAAAGAAAAATAGATATTTTTAGATATTATACATATTTAGTGAATTATTTCTTTTGAAGAATAGTTACTACAAAATAATCCAGAGTAGCAGCACTAGTGTCTCTATTAGCACAATTAGAGTTAATCCTATACATATATATTTATACACTTATAAATATACTTTTCTTAAGGTGCTGGGATCAAAGCCAAGGCCTTGCATATGCTTGACAAGCACTGAATCACTGAACTATACCACCAGCTCTTAATATTATATTTTTTAAGAGCACTGTACCAAGAGGTCTTCAACTAAAAAGGCTTTTAATTATTTTTGCTTTGGAAATCTTCTGAAGATTTCTGTTCTAAATCAGGGCTAAACACTGAGTATAAAAGTGAACATTTATTTAACATGACAAGCAAAAGTTTTACCCTGTTGGCCAAGAACAATAATATAAACAAGCAGTAGCTATTGTTCCTACCCTGGATGAGCTTCCAGTGCAACTGGGAACGTGGGAGGTGAGTGGAGGAGGTCCAGGAGAAGAAGACAGGCAGCATGTATTGTATCCTGTAACATCTGAGGTTCTTAGGACTCCCTTAATCTCATTTACCTTCCTCTAATCCCATAAAGAAGCAGAAGTCCCAGTAGAGGTCAAATAAAGTTGCCCAAGATCAACGAACTATAGCAAACATCTCTGATTGAAGTGAAAACACGGAAATAGACACTAACTGTGGACACATGGGCAACCACCCAGTCCAGCTGCGCAGGAATGGGGTTGGATTCTCTTATAACTGACCTTCAGGGCTCTTTCTTGCATATCCGTTCTTTGGCTCCGTGGAAGGTCAGCTGGGGCATCTTCACTTACATGTTTGATGGACGATGCTGGCTATTGTGAGGTTTTTGTAAAGGGTAACAGAGATTGAAAAAATAGGACAGACCAGTTAAGTGAGATGCAGGCTTAACGTGGGATTTTAATAAGCTGGAACACATGACATTTTTTTTTTTTAAAGAGAGAGAGAGGGACAGTGAGAGAGACAGAGAAAGAGAGAAACAACTTTATTTAGTTTTTTCGCATGGCCTTGGTTGCTCCAACACTCAGTTGTGTACGTGGTGCTGGGGTTTGAACCCGGGTCCTCGTGCTTGCCAGGCAAGCGCCAAAACCGCTGAGCCACCGCTCCAGCCCCAACACATGACATTTTTGTCATGTGTGATCTAGTAGAAAGTGGGAAATGACAGTATAGGACAAAGAGTAGATAATGGTGAGAATGGTGACCTGGAGTTGGTGAAAGGAGATAGAACCCAGTGTGCAGTGGAGGGTCTAACTCAAGATGGGAGCATGCATGGTTCACCGATTGCATGTATTCTCAGTGAGGACAAAATCAACTTTGACTCTTCTTATGTACAGGGCACAGATATACATGCAGTGCATGGTATTACATGTTCACAGGTGGCAATTAGGAAAAAGATATCTAACAAGACTCTCTAAGGGTCAGTTATCTATGTTAATTTAAGAGAGGCAGAGAGTGCTTGAGTAAATGATGTTTAGATGTGGGGTCAGAAACACGTGGAAGCTCTCCCTCCACGTTTTTTCTTGGTGTATTATAGTTATAAGTAATGATGAGATTTGTTGTTACATATTTGTACATGCACATACTATAAGGATATAAGTTGGCCAATATCCCTCCCCAGCACTTCCCCATGCCTCCCCGCTTCCCACCTCTGGAAGCTCTCTTCTGATAGCATCTATTTCCTTAGGGAAATAAGGAGTACGAAGAATCAAATACAGAAACAGAAGGGGAATTTTGCGGTTTTGACAGGAGATGAGGACAGTTTGGAATTGATGTCTTGTGGGGTAAGGTAGGGAACTAACTAAAGATTCACTTGACATTTTAATCTGAGAACAATCAGCATCTGTGTATGTTCTTCTCCAACCATGTTGGGTTGCTCAGATTAGGCAGGATTGGGTTCAATAGGATTAGGACTTTACTAGGGAGTACAGTGGGTGAAGATATGGGCAAGGGCATATTCCAAAGGGCAACCATAATAGTCACCAGTGCCCCACACTGTCTCAGTGTCCCCCACAACAATATGCAGTGTCACTTTCCCACACCCAGCACCTTCAACTCTCCAGTTGTTGGCCTGTGTTCAGGAAAGGACAGAAGTGCCGTAAGTAAACTTCAATCAGCTGTGGATGGGATAACTCTGAGGGTTCTATGTACCTAATCAATTCAATGTCCTGTATTCACTTCCTTCCCTTCCCTGTCCAACTTCCCTACACCCCACCAATACTTCCTGGGGTCACTTCTCAGATGAACAATTGCTTTCAAATCATTGACTAGGTCTGAGGGAATAAAACTAGGAAAGTAAAGAACTACAGTTTTAAGCCAGGTAAGGAGAGAATTAAGAGCATGACAAGTTGGTGGGTCATGAAAAGTGATAGAATCAATGAATCAGAGGGCCCAGTATGGTGAGAAAAGGCAGAAGTTGGGGTGCTGGAAATATTTACCAGAGTGGGAAATTTGAAATTGGGATTACTGTTAAAGACAAAGGTAAGGGGGTGACTGTTGGTATATGACTTGGGAAGGTGGAGGATAATATCATTGCAGGTAAGGGATTAAGGGACTGAGAGGCCACAGACAGAGTAAAACCCCCTCTGGAAGAGTGATCAGTACCCACCAAGCATTGTTACAACTCAATCCATTGAACAAGTGCTCTCTTTTTTCATTACTTGTGGGACTATAAAGCCGTAGCTACTTATGACCAGCTGTCCCACAGAGAGAAAGAAGGAATTAGAGCAACACAAAGACAGGAGTAGAGATATGATGGACAAAGGATCCTGTTGGTGTTAGAATCCCTCAAGTCAATGATCTCAACTGCCAGATCTCCCCTTCTCTGCACTCATTAAGTTTGCTTTTAGACTCAGTAACTCTTGTGAAAATTTTAATTTTGTTTTGCTGGTTTGAGTTGAGTTCCTGTCATTTACAACAACGATAAAAACAAAATGACTAATAAAGGAAATTTGCCTCTCCCCTCTGTTGACCAAAGTGTTCTAATACAAGGTTCTGATGCGGAAGCATTGTGAGGTCTAAAGAACATCTGACTGAGGCCCTTGGCTGAGTTTGTCTCGGCTCTGCCATTAGCTAGCTGATTGGGCATTGTTATTATTATTTTTTTTTGAAGCAGGGTTGGTGGGGTGGTAATTAGGAAAACCTGCTAATCAGCCTAGCTAGCTTATGTTGTAGCAGAATTATCGAAGGCATCATCCATCTGACCTCTCAGCATCCTCTATTGAGGACTTTTATTGATGCACTAGGAGAAATTTATTTTAGATTTGTTATGAGAAACACTTTATTTCTCTCAAGGAAATGGGAAGAGCGTTTTTTGTGGAACGAGAGAACTAAGTAATAGATTGTGTTTATTCACTTTGGCTGTCTGGAAGTCCAGAGGCAAATATATAATCCAACACATGGGACCTTATAGTCTGCATATGTGAATATGGAATTCTGTTTCCCTCCAGATCTTAGTATTTTAATATCTTATTTATATTTTACTGTTTTATTATGTGTTGTATAAAAACATCAAATAATTTATGAAATAAAGTAAATATTAAGTGTATAAGTACATACAATGGTATTCACCCTGAGGAATATCCCTTCTCCTCTGTAGGTGACTCTTGTAAAATTATGGGGTTAAAATTTCCAGTGGAGATGGCAAATTATGAAGCATCCTCTTTATTCCAAAGCACAGCAGTAATAGATGATGATAAAAAGAAAACAAAAATAACACAACTGGGTTCAGATACAAGATTTTAAAAAGGAAAAAACCTCCATGACCCAAAACAAAATGAAAACATCAAGAAGAAAATAGGCCCTGGCTTGCTGGGTGTGCAGAATAATGCGGACAAATGAATCCCACGTTGGTAGAGGATTGAAGCCAGAAACATTTACCTGACATGAAAGAAAGCAGAAAAAATTCTTGTTGACTTGTGTGTGAGCTTACAGCTTTGATAAAGGCAGAAGGGAAGCTTAGAGGCAGAAAACAAAAACATTCCAACTAGGAATTGCAACAAGCTGCCCACAGGGCTGGCGCCTGGATCTGAAGCAACCTCAGTATCATTGTAGGGCAACACCCCCACCCCCACAAACAGAAAACCTGGTTCCAGACTGAGATACTGCAGCTACACTGGGGAAAGCCAAAAAGAAACTCTCACAAAGCCTGCTAGATAGGGAAGAGGGACAGAAACAAATTCCCTCTTAAAATGAGCTTGCAAACTAAAATTCCTGCAAGACATTTGAAAAGAGCTAGGACTAACATAGATCACAATCCAAGTCAGTAATTAAAATATGAATTTTCTCTATTAGAAATAAGTCTTAGAGATTATTCTGAAAAAGAATAAAATAAAAGTAAGTTTACTGTGCTAAAATCCACTAATGAAAGACAAAAACTTTACACAGGCAGAAATAAGAACTATCTGTATGAATAAAATTTTGATTAGAATTTTTAAAATAAAAATAGGAGTTTTGAAATTTAAAATAAAATTTTGATAATAGAGATTGAACCAAGGGGTGCTCTACCACTGAACTACATTCTTAGTCTTTTTTATTTTTCATTTTAAGATAGGGTCTTGCTAAGTTGCTGAGGTTGGCCTCAAACCTGCAATCCTTCTGCCTCAGCTTCCTGAGTCGCTGGGGTTACAGTGTGCACCACCATGCCAAGCTGAAATTAAATTCTTAATAATCCAGATCTAGATACCGTTAAACAGTATATTAGTGGGCCTGGAGCAGTGGCTCAGTGGTATGGTGCTTGCCTGACATGCACGAGGACCCAAGTTTAAACCCCAGCTCCACATACACAACTGAGTGTCAGAGCAACGAAGACCAGATGGAAAACTAAATAAAGTTGATCTCTCTTTCCCTCTCTCTCTCTTTCTCTCTCACCCTCCCTCTCTGTCTCTTAAAAAACAAAAGGATATATTAGTGAACTGGATCACAGTATCATCTAATTCACTTAGGATGCAGCACAAAATACGAGAAGCTTAAAAGAATGATTGAGAGACATGCAGATTAAGTTGAGAAACTCTACTTTTAATAAGAGTTCCAGAAGAAAATAGTAAAAATAATGAAGGATCTCTTTAATTAAGGGTCCATAGCTGCAAATTTGCCAGAATTAAGCAATGATACAAAACTTTGCTTGAAAGTATATTCAAAGAACCAACTAGGAAAAATAAAAATAAATCCACAGTTAGATACTTCATAATAAAACTGCAGAAGATCAAAAAAGTCCTTCAGAATTACTAGCGAAAAACATATCACCTACAAGGCATGGCAATTACACTAATTTCAAGTTTTTTATTGGCAACCTTATAGGCTAAAAGACATGGAATAGTATGTTCAAAATGCAAGAAAATATATTTGACATGATGGAATTTTATACCCAGCTATAATGTCATTCAAAAGAGCAAAATATAGACACACACAAGAAACCCAATAGGGTTTACCACTCACAAGCCTTTACTAAAAAAGAATATTTAAACCTTTCATTTAGCAAGAAAAGAAGGAAAGAAAAAGATGAAAGAAAGAGCACAGGTAAACGTGTTTCCATAAATTTAATTAATACTGACTCTAACAAGAATAAAAATGACTGATGATATGTGCTTATGAAAGCGGGGGTAAAGTAATATTCTAAACAATAATACAAAGATTGGGGTTTCAGTATATTTTATGTACACTCTCATTTTTGAAGAGAAACAAATAAGGAAAATTAAATTAATAAAATTTAAAGTTAAATATGTAAAAATTAAACCTTTAGAGTAATCACTCTACATAATAAAATAATAAGGTAAAGTTTCCCAAAAGGGGCAATTAAAAAATAAAGGCTATAGAAAACATCATCTAAACATAGGAATCTGGAATGGAGATGAAAAAGCAAAGTTGTGGTAAAAAGAAAAAAGTTAAATGATTGAAATGAATTCAAATATATCAACAAATTTAAGATATAAAAGAGGATTAAGTTCACACATTAAAAGGCAGAGGTTATTAGATTATGTCTAAAAATCCATTTATGGCTGGGGATGAAGCTCAGTGGTAAAGCACTTACCTACTATGTGTGAGGCCCAAAATTCAATCCCCAGTACTGCAAAACAAAAAAAAATAATAATTTTTAAAAATCAAAAAATTATTTATATACTGATAAGATACACCTAAAGAAAACCATATAGAAAAATTGATAAAAGGATTGGGTGGGGAAATGTCATCCAAATACTGTACAAAATAAAGTGGGGATAACAGTAATGATATCAAACAAATAATCCTTAAGGCATAAAGTCCATCAACATATAAAGGATTGTATTATATAGTAATAAGAATAATGGTTAAGTTTGTTATCCTAACCATGCAGATGTTAAATATACAATATGAAATGGATACATTTACAAGGAGAAATCGACAGATCTATAAACACAATATGAAACGTTAACCTGCCTCTTTCAGAAACTGCTAGATTAAGCCAACAAAAATTAAAAGACCTGGGGCTGGAGTGGTAGCTCGGCAGTTACGGCGCTTGCCTGGCATGTTCGAGGACAAAAGTTCAAACCCCAGCACCCATGTACACAACGAAGTGTCTGAGTAATGAAGGTTACTTGAAAAACTAAATAAACATAGCTTCTCTCTTTCTCTCTCTCTCACTGTCCCCTCTTTCTTAAAAAAAAAAAAATTAGAAGACCTACTGAAGATTTTAATAACAATACTAAGAAATATGACCAAAAAGAAAATTCTGATGGTTGGGACACAAACTAGATCTTTGTGCAAAGACTTGAGTGGAAATTCATAAGCTCGGGCTTCGGTGGAACTTGAGGTTGTCTTCGGGAAACAAGTCCAGACCTCACGCACTGCATTCAAGAGCAGGGGAAAGCTCAAGATTTGGATCTCTGACTGGATGGGGCCCTTTTGAGCAAATCACTTTGATTTCTCTAAACTTATTTTTTTCTACAAAATGAAGATAATAAGTCCTGTATCTCTGGGGTTTGCTATGAAGGAGTCAACTGACGCCTATAAAGAACTTGGCATTGTATGCCTGCTGTGTGCAAAGCGTGATGATAGTTATGAAAATTACGAAGACGGTGACATAGAACCTGCCCTTCAAGTGGTCAGATGATGGCTGTGATCCAGCAGCAATTCACCATACTCCCTGAAGAGCCAGGCAAGCTCCTGCTATGGAATCAGGAACATATGCATTCAATTCCACTTCCATCATTTTCTGTCTCTGCCTTTCTTCCTACTTGGCTAAAGTGAGATAATAATAGTGCTCATCAGGGCTGGGGATGTGGCTCCGTGGTAGAGCTCTTGCCTAGCACCTGTAAGGCCCCAGGTTCAATTCCCAGCACCACACACACACACACAAATAGTGCTTATCAAAGCAGGTTGCTGGAAGAAATAATCAGGATTATACATTAAACATAGCATGGGATACATTAAACTACTCATTAAGTAGTCACTAACATTACTAAGGATTCAGTAAGTGATAACTATCCATTAATAATATTAATAAGGATAAAACAGTAAAATGATGCAAAAGTCAAGATAAATGAAGATGAAGAGCAAAGAACTGATTGGAAAATATGTCTCAATGTTCCCAAGTTCACAGCGACAGCAGGAACAGCTGTGATTTGATACTGGCAAAATATTGGTCTCTAGTTAAGCTTACAACTTAGATGTGATGTAACATTATCAATTTAACTACTTGTGGCTTTTAAGTTTTCCATAACAAGGGCCACATTGTAGTTCACTGGCAAACACCAAATGATGGAAACATAAAAGTCTGTAATTAGGGATTCTATTTTAATTGAAAAATCAATACAGAGTTAGGAGTGATGGCACATGCCTGTAATACCAGCAGATCGGGAGGCTGAGGCAGGAGGATCTCAAATTCAAGGACAGACTAGGAAATTCAAAATAAAAAAACAAGAAGGATTTGGGGTATAGCTCAGTGGTGAAGCACCCCTGGGTTCAATTCCTAGTACCATAAAAAAGAAAAAAATGAATAGGAAGAATGTGTTATCATTTGCTTGTTGTTGCTGTTGTTTGGTTTTTTTAAGATTTTGTTTGTTTTTGGCACTGGGGATTGAACCAGCAGTGCTTTACCACTGAGCTACATCCTCAAGCCTTTTTATTTTTTTATTTTTGCAACAGGGTCTTGGGTCTTGCTGAGTTGCTTAGTGCCCCTCTAAGTTGCTGAGGCTGGCCTTGATCTTGTAATTCTCCTGACTCAGCCTCCTGAGTTGCTGGGATTATAGGCATGCATCACCATGCCCAGCTGTCTGATCATGAAGTACCGTTGTTAAACAATACCTGAAGATTAGACCTGATTTTTTAATGCAGATTATTCCATTCCCTATGTTATTGACACGTTCATTGATTTTGTTGTTTGGGCTTTAGACAGATCTGGATACATATGATTTTTCCACATTTCAGAAGAATGGACAGAAATGTAGAGCTGAAGTACCTATCCTTAGGCAGCTATCTAACTAGAGATAGAGCTAGGACTGGAATTCAACTGCCTGCCCAAGTCCATTAAACTAGGTCTCTTTCCAAAAGAAAAAATATGGGTTACAGAATCTTGTATGGAAACCATATAAGTCAAAGAAAATAGGCCAATCAATTTATCAAAGATACTCCATACTCAGACCAACCACCTAAGAAACTAACTGAAGGTAGGGGCAAGATATAGAAGAATCAGGAGATTGGGGCATGGTCAATATGGGGTCATTCTGGTTTATGAACAGATGCATATCATATTGTTACTTTATATGCATTTATGATTGCACAATAATAACTCAACTCCTTAATTTAAAGAAAAGAAAAAAAACCCAGAAACTAATTGATGTAATCTTTTAACTATTTGTTAAAAACAAAAACACTATTTGTATTTGCCCTGCCTCTGTGAAAATACGGATCCTTAGTTGTTGTTCTATTCAAGTGTAAATTTAGCAAAGAACAAAAGAAACAATTTTTTCAATGAAGAGAAAAAAATGTACAACTGGCTCACCAAACAGCTGGAGTGGAAGAGTGGACAATGTTATAAATGAAAACAAACACGTGGTCGGGTGTGGGTGAGCAAGGCAGAAACTTTACTTCTGCCGAAGGGCGAAAGAAAAAATGCACGCCTCGCAAGGAAGTGAGGGGTTTTTAACTCCAACCTGATGCAATACTGCCCTTTGCCCTAATTGGAGGCGCTCAGGCGCACAGTCTGCGTGATTGGCTATGATTAGGTGGAGGCAGGTGCAAAGAGGGAGTAGGCGGCGACTGGGAGAGAATGGGGGTGGGGGTCGCCTCACACGTGGCGAGGGTCATGGTGATTCCAAGTTCACTGGAAAGGGATGGCTGGGTACCGGAAGGGGTCCTTGGAAAGAGGTGGGTGGACGCAGGTGGGCGTACAGAGGTGAGGGAGTTATTATCTTCAAAGGGGGAGGGGGATCTAAAATGGAGGTAGTAAAAGGACATAGTAGATTGTACATCACAATCTTTCAAGTTTGACAGAAACAATATACATCTTACAGACAAGTAATATTTTGTCTGCCCAGTATGTCCCTTCGATACAAACTGTGCTTTAGCATGCTTAGATCAGCTCAACCAAATGACCTTGGGTTGGTCCAGGAATGGGCCCCAGTGGCAACCAGAGAGCCCCTACCAGGGCCACCTCAATCCCATATGGCACCTTTGTACAAACTAGAAGAAGTGACCCTATCTTGAGACAATTCCTATAAGGGAATTTTCTAAATCTGCATTGTTCATTGTATCAAGGGCCCTCTGCAATTTCTGCAGTGACTCCGACAGCAGGATTTCTGAAGTTTGCATTAGAAAGAATAGGATAGGCAGGGTCCCACGAGTCCAGAAGTCATAAAATTCAGGCACTTAGGACAGACATGCACAGGACATATGGCAAAGGCTGGTCTGAAATGAGACAGAATGAAGTCAATGTATGGACAGAAGCCAAAATATGAACAAAGGAAGACGGTTTAGTCATATTTGGAGACATAATTCCAATTGTCCTGGAGAGTCAACAGTATCCCTGCCTCTTCCATTGTTTTGATGTTCCATTCTTTCCTTTTCTCCCACAAGCCAAAACAGTCCTCATTTTTGCTTATACAAGATAAATTAGAATTTTTTTGTTATTTGCAACTAATGCAGATGTGAATTTAATTTGACTAATTTCCACATCCCTCAATTGTAAAAGCAACTAGAGGGGGGCACATTAACTTTAATCTCAACTTGGTCAAGTATGATTTTTATACAAAGGGAAACAGCTCTGTTCCTATCTATTCCAACCCAGTAAGTGGCTTCTTATTCTAAGACCATGCCTAAAAAGAAAATTATATGTTGGCTGCCCACTTTAATTGTTTGTAATCACTGAAATTTGCAATCCTCTCCTGGGGTGTGTTCTGAGACCTCTCCCCATGGGGCATTCTTTCAGTGTGCTTTGTTGGCAGTAGCTGTAGCAATTAGAAAATTGGGAAATGTATAAAATCCAGAGGGATATCAAGTTTGGCTTTTTTTTTTTTTTTTTGCTTTAGTCAATGCTGTTGTTAGAAATGTATAAGGGCCTTGGAAAAAATTAAACAGTACTCAGGGCTCTACTTCTGACATGGGGAGATCACCAGCTATACCGATTTGTAAACCCAGCTCTCAGAGGATTGGGATCCAAGGAGTGACTTCCCGCAGGCAGAAGGGAGGAACTCCTGCTGCTCCCTGAGACTATTTACAGGCCAATATCTTTATTTTTTTTCTTTTTCCTTTTTATTAAGAGTATAAAGAGATACAAATGAGATGGAAACATTATCAAACCATCAATAACAATGTGTATATACATAGTTATCCAGGGGTAATGCCAAAACATGGATGACCACCTTGGGTTTCACCTGTTGCAGTTTCCCCCAGAAGAACTCTTGCATAAAATGGGTATCTCGTGGAGGAATAACATCTGCATCAGGGATGGTTCCCCTATATTCCCATTCTCCAGTATCCTAGGAAATCTTTGAATACCCTCCCCCCTACCCCCTTCCCCTTCCTACGCCTCCAAGTATCCTAGGGAGCCATCCCCCTATTACGCTGAGAATCATACAATTTGAAGTATTGTTAGGTTAGCAGTCTAACCTACTGCTTCCCCATGCATTCTAGCATCCACAGATGAGAGAAACCATTCAGCCCTTGAGTCTCTGAGATTGGGATACTTCACTTAGCACAATTCTTTCCATCTCTGTCCATTTGACATCAAAAGCCATAATATGTCTTCTCTCATGGCCGAGTAGTATTCCATTGTATATATGTACCATAGTTTTTGTATCCACTCGTTGAGTGAGGGGCATCTGGGTTGGTTCCATAATCTAGCTATAGTAAATTGAGCTGCTATAAACATTGAGGAAGCCACATTACTATAATACGATGATTCTAATTATTTTGGGAAAATCCCCAGAAGTGGGATAGCTGGGTCATAAAGTGGTTCCATCCTTAATTTTTTGAGGATTCTCCACACTGCTTTCCATAATGGCTGAACCAGTTTGCAGTCCCACCAGCAGTGTAACAGTGTTTCTCTTTTCCCACAGCCCCTCCAGCATCTGTCGTTGTTTGTATTCTTCATTTTTGTAGGGGACAATATCTTTAAAAGGTCATCTTCCTTCTGAACTGTGTGTGACTTTTTTCATGCTTGTATTTGTCACATTGCACTTTTTTTTTTAAGAGAGAAGAATAGTGAGAGAGAGGGGAGGAGAGAGAATCCATTTTTATTGAGTTTTTCGCATGGCTTTAGTTGCTCTGATAATTAGTTGTGTACGTGGGTGCTGGGGTTTGAACCCGTGTATTTGCATGTGCCAGGCAAGTGCCATAACTGTCGAGCCACCACTCCAGCCCCACACATTGGACTTTTAATTTGTAGTTACAGCCATACACATGGAGTGGGAAGATTGAGCCTTAGTTGGGTACGTGCACACACACTCCTGATCAAATGCAGCCATTAAGCCATAAAACTGGCTTTTACACAAACAGCAGAACAGAGGCCCAGCACTTGAATGCACTCCAACCAAAGTGTATTTTCTCTTTGGAAACAGGAAAAAGTCATTTGAACCATATTACCTGGTAAAGTGGGTATAATCAACCTGCAGGATATAATTTTGGATCCAAAAAGTACTATTAACTTACAAGACTGGTTTTGTATATGGCCCAAAAGCTGCTTCCAAAAACAGTTTCCAAAGGAAATCAGCAAAGAACGTTCCAGCAGTGGAAACACCCTTAGAATAACTGCACAGCCTTTAAAGAGATTGCTCAGAAGGGGAACCTCTCCTTTGGATGTATAGGCTGGTCATTCAAAACAGTTGAGACAAGAAGCACAAACTGATTCATCTGCACCAGATACAGCCATGTAAACATTATGTTTCTAGAATTTTCATCAAGTGGGTCTAGGGAAGGTTGGCTATTTGGAAGTAACCATATTAGATCCTAGAAAAAAATGCCTAATATATTAAAAGGAAAAAATAAATTCCTAAAATTTTAGTGATTAACAAAATGTGAAGGAAAATAACAACAAATAAATATGTTAAATGATCATGGGATAGATTTTCTAAGTACAAAATCATGAAAGAAATAGAAATATAAGAATGATACATCTGTCTACATAAAACATGTTACAAAGAACAAAACCATTGTCTACCATGAATTAAATAAGGCAAAGAGTTAATAGCCTTGCTACTATAAAGCAAAAAGATAATGTTATATGTTTATATAAACATGAGACATGTCTTTAGAATTATTCCATCTTCTTAGTTGCCCCTAAAATTGCACATTAAAAAGGTTCTAACTAGAGTTACATTTCTAAGCATGCTCATATGTTGTTTTTGCTAAATGGTTCTGTGCATTTGATTTTATCTTAACCTGCCTATAAAAGTCCATCTGTGTTGGGTAAAGGGGAAAGAAGAGAGTTGATGGAGTGGGGTGGGGAGATTCAGACAAGAGTTCTTACTATAACAAGATATTTAATAATTCTGGTATAGAGAACAGAGTTTATAGCATATCTCTCATGAATTTTTTTTGTATTACTTATTTTTGTGTTTTCCAAATGTTTTCATAAAAAGCATACAAACTAAAATTACTTTTTAAAAATAAAAGCATGCATTACCTTTGAAATAAAAAATATATATTTTAAAATGTTTAACTATTAAACAAGACCAGAAGAGATTCTGAAGTGGTATTTTCAGTTGAAAATATTTTCTGGCCAGACTTGGTGGCACAAGCCTATAATCCCAGCTACTCAGGTGGCAGAGACAGGACAATCTCAAGTTTGAGGACAGCCTCAGCAATTTAGTGAGGCCCTAATCAACTGAGCGAGTCCCTGTCTCAAAATTTAAAAATATAAAGGGCTGGGGATATTGCTCAGTGGTAGAGCATCCCCGAGTTCAATCCCCAGTACCAAACCATACGTGAATATAAAAATTAAAAAACATATATTTTCTGTAGAATGCAGGGTAGTATTTAAAAATCCAAAGGTTAATAAAATTGAGTATCCCGAACTTCATCATTTACCTGTGCATGTCTTTGCATTTTTTTTTTTTTAGATGAAAACCAGCCATCTCCTGCACTGATTTCAATTATCTGCACTGTGAAAGTCCACCACACTCTTGCCTAATTTAGCATATGCTTATTGGGATTAGCGCAGGAGAAGGGATTTACCACCCAGCGAGGCTCTCAGGCCCCCAGCACCATCTGTGCAGCGAGCTGTGCTGGGAGCAATTTGGTGATTCACTGGAATCCCGGTGAAGAGTCTGGCAAGGCTTTGATAGCAAGCAGGATATGGTAATTCTCAGCTGCACCCAGCTTTGCTGTGGTTTCCTTGATATGCTCTCTGGTTCCACTAGAGCAGCCTTCAGTTTTTATTGATTTACCTTGGTTTTTCCACACACACACACACACCCTGGTTCAGCAGAATGAATAGCACAGTGAATTTGTGAGTTCCGTATTTCTCTGTGAGGCCCAGGGAAACAGAGGCTCTTGCCCAAGGTCACAATGCAGCTATGGGAAGAACAAGGACAAGACCACGCACCAGAGCTGCTCACCCAGAAGTCCTGGAGCATTAGAGGGAAATACAACACAAAGCAATGGCACTTGTTCCCATCAACATCGTGACCCTTCTTTCATCTTTACAATCCAGTGGAGACGGCTCAAGGCCAAGTTAATCTAGCCTCCCATGGCATTCGCCATACACTTGGGCAGGCTGCGTTGTCATTAAATACAGGCATTCCTTTCCCCGGACCCCAAAGGCTCTCCCTTCCCAGAGAGTCCCTGTAACTGCCACTAACTAGAACTTTTCTGGAAGGCATTTACATTTTCCATTACTATTATTATTATTTTGATAGATAACACAAGCACATTGTCCTGATGTCAGAAAGTACCAACAAAGTAACCAAAGGAAAGCAACCCTCTCACACACACATTCAATTCTCACCCCAGACAGAACTGTGGATAGTTTTGAGTATCCTTCCAGAGTTATTTCATGAACACACACACACACACACACACACACACAATTACATGTATATATACCATTTTTTAAAAATGGTGGAGATATGCTGTCTATCCTGTTACCCATTACTTTCTTTTTTTATTCACCCAACATAGTCTTACATATTGGAGGGAATCATTGCCATACAATCATGAACACATGCATAATGACAGAGCAAGCCAAGGCTGGTGCCAGTTCATGATGTCCCCCCAATCCTGTGTTTCCCCTACTTTACCCCCACATTAGTTGGGCTTCCCATGGAGGTCAAAGGTTCCCCACTGGGTTGATAACCCTCCTACTTGTTCCCTCCAGCTACTTTGATATCCCCCCCAATCCCACCCCACCTTCCTTCATCTCCCAACATCATAGGCAAGGTTCCCCCTGCTTGTGTTAAAAATTCACCCATGCTGAGTTTATTATTAGCTTAGGCAACTTTCAGTCTGTTTCTGATTGTATTCTAGCTTTCACATATGAGGGAAAACATTCAGCCCTGAGTCTCTGAGTTTGGGATATTGCACTCAGCATAATTTTTCCATCTCCTTCCATTTGGCTGCAAATGCCATGATATCATTCTCTTTAATAGCAGAGTAGAATTCCATTGTATATATGTACCACAGTTTTTGAATCCACTCATCCAGTGAGGGGCATCTGGGTTGATTCCATAGTTTAGCTATAGTAAACTAAGCTGCTATAAACATTGATATTGCTGTGTCTCTGTAGTATGCCAATTCTAGCTCTTTTGGGAAAATACCCAGGAGTGGGATAGTTAGGTCATAAGGTGGTTCCAGGCCTAGTTTTTTAAGGAATCTCCACACTGCTTTCCAGGGTGGCTATACAAGCTTACAGTCCCACCAACAGTGTGACAGTGTTCCTCTCTTCCCACAACCCCTCCAGCATCTGTCATTATTCGTATTCTTCATTTTTGCCACTCTGACAGGAGTGAGGTAGAATCTCAATGAAGTTTTGATTTGCATTTCTCTGATTGCTAGTGATGTAGAACTTCTTCCCATATATTTATGGGCTTTTGGGGACTTCCTCCATTGAGAAGTTTCAATTTAGCTCCCTACCCCATTTATTGGTTGGATTATTTGTGGTTTTGGTGTTCAGTTTTTTGAGTTCTTTGTATATTTTGGATATTAGCCCTCTGTTGGAGGTGTAGCAGGCAAAGATTTTTCTCCCATTCTGTAAGTTCTCTCTTGACACTCTTGACTAATTCTTTAGTTGTTATTTTAAAGGCCTTCTTGACACTCATTTAGGTAAATAATGGAGATATAAAACAGAATTCATTCATCCGTTTCATGCTACTATAACAGAATGCTACATACTAGGTAATTTATAAGCAATAGGAGTTTATTTAGTTCATGATTCTGAAGGCTGGGAAGCCTAAGAGCACCAGTGTCTATTCAGCTTCTGGTGAGGGCCTCCTGGCTGCATCCTAAGCTGGCAGAGGTTTCCATGGGTGAAAGAACCAGAACTGCAGGCTAAGCCCTATGGTAATCCTCACTAATCCATTCACCTAAGCACCTCCCATCAGGCCACACCTCCTTATGCTGTTGCTCTGAAGACTGTCTCCAAAACATGGTTTAGGGGACACATCCAGACCATATCGATCATATTCCCGATTCCCGTTGGTTGTCCTCCTTGTCCTGTCCTCGTCTTTCCCATCACAGCAGATAGCACTACTCAGCTGGGGAGTCAAAACCCAGGAGTTAAAAGACAGAAAGACTGAGGAACTCTCAGAGATTGGGAACTGAGAAGAAATAGCAAATGCAATGTGGAATCTTGGAGAACTCCCGGAACAGAAAAAGGACAGTAGTGCAACAATTGGTGAAGTTTTTAATAAAGTCCATAGTTTAAGTACTAGTCTTATACCAAAGCTAATCTTCTGATTTTGAGCATTGTTCTGTGGTGATAAGATGTTAACACTCGGGTGGCTGGTGGATGATAGGTCAGACCCTCTTCGTCTGTCACCGCGTCTGTGCACTTCTTAGCCTTTCTCTAGAATAACTCACAGTCCACGCAGCATCCAGGTCACCTTTTAAGAATGCATCAGACTGCTAGATGTGGTGGCATTTGCCTGTAATCCCAGTGACTTGGGAAGCTGAGATAGGAGGATTGCAAATTCGAGGCCAGCCTCAGCAACTTAGCAAGACCCTAAACAGCTTACTGAGATCCTGTTTCAAAATAAACAATAAAAAGTGCTGGGGATGAAGCTCAGTGGTAAATTGCCCCTGGGTTAACTCCCCAGTAACTCACTGCCCAAAAAAGCATCAGATTGAGTCATTTTCTTGCTTAAAACGTGTCTGTATATTTCCCTCTTGCATTTTGGATGAAATTCAGAGTCTTTCCTGAAACTCACAGGACCTCCATAATCCAGCCCCTGCCTATCTTCTAACCTCATGTCCCACTAGAATGAGATGCTGGCCTTATTGTTTCTCGAACTTTTCCCGCTTCCAGAGTTTTGCTCTCTACTTGGAACATTCCCCTCCTGACTTCCCCTCCTTGAAGTTCAAATGTTACTTCCTCACAGAGGCCTTTCCTAAAACCCTTTCTAAAGTAGTTCCCAGCTCCAGCAACACTGTCCATTCTTAAAAAAACAAACAAAAAAAACTTTGAGATATCACTCACATGCCATGCAATTCACCCATCAAAACTATGAGTTCATTGGATTTTAGTACACTCAGAGTTGTGCAAACATTGCCACAATTTTACAAATGCCATTTTTACCCCAGCTCTCAGGCCTAGGTAACCACTGCTCTCTGTTCTGTCTCTATAGATTTGCCTATTTTTCATATAAATGGAACCATACAATATGTAGTCTTCTTTGATCAGCTCTCTCATGTAGCAGAACACTTTCTAGGTTCGTCCATGTTGTAGCGTGTATCTTCACTCCTTTCCATGGTTGAGTAATATTCCATCGTATGGACATACTGCATTTTGTTTATCGATGATGGGTTTTGGATTTTTCCATTTTTGAACTCTGATGCACAGTGTCTTTATAGGTATTGTGTACAAGATTTTGTGTAGATGCAATATTTTCATTTCTCTTGCACCCTTTATTATTAATTCCTTCTAAAGCAGTGAACTTCTCTAGCAAAGGGC
Source organism: Aplodontia rufa (assembly GCA_004027875.1). NCBI lineage: Eukaryota > Metazoa > Chordata > Mammalia > Rodentia > Aplodontiidae > Aplodontia > Aplodontia rufa. The sequence continues at coordinate 43,499 of PVKS010000499.1, forward strand.
CAGATAGTAAATATTCTAGGCTTTGTGGGACAATAAGTGACGCAAAGCTGCCAACACAGTGCAAAAACAGCCTGACAAGATGCAAATAAATAGGCACGGCGGCTCAGCCAGTAGGTTTTATTTATGGACATTGAAATTTGAAATTTCACATACTTTTTGCATGCCATGAGATAATATTTATCTTTTGTTTTTTTCCAACCATTAAAAAATTTTAAGAATTTGGGCTGGGGATGTAGCCCAGTGGTAGAGTGCTTGCTTACCTGGGTTCAATCCTCAGTACTGCAAAACCAAAAACCAAAAACCAAAACAAATCAAAACAAAACAAAAAACCCAGTAAGAATCACTGTTGGAATCTTTGCTTACAAGTCACATAGAATAAGTGGCAGGCCAGATTTGGTCCATGTTTTCTATCTTGCCGAACCTCGCTCTAAAACACATCCACGTATTTCCTTCAGAGTATTTATCACAAACCTTTGTATGGCTGTTTAGCTATTTGCTCGGCATTTCCTCCCACAAGTGTGCAAGCTTCATCAGATGGTAGACAATCAACATTTGGTTGAATTAATAAATGTACCCTGACGTGCCTCATTGATCCCCTCTCAATAAACAGTTGGGTTGTTCTCAATTTTGCGAAGCTACAAATGCTACTTCCAGGAACGATTCTGCCAATAGGTATAAATATTTTAAGTTCAATAGATTCGACAAATCCTCCTCTGAAAAGTTATATTAAGAAACACGAATGTGGCCATGTTCCCATACCCTGGCTGACATTGGTGTAATCTAGGGGACAAATGAAACTGGAATGAGATTCGTGTGTGTGAAGAATCAGTGACGTTGTGGACTCTGTCCTAATTATTGGGCATTGATTTATAATCATTCTCATGATTTGTACAAAAGGGAAATTAACCCTTTAAATGTCAAATGTGTTGCAAATAATTTTGGAATCCTTTTATGTTTTGATTTTTTTTTTTTACTTTTACCTTTATGCAGGATATTCTCTTTTTTACGTGAAAAGTTTACTTTTTTTTAAATTATCAAACTTATCAAATGTTTCCTTTATTGCTTGCATTTTCACACCATGCTTAGAAAGGTCTTTCTCGTGACAAGATTATAAAGATAATTCATCCCTGTTTTCTTCTAGGAATCTTATGTGCTCTCTTCCTCTCTTTCTCTCTCTCTCTCTCTCTGGCATTTTATTTATTTATTTTTTTAAAGACAGAGAGGGACAGTGAGAGAGGGAGAGAGTCAATTTTTATTTAGTTTTTCATGTGGCTTTTGTTGCTCCAACACTTCATTTTGTAGGTGGTGCTGGGGTTTCAACCCGCATCGTAGTGCATGACAGGCAAGCACCATAACCACTGAGCCACCTCTCCAGCCCCTCCCTCCCTCTGGCATTTTAAGCTTTGAATTCTCGGTAATGGCCATTAGCACGGGTAAAGCAGGGATCAGCTTTATTTACTACCAACAATGTAGCAGATATCTGCGTATGCCGTATTTTCCCTGCAGATTTGAAGCATTAATTTTAGAAGATACTACATTTCGAAAATATTTGGTGTGTTCAGGGTGATATTCAAAATATTTAAAAACAGATACCATACAGATCCCTTGTCAGGACATCCTCACATCAGAACACAGGGCAGGAGTGCATAAGCAGGCACTTGGGCCCACGGTTGATTTCTGGATTTGGCTTTCTCTCTATGATCCTCCTAGGTACTCCACTCCCATCACTTCTGATGACAGGGCTGCTGGGGCTGTGGTCCCCAAGGGCCTCATTAAATGCCTGACCCAGCAATGCCAGCACCTACCCCTAGACTTCCGTTAGCTTTGAGAGTAAATGGCCTGGCACTGAGTCCCTTGGACTCCGGATTCTGTTACTCATAGCTCAAAGCTTCTCATCTGACGCTGGGCTGTGTGTATGCACAGGTGGACATGGTTACCTGCCACATTTGTCAGCTCTTAGCATCACTGTCATGCTGGCTTTGTCAGAAAAAAGGGAGAGCAAAAGGTGTCCTTTGCTTGGTTAAGCCCTGGGTATTTGCAAAACATCAAAATGATGTTTTTGAAATATTCACCCATAAAACTCTTTCAGCCTGGCACTTTGACAATTTCCTTTCTCAGTTTATCCCATTATTTTTATTCTTATTGTTGTTAATTTGAGTTGGCCTTTTTTTAAAATTTCATTTTGAATTATTTGTAATTAGTTTCTTAGGAAATTGTCTATTTTGTTCAGATTTTTAAATTTGAGTAGAATAGTGAAGAATCAACCTTCAGCAGTGATTACTTACACTCTTTTATTATAGTCAAATACTACAGCTAGTTCAGGTGCTTCTTGCTGGTGCTTATGTTGGTTTTCATTGTGGTCTCTTTGTTAAAAGTTGTTCAGGTCTTTCAGCCAGGATGCCTAGAGGGTAATAGGATACCAGATGGAGTTGAAGTGGGATCCACTGCTGTCAGTCAATGTGGGAGAGCAGTTCAGTGTCCTTCTGTGTAATATGGAGACAGCAATAACACTGTGAGTTTCCAATGGTGTGTACATGCAAAACAATAAAAACAGAGTTGGCACATATAAATGTTCACTAGATGTTCAAATTTCTTATTGTGGTGTTATCTCTTTTTGAATATGTTTTATGGTTTAACACTAAAGAGAAGTTCTATATAAAAAGGTCTTCTTTCCTAAAGCACTTCTTTTCTTAGAATATTCTTTAATTTGTACTCAATACATACTATTTTCCATCTCAGCTCTTTTCTCTTTGTAATAGCAAAGGATAGGAAATAAGAGATGGGGAGGAAAAGGCATATTGTTTGTCTTTGATGGGGCATTCTGTTCCAGCTTATATGCCCAAGAAGCCTGTCCATCGAGAGGGTGCCCCAGGTGTCATAAATATCAAACACGTGGTCGGGTGTGGGTGAGCAAGGCAGAAATTTTACTTTGGCCAAAGGGAGAAAGAAAAATGCGCACCTCACAAGGAAATGAGGGGTTTTTAATTCCAACCTGATGCAATACTGCCCTTTGCCCTAATTGGAGGAGCTCAGGTGCACAGTCTGTGCGATTGGCTATGATTAGGTGGAGGCAGGTGCAAGAGGAAGTAGGCAGCAAATGGGAGAGAAAGGGGGTGGGGGTTGCCACACACATGGTGAGGATCATAGGATTCAAAGTTCACCAGAAGAGGATGGATGGGCACCGGAAGGGGTCCTTGGAAAAAGGTGAGTGAACACAGGTGGGCGTACAGAGGTGAGGGAGTTCCTATCTTCAAAGGGGGAGGGGGATCTAAAATGGAGGTAGTAAAAGGAGGTAGTATATTATACATCACAATCTTTCAACTTTGACAGAAAAGACATACATCTTACACAGGTACGGAACCATCAGCTGCTGAATGCCCCAGGAGCCCTGGAATCTGATTGCCTCAGGCCCCCTGAGTTCAAGCAGAGATGTTCCCAGGAGCCATGTGAGTTCTCAGCAGGAGTGTCTCTCACACGCCAAGAATTTGGGCTGGATTCGACCCGGTAGCCATGCGTGTTTTACCCCATAAGGGCCTTAGGACCCCTGATTCTGAGCAACACCTGCCCCAAGTGCCAGGAGTTCGTGGAGGCCACAGCCCCAGGACCTGTGAGCTCTTCTCACAGGCTCTGGATCTATGAGATTGCCAGCGACTGCTGGGGCCTCGGCTGAACTGGGACAGGAGTCTGGGCAGGCAGTCACAGAAGTGCCCAGGGTCTCAACTCAGAAAAGCCAAAAGGTGGTATTGACAGGAAGCAGTGGCTGTGAAGGACTGCACCCCCCCCCCCCATGACAAGAACACTGGGAGGATTCCTGGGGATCTAACTTCCAGCTGAGAACAGCAAAAGCCAGGCCCTCCAGCAAGCTCACCCTGGAAGTGCCTCCATCCAGGAGCCGGCTTTGATCATCAACCCACACTCTTTTGACCTCTTCAGTGGAAATAACCCCTAATCCTCCCAAATTTCCACTAAGATGTTGGTTTCTTTGTTTTGGTTTCTCTGTTTTGTTTCTTGTTTCTTTTGCTTTGCTTATTTTGCTGTGGTTAGTTTTTGGTTTTGCTTGTGTTCTTGCAGACCAGCACATTTTGTTTTGTGCTGTATTGTCTCCCCATGGTGAGCTTCTCTGCTACCCCTCCTTCACTTTCTTCCAACAACAGCTAAACATTATTCCTCTCTCCTTCACCCTTCCTGAAAGTCATTTCCTCAGCTTCTGCCTTTTTCTTTTTCCCTTCTTTTTTTACTAAATTAGAATGTCCTACATCATCTCCACTCTCTTGTTGCCCTTGCTCCAAATTCACAAGTTCCTCTCTACCTTCCTATCACATCTCCTTTGCTCCCAAGTCTATTTTTCCTTCCCTACAGTGACACTGGAAATCTGAAGTGAATGCTGAACTTGAAAATGGGTATTTGCTTTTAAAATGGGTCTAGTCTGACAGTCTGGCAAAAGATAGTTGCTAATCCTTCTACTCCTTTCATAGGTGGTAATTAACATTTTCACAGATATAGAAGGAAAAAAGTAACCAGTTCAATGCTGTCTATTGTATGCATGGACTGTCCATATTGACTCTTTTTCCTTATCTTGTGAGGTATTAGAAATTGTAAAGGTCAATAATAATTCATGGATGTGGGAGTCAGCTATTGAACTGTACCATTTAAATTGTACCCCAGCCCAAATAAGTAAAGAGATAAAAACCCTACATCCCATCAACATGTCCTAAAGTTAAATAACCAGTGAGAGATCTCAGCTCTCACTCCCTGACACTGAAAAATGAGAGAAAAGGAAATAATTCTCCTCCTCAAACCCACAACTCCACAGCCAAGGAATCCATGGATTCCTGGGTGAAAACTTAGAAGAAAGTAACAACCATCTGATTATTAAAATCATCAAAGAATTACAAGAAGATTTAAGGAAAGAAATAAGAGAGCAATTACAGGAGCTGAAACACCATTTTAATAAAGAATTAGAGTCACTGAAAAAAGACATAGCAGAGTTCATAGAACTGAAAAACACAGTCAACCAAATGAAAAACTCAGTGGAAGATATTAATATCAGAGTAATCTCAGTAGAAAATAGAACTTCAGCTCTCTAAAAGAAAGATTATTGGACAATGAAGCAGGCTGAGTAATCTTGAGTACGTGGAGGATAGACAAGAAAAAAAGCTTATCGATCATAATCAGACTTTTCAAGGCTGGAGTGGTGGCTCTGCAATTTTGGTGCATGCCTGGAATGTGCAAGGATGTGAGTTCAAACCCAGTACCACATACACAGCGAAGTGTCAGAGCAACGAAAGCCACATGAAAAAATAAAACTGGTTCATTGATTATTTCTCTCTCTCTCACTGTCCTTACCTCTTAAAAACAAACAAACAAACAAACAAAAAAAGAATTTCCAAAAAGTATGGGATGAAATCAGAAGAAATAACATGAGAGTGATTGGGATAAGGGAGAACATTGAGCAACAGACAAACAGCATAATGAACCTTCTAAATGAGTTAATCAAAGAAATTTTCCCTCATCAGAATTGAACCAGAAATTCATATTCAAGAGGCCCATAGGTCCCCAAGTAGAGCTAACCAAATGAGAAACTCACCAAGACACGTCATATTCAAAATGCATAACAGAGGAAAAAAGGAAAGAGTATTAAAAGTGGTAAAAGTGGTAAGAGAAAAACACCAAGTCACATTCAGAGGCAAATCAATAAGGATAAGGATCACTGTGGATTTCTCATCTCAGACCATAAAGGTGAGGAGAGCACGGAATGAATTTTTTCAAACATTGAAAGATAATAATTGCCAGTCAAAAATACTATACCCAGCAAAACTCAACTTCAAATTTGATGGGGAAAAAATATTTCAAAGATAAGAACAAACTAGCAACATACATGAACACAAAACCAGCTCTACAGAAAATATACAAAGACAAACTTCAAACAGAGGAACAAACTAACAGTTCCCAAAGCCCACAATCAGAAGACAGTCAATAAAAGCATAACTTACTAAAAGATATGCAAAAAGGCCCAAAATACAGCAAAGGTCACAATGCCAGGGAACCAGAATCACACATCTATTCTAACACTGAACATGAATGGACTCAATGTCCCAATTAAAAGGCATAGATTTGGGGCTGGAGCGGTGGCTCAGTGGTTTCGGCACTTGCCTGGCAAGCATGAGGACTAGGGTTCAAACCCCAGCACCACGTACACAACTAAGTGTTGGAGCAACGAAGGCCATGTGAAAAACTAAATAAAGTTGTTTCTCTCTTTCTCTGTCTCTCTCACTGTCCCTCTCTCTTTAAAAAAAAAAAAAGGCATAGATTTGTAGACTGGATCAAAAAACAAAATCCAACAATATTCTGCTTACAGGAGACACATCTCATAGCCAAAAATACACAAAGATTAAAGGTGAAAGGTTGGCAAAAAGCCTACCAGGCATATAGCCCAGAAAGCATGCTGGTATTGCAAAACTTATATCCGAAAAAGTAAATTTTGATAAAAAATTAGTCAGAAGAGATAAAGTCACTACATATTAGTAAAAGGAACACTACAACAAGAAGATATAACAATAGGTAACATTTGTACCCCTTACCACAATCTTTCCAAATATGTGGGGAAAGTACTCAAGGACATTAAACTACTTATTTACCTCTACACAAATGTACTGGGGGATTTTAGTACAACATTATTAACAACAGACAGATCATCAAAGCAAAAAATCAATAAGGATATCTCTAACCTAAACAACTCAATCAATTGAACTTAACAGACATCTACAGAATATTCTGTCTCAAACTGGCTGAGTTTACCTTCTTCTCAGCAGCACATGGAACCTTCTCCAAAATTGATCATATCCTAATTCATAAAGGAAATCTTAGCAAATACAAAAAAAGTTGATATAATCCCCTGTATCCTCTCAGACTGTGATGGTATGGTCCTAGAAATTAACTGCAAGAAAAACAACAGAAAGTACATAAATACATGGAGATTGAATAATACCTTCTTAAATGAAGAATGGATCAAGGAGAAAATGAGAACAGAAATCAAGATTTTCTTTTAAATGAATGAAAATAATGACACAAGATATTGAGATCTCTGGGACAGTATGAAAGCATTCTTAAAAGATATATTTATAGCACTGAATACCTTCATCAAAAATCAAGAAAGAGCCCAAATAAATAAATTTATGCTCCACCTCAAATCCCTACAAAAAGAGGAACAATCTAATTCCAAATCCAACAGAAGGCAGGAAATAACCAAGATCAGAGCCAAAATCAGTGACACTGAGAACAACAACAACAAAAACACAAAGAATCAACAAAACAAAGAGTTGATTCTTCAAAAAAATAGATAAAATTGACAGACCCTTGGCCAAACTCACCAAAAGTAAGAGTGAAGTGAAGCAAATCAACAAAATCAGAAAAGAAAATGGAGACATCACCACTGATCCACCTGAAATCCAGAGGATTATCAGAACCTATTTTGAAAACCTACACTCTTCCAAGTTTGATAATCTGGAGGACACGGACAAATACCTAGCCACATATGACGTTCCCAGATTAACACAGGAGGACATTGAAAATCTAAACGCACCGATCTCAGGTAGCAAACTTGAAACAGCTATCAAAGGCCTTATAAAAAAGAAAAGCCCAGGACCTAATGGATTCTCAGCAGAGTTCTACCAGACTTTTACAGAAGAATTAACACCTCTCCTTAGTAAGCTATTCTATGAAATTGAAAGGGATGGGACTCTCCTAAACACTTTTTATGAGGCAACCATAACCCTGATACCAAAATCCAACCAGACACTTCAAGAAAAGAAAACTACAGACCAATATCCCTGATGAACATAGACACAAAAATCCTTAATAAAAACCTAGGAAACCACATCCAGAAACGCATCAAAAAGATAATATATCACAACCAAGTGGGCTTCATTCCAAGGATGCAGAGCTGGTTCAACATATATAAATCAATAGATATGATTCACCACTTAAACAGAATTAAAGACAAAAATCATATGATCATCTCAATTGATGCAGAAAAGGCCTTTGATAAAATCCAACACATATTTATGCTCAAAACTCTGGAGAAGATAGGGATTCAAGGAACATACTTTAATTATGTAAGGCCCACCTATGGCAAACCCATAGCCAACATTATACTTAACGGAGAAAGACTGAAACTGGTCCCATTAAATTAGGTAACAAGACAAGGCTGTCCACTCTCACCACTCTTACCCAATATTGTCCTCGAAACCCTAGCCAGAGCTATCAGACAAGAGAAGGAAATCAAATGAATTTGAACAAGAAATGAGGAAGTTAAACTATCACAATTTGCCAATGATATGATCCTATATTTAGAAGATCCGAAAGGCTCTATCTTCTGACTTGTAGAGCTTATAAATGAATTTAGCAAAGCAGCAGGTTATAAGATCAACACTCATAAATCAATAGCTTTCCTGTACTCCAGCAGCAATTCTGCTGAAGAAGAAATTAGGAAATCTTTCCCATTCACAGTAACTTAAAAAGAATAAAATATTTGGGCATTAATCTAACAAAGGAAATAAATGGCCTTACAGTAAAAACTATTGAACATTGAAAAAAGGAATTGAAGAAGACCTGAGAAGATGAAAAAAATTCTATTTTCTGGTTAGGCAGAATCAATATAGTTAAAATGGCAATTATGCCAAAAACTCTGTGCAGATTCAATGCAATCCCCATCAAGATACCAACGCCGTTCTTTTTTAAAAAAATTTTTTAAGAGAGAGAGGGAAAGAGAGAGAGAATCAATTTTTAGTTTTTTAAGTGGCTTTTATTACTCCAACACTTCGTTTGTGTATGTGGTGCTGGGGTTTGAAACTGCATCCTTGTGCGTGTTAGGCAAGTGCTGTAGCTGCTGAGCCACCCCTCCAGCCCCCCAATGACATTCTTCATAGATATAGAAAAAGCAAATCTCAAATTCATTGGAAATAACAAGAAACCCAGAATAGCCAAAACATTACTAAGCAAGAAAGACAAAAGAGGAGGTGTCACAATACCTGATCTGAAATTATACTATAGGGCTGTAGTAACAAACACAGTGTAGTATTGATATAAAACAGACATGAGGCCGGTGGAGTAGAATAGAAGACACTGAGACAAACCCACAAGTCTTTAACCATCTGATATTTGACAAAGGGGGTAAAAATACAGCTTGGAGGAAAGACAGCCTGTTCCACAAATGGTGCTGGACAAACTGGACAGCAATAGGCAGACAACTTAAGTTAGATCCTTACCTCTCACCCTGCACAGAAACCAAATCAAAATGGACAAAGAATTAAGAATTAAAGCAGCAACTTTACAATTATTAGAAGAAAAAACAGGATCAACACTCCACCACATTGATGTAGGCATCTTCTTCCTTAATAAGACTACCATATGTTAAGACTTCTTCCCATGATAAGACTCCTGGTTTCAGGCGGCTGGATGGGGGCAGAGCATCAGGCCACCCACACTTGCAAAGCAACAACCAATCAGATGCTGGCAGATAAACCCCAATGGGGTCTCGAAATCACCCAATGATCAATGGCATCCCCAGCCAATCCCCGAGGGATACAAGACCCCCAAACTTCCCCTGCCCATCTCAGACTATAAAGTTACTGACCAGCTGGGGCCTGTGTGACTTTCCCAGACTGCCCTTACTCTGGCAGGCTGGTGAACCTCACCAGAGAGCCGATTCCCAATAAAAAAAAGGTTTTGCTCAGCTGCTTTTAGGTCTGACTCCTCTTTGAACACCTGCACCTGATTTTTACATTTGGTGCCAAAACCCAGGAGGGTTTTGGGGCCTCCCCCACCAGGACTGAGGTCCACCCTCTCCCACAGATGAACCAGGAAGTGCCTGCACTGCTTGGTTTCCCTTCTGGGCCAACAGAAGTGGGGTAAGTTCCCTTGCATTTCCCGTGGCCTTCTTGTAACACTCTCCATTATGGGTCTGTCTGTAAGTCACAGAGGCCAGAGACCTCCACCCATTCCATTCACAGCCCCAGCAGACTGTGAAGATGTCCCAGTCTCTGGCTAGTCCCACCCATTCCATTCCAGGCCTCCACAGGAGGAGACATCCCGGCCTCAGTCTGCCTGCTTCCCGTTCCTCAGGTGAACACAACCAGAATTTGGGACGCCTCTTTCTGCTCCTGTTTCCTGTTCACCCCTGAGTAATACGGAAAGGCCATGGGAAATGCCAAGTCCTCCCTTGACCTTAATTTTACTAAATTAGGACTCTCTCAAGACTTAATACCATAAGAGGCTGGTCTTCTACTTGACTGTGGCCTGGCCTCAGTACACTTTAGGCAATAGCTCAAAATGACCTCCAGAAGGAACTTTTGACTTTCATATCCTCATTGATTCAGGCAATTACTGTCACCAGACAGAGAAATGATATAAAAATGCCATATGTTCAGGCCTTTGGGGATTTGCGCTTTCGTCCCCCTCCCCTTACTTAGGTCAATCCTCTTCTTCTCCCCCTCCCGAAGCTACAGTCCCTCCACCCCTTTCTCCTACAGCTATGGCTCCTCCTCCTCCTCCTCCAAACCCTGCCCCCTCATTCCCTCTATATCCACCCCAGTCTGTAAGCAGCAGATGGGGTCCAGCCTCCACTGGGTCCCCCCTCCACAGGTTTCTCCCAGACAAACCTATGTTATTGTTGAGCCACCACTCTCCTCTCTTTATTTCCTTCATTTTCATCTCTTTTCTTACATAAATGGTGCCAAAACCTGTTTCCTATTGATTTTCTCCATGTGTGCACACCTGTATTGTGTTTGTCTATGTATATGTTGTACGTTGTGTCAACATGGTACCACATTGGCTTAAATGAGTGTTCATAAACTAAATTTTAAAAAATGGATCCAAATGACTCTCTGTTCATGTGACTCAAACATTTAGAGACTCAATTTAAATTGGTTAAACAGGAGTAAAGATGACTTTGAAATTCCTAACCCACGTTTTTCCAGGTGGTCAATCAATAGAACACTGATTTCTGTAAATGTTAAGTGAAACATTTATTGCTTCTGGAATTTTTCTTCAACAGGGGAGAAATGGCTTATGCTGGTTATCTACACTTGTCTGATAACATAAATGGATTAATCTTTATGCATGTTTGCTAAGAGGACATTTGATTGCTGCTGCTACCATGAGTTCAGTTGTTCTTGTCTTTTTGTATTCCATAGGGCAATACATATTTGGCTCTATTAAATAAGTTATTGATAAATGGGAAAAAAATTTAAGGTTGTTTTCTGGATCTTTGTCCGGTCCCGGCTGGCAGGAACCGGACGGCTCTCATTTGGCGTTTGACTGAGATTAAACTAGACCCACTGGTCTTAAGTTCTCCAAGCACTTTATTTCTCCCTTTACCGCAGCTAAAGGCCTCCAAGCCCTTCCCGCCTTCCCTCTTTTTGAGTCAAGGCTATTCACATTTAGAGTCCTTGTGTCTATTGCCGCACTAGAGTCCCTATTTCTGCAGCCGAGGCTCTTACTACCTGCATCTTCTACCGCTGCTGATCTCTCCACCGTCTCTGCTGCTGCCGCTGCTGCTGCTTCTTCTTCTTCACTGGTTCTGTACTTCTGTGCTTCTGCTTCGGCTTCTCTGACTCTATGCTTCTCTGCTTTCCTCCTGACTGCTTTCTCACCTGACTAGTCGCTACTCTCGTTATCCATTACAACAACCAATAGGGTTACAGTGCAAACACGTTTATCCAATTGTAACAAATGAGTGGCCAAATAGCTTAGTCATGCGGTCAGGCAATTTGCTAATTACAAGCCAGCTGGGCCTCATGTTGGGGTCGTTCCCAACAGATCTTCACTAGAAGCAATATTGTTAAGAATTAAAATTCTAACAGGTGTAACAGATATACAAAGTGTTCAAAAATTTCAACTGTTTTGACTTTGGTATGAAGCAAAGTATTTCAGCTTAAGAGTAAATGGGAATTACTTCCAAATGGAAGTTTAGGAAAGGATCAGAAACTGGGAAATTTAGGAAAGAATCAGCAGCTGGGGAAGATATATTAATAAGACAAAGTCTAAATCTTTAACAAGGTTTCTTAAAACATTGGTATGCTTATCAAGATGATTTCTTATGTCTATTAAGTGTTATTAGGGAAATTAAATCTAGAATTTGTACCTGTTTTAAAGTCTTAAATGATTGTTCTACAAGTGGTTAAGTAAGCAGCTGTTATTTCAGGATATCATTGTTGGTATTCCAGACCTATGTGACTAAAGGTACATATACATCTGAGAACTAAATTTTCAATCTTTCCTCTATATGTGTTACATAGTTTAAGGAAGACAATTTAACTAAGGCAGGCAAGTTAACCAACTGCTGTCTTTTAAACATTATTTATTTTAAACCTGGCTTACAATTGTTTTAAATGCATAGAGGTTTTATCATTAATGGGCTGCATTTATAAATCAGTCTTTGATCACTGATACTGTTTGTCTTGGAAGTTTCATTTTGTATTTTTCAACTGTTTTGAGTAAGTGTCTAAATTGCAGAAGGTTTATGGAAGGTAAATCTTAGAAGCTTGTGTATTATTAAGTTGAATATAATTGGCACAATCAGTTAAAACTATTTAAGATTTCTCTTATGGTCAAAAGGTGTTCAAGCTTTGTCCAAATCTTATGTAAGTTATGTAACCAACCAGTGCTCTCTTATATATTTTGTATCTGACATAGAATTGCCACACTGCCATTTAAAAGCCTGACTTATATCTGTTTGCTTTGACTAAGTCTTTTTCCTGATCATTAACACTGTTTCCTAAATGAATATTCAGATAGACTCCAAAAATAATACATGAGAACTTTGTAAAATACTTTTAAGAGGCAAAGATCAACTTCAAAATAAAACACTTAATATTTGTTAAGAACTCTATCTCGCCAGACCAAGACTCAGCCTCTCAGCTTATGGTTCCAAAGTAGAATTAACTTTATTCACTCTTGCTAATTCCTTGTATTTTTCTTGTAAAAATTTAAAACTATTGGTTATTAGTGCTTTGCAGAAATACTACTTCTAACAGAGAAACCTGAATTAAGACACATCATCACCTGTAGAACAGATAAGATATACTACTAATTTTAAGCACTGTTATTGATCTTAATTAAACAAAAGGGGTAACTATAAAATTGTAACATAGTATTTCTCCTTTAAGACTAGTGAAACTGGCCTGCTGAATGTTTAACACCAAATCAAGGAGACCAAAGTTAAGATAGTTAAAGGGTTAAGGAAAACAGTCAATATTCTGGCCCTTGCCCTGTTTGGTCAGCAAAACTCAGGGGACAATGGGACTTATCTACAGGCTTGACAACTCTGGGTAACATGACCTCCCAGTCAGGAGGATCAGGTGACCATAGAGAACAGAAAGCCAACCAGTGAACACAGTGCAAAGAGGATGATCATTCATGGGCAGTGTCCCTGATGCTTCCAAGTGAAGCCACATGTGATCAGCAAGACCCTGTGGCAGATGGTACAACTGGTAGAAGGGCCAAGAGGCTTTTCACAAGTTCCTCAAGAATAATTCTGACAATCTCAGATGACTTATAGCAATAAATAGGAGCAAGATCAATTTTGATCAAGTTGGTCTTAAACACCTAGCAGGAGAGTATAACCAAAGCTTGGTTCTACATGGACATTTAGCAACAAAGCCAATGGCTCTTTTTTAAGCATTACTTGAGGTGCGTGCTTATTAGTTCTCTCAAAGGTAAATAAAACTGAGAGGTTACACGATTAAAGAAAATAACTCTACCAGACAGAAGTTAACACTAAAGAGTAAACTGTTTTACAGAATCACATGGGACTACAGCCCAAGGATACATGAGCCATTTTAAATGCTAGATGCCACCTTTAGAGGGAGTTCCCCTATTTCACAACTCTTCAAAGAAGTTTTCCTACTGTTACGCTTCCTCTACCTCAGTACCTTGCAACCAAACCATACAGGTCTCTTCTCCAGTGTTTGCTCCTCCAGGATTCTTTTTTTGGGGGGTGGGGAGGTGTAATGGCACCCTGACAAAAAACTTAAGTTCTAATATGTCCTTTGCTTTCTGTGTGCCCTTTGCTTTAGTTCCTCAGCTGACACTATATAGTGAAGCTCAGTTAATCTGGTTTGCTCAGAATCCCCTCCCTAAGGCGAAACAGGCCAATTTCCTACCAGTGGTGGTTGGACTCTCCCTAGCCTCCTCACTCGCTGCCTCCGGGTTGGGGTCAGGAGGATGCAGTCACTGCCACCCAGAGGCTAGAACAGCAACTCCAAGAGGCAGTGGAGGCATCTGCTGTCTCCCTACAAAGATAAATAACATCTATTGCCCAACTTTCCTTGCAGAACCACTGAGTACTAGATCTCCTGATGGCAGACAAAGGGGGGACATGTCTATTCCTAAAAGAGGAATGCTGCTGCTACATCAATGTAGCTGCGCTAGTAGAGGAAAACGTCGGAACTCTCAGACATCTGAGCGAGAGGCTTAGATAGCAACAGTCAAATGGCCCTTGGCCAGGATGGCTAAACTCCACTCTTGTCACCTGGCTGATCCCCATCCTTACTCCTGTATTAGTGACAAGACTTCTAATGACTGCTCCCTGTCTCCTCAGGTTTGCCTGAAAACACATGAGCGAGGTTGCTGGAGTATCATGCAACCAAATGCTCTTGTACCCTTACAGCTGCCTCCCTACCGGGCAAACCAACACCTGAACCTTCCTTTCCCCCACAATGCACCATAAACAGCAGGAAGTAGCCGTATGGAAAATCAACACCCTATATCACCAAAAATATCAGGATGCTTTGTCGGTTTCAGGATGGGGGCAGGGCATCAGGCAACCTATGTGCATGAAGGAACAAGCAATCAGACGCTGGCAGATAAACCCCAAGGGAATCTCTCAACTGCCTGATGATCAATAGAGTCCCCAGCCAATCCCCAAGGGATATGAGACCCCCAAACTTCCCTTGCCACCCCAGACTATAAAGTTGCTGCCCAGCTGGGGCTGCCTGTGACTTCCCCAGCCTGCCCTCACTCTGGCAGGCTGGTGAACCTCACCTAAGAGCCGATTCCCAATACAAAGGTTTTGCTCAGCTGCTTTAGATCTGACTCCTTTTTGAACACCAGTACCTGACTTTTACATCATAGTGCAAGAATTAAAGCCAGGAATCAATGAACGGGATGCCATTAAACTGAAAAGCTTCTGCACAGCTGAAGAATCAGTCAACAATATCAAGAGAGAACCTACAGAAGGGGAGAAAATCATTGCCTCCTACACCTCTGACAGGGGAGTAACATCCAGAATATACAAAGAACTCAACACCAAAAACACAAAAATCCAATCAATGAATGGGCTATGGAACTAAATAGAAATTTCTCAACAGAGGAATTTCAAAAAGCCAATAAATATGAGAAAATGTTCTATATCACCAGCATTCAGAGAAATGCAAATCAAAACTTCACTGAGATTCCACCTTACTCCAGTCAGAATGGCAAAAATGAAAAATAAGAGCAATAACAGATGCTGGAGAAGTTGTGGGGAGAAAGGAACAGTAACACACTGCTGATGGGACTGCAAACTTGTGCAGTCACTCTAAAGCAGTATGGAGACTCCTCAAAAAACTAGGGTTGGAACCACCTTATAACCCAGTTATTCCACTCCTGGGTATTTTCCCAGAAGAACTAGAATTCCCTTATTACAGATACACAGCTACATCAGTTTACAATAGCTAATCTATGGAACCAACCCAGATGCCCCTCACCAGATGAATGGATCCAAAAACTGTGATACACACACACACACACACACACACACACGCACACACACTATGGAGTTCTACTCTGCTATTAGAGAATGATATCATGGCTTTTGCAGTTAAATGGATGGAAATGGAAAAAAAATCAGGCTGAGTGAAATATCCCCAACACAGAGACTAAAGGGCCTAATGTTTTCTCTCATTTGTAGAAGCTAGAGCAAACCCAAGATAGGATGAAAGTTAACCTAAGATAGGATGTTCAATTAATAGACCCTACAAAGTTGAAATTTCACATAAGGTGGGGGAACCATAACTATGAAGGTGGGGGTAGAAGGGAGGGAGGGAAGAAGGGATGGGAAAAGGAGGGTGATCAATATGGCTGGGTATAGTCCACATCCAAGGGGAGGGACCCTGTAACTTCAGGAAGGCGCAGTCCACAAGACCTCCCTCACTCCAACTACAGTTGCAGATGGGGGGCCCCAAGCACACTTAGGTTTAACAGTGCACTAGAAGGACTTAGAACTCATGGTTATGGTGCATTACAGTGGAAGGAACACAGATGACAATCAGCCAGGGAAGCAGCACATGGCAGAATGCAGGGAAGGGTCAGGCACAGAGTCCTGGTTGTCCTTTCCTGGTGGGGTTAGGAACAGTGCTGTTTTTCCCAGGAGTGATGTGTGACAATACACACAAAGTACTGCCATCCATGGAGCTCGGCCAAGTCTCAGTGTGCAGAGCTTTCATGAGGGCTCTGACACTAGGCCTGGTGGACTACTCATGTGACCAATCCTAGTCTCCTGCCCCTCTGAATGTGGGACTGATATCACATGACCCAAAGGGCCCTCCTTAAATCACATTGTTAGACTACCCAGAGTGATCCAAGGCTCCCAGACAAACAAAAACATTCCTATCAGGCATGACATTCCAAAGGCTTTAGAGATTACCTCCCTGAAGCAGAGGGCGAGGACCAGACCTCTCTTAGGCAAGGGGAAATTCTTTACTCCAAAGCCTCTGTGAATATTTATGAACGTCTCTGAATCTGTACCTGGTTTGAGTTCTAGGGAAATTATAATGGACCTTGGTGCTCTTCCTTTTGACTCAAATTCCTTTGTATCTGGCAGCCAGAGCTCCTGGCATCTAGAACAGGCACTGAATGTATTTGTTGAATGGATGAAGTACATATGAACGAAGGAATGAAATTTTTTGACTCTACGGTGTGAGATTGTGGTCATTCTCTTCTTTCTTTCTTTCTGAGACTTCGTTGTGTACGTGGTGCTGGGGTTTGATCTTGTGTACTCGTGCATGCTGGGCAAGCGCCTTAACCGCCGAGCCACCGCTCCAGCCTGTGGTCATTCTCTAACGTGTCATGATTGACACTTTGTATGACCTTTGTTCTGATGAATTGCAGAGAGAGTGGAGATGTCATCTCCCTGGAAGCCAACTATCTCAGTATGCAGATGAAGAAGGAAAAGTGTAGAAAGGCTGAGTCACCTGTCCACTGGGGAAGGCCAGAAATGGGGCAGAACGTAGGTTTCACAACTTTCAAAACTTCTCTAAGCCACGTGCTTTGGTTCCTCTTTTCCTTGAAAAATGGAAATAAAATCATTTCTTTCTAATGAGTTTGTTACTGAACAGTGAAACTCTTCATTTGGGGCATGATGAGCTGCCCAGCTTGCCACGAGCTGATGGAGTTTAGAAGCTGAAAATTTATCAAAGCCAGGTCTAAGGACCTGAATCCTCATTTAAACAAGTGGGATTTCATAGTATTTGCATTGATTTTGAGAAGTGGCTGTCTGAATTCCTCAAATGTTCCAATAGCATTATAGTTTAAAAGTTCCTTCCCAGGGATGTGCAGGGCCTGAGAGAGTAGGTAAACTCTTGGTGAGAGGCATGTTATTCAAAAGTACTTTTAAAATGTAATGTTTACGGCTCAGTGGTAGTGTGCTTACCTTGCATGCATGAAGCCTTGAGTTCAATTCCCAGCACCACGGGAAACAAAACAGAACAAAAGCCATCATGTTTGGCTGGGGATGAGCCTCAGCGGAACAGCATTTGCCTAGCATGCATGAGGCACACGCGCGCACGCGCACACACACACACACACATGTTTGACCAGATAGTTAAGATCATAATGAAAAGATGGAAATAGCCAGTTCTGGAGCCCAGAACAAAAGGCATTATATGGTGCATCTTATATGGGGTCGCTCTCCTGCCAACCTCAGTGCCCCTAGAAGGTCCTACCACTTTTCTGACCCAAGAGTAGCTGCAAGGTTAACATTTACTCAGGGCTGCGAGCGCGCGCGCGCGCACTCACACACACACACACACACACATTGAACCCAACCACTGTATTTGTTTTCTATTGTTGGGTGACAAATTACCACAAACACTGCAACTTTGCACTCTTAAGCTGATTGTCTCTCAGCTTCCTTGGTCCAGGAGCCTGGGAAGGGTAGGCTCAGAAATTAAGCAGGCTTGGGGTCTCTCCCAAGCTCACTAGTTGCTGGCAGAATTCAGTTCCTTGTGGTTGTGGAGATCTGAGATCCTAGAAGTCCTAAGAACTACCAGCTGTCTTCTGCCATGTGGCCCTCTCTACCACATGGCAGCTGCTTCATTAAGGCCAACGGATGAGCATCCCTCTCTGAGTGCTCCTGGCTCTGACTTCCAGACCCACCTTGAAAGGGCTCACCAGATGAGGTCAGGCCCCCCTAGGATGCTCTTGCTTTGATTCACGTAAGTCAAGCTTTCTTACATTTATAAGATCCCTTCACCTGTGCTGTGAACCTAACTCTCAACACACACACTCAAAAGGAGCTGATGATACAAGGCACATGCATCCAGAAGGAATCTTGAAGGCCATCCCAGATTTCAGTCACAAAGCATAACATTAAAGTGGAAATTGTCATGAAGGGTTAGGAGTAGAGAGAGGGAGGGAAGACACAGGAGCCTGGAGGCACACCAGCCTCAGCTCTCCTTTTTAAGCGGCAGCTGGCAGAAGCTGTTCCATCTGCATTCCTACACCTCATCTCATCATGACTACTGATCCATCAGCACCCCCAGAGTCACCACATGCTGGCTTGCCTTGTCTTGGAAGCCTTCATATCCTGCCCACCTCATCCAGACTTCATCCCAATCATTGGCCTTCCCAGGCCACCAGGGCTGGGTGCCACAGAGAGCTCTTTAAGGGTCATAAGTGAAGGATTAGCTGTGATATCGTCCAGAGGAAGCTGGGAAAGAAGGAAAGCAGCAGTGGTCTGGTTTCTGTCACCTCCATCCTCTCCAAGGCCGTCTCAGGTATCTCCAACAGCAGTTCAGCCCCTTCGCATGACACTCCCTGGTGACAGACTCACTATCCTGTAAGCTCTCCATCAACTTCGGGACCCTACTCCCGAAGTTCCTCGACCACCACCTCTACTTCTTCCACCTGCTCGCTGTACTTGCCAGGCACCAGCCCTGCAAAATCCGGAAGTAGAAAAATGTGACACAGCTCTGTCCATGCCATGGGACAGTCACCAGTTAAGTTCTCTCCACAGAAAAAAAGTCTTACAATGGGGGCTGGAGCGGTGGATCAGTGGTTACAGTGCTTACCTGCCATGAGCGAGTACACGGGTTCAAACCCCAGCACCACATACACAATGAAGTGTCGGAGCAACGAAGGAGACATGAAAAACCAAATAAAATGGATTTTCTCTTCCTCTCTCTCACTGCCCCTCTCTCTTTAAAAAAAAAAAAAAAAGTCTCATAATGAGCATCTGCTCCCCCACCATGGAGCCTGGAGCTGGGTGGGTTTGTGTTTGTTTAAGATAAAGCCAGAGAGCTAAAAAGAAAGCCGGGGAGACCCACCATTCCAGCAGTCAGTCAGAAGAAGTCTTTGCTGGAAAACACCCCACTAATTTTCTGTAGTGTGGGTAGAATTTGCAAGTGATTAAGATTAAAACTGGCATCTTTGACCTCTGTATCCACCTGCACCCTCTTGATACCCGGCATCCTGTCCAGCACGGCGCCTTTGCAATCTGAAAAAAGATTTAGCTTCCACCTAGAGCTCCCATTGTATTTTGATCCAGATAGCACTTTTGCATGTTGGGAAAGAGGACTTCTGAATTTTCTTTCCTTCCTTCCTTCTCTCCTTCCTCCTTTTCTTTCTCTCTTTCCTCCTTCCATTTAGCCAACATTTTTACTTAATACTAGGAAAGGGATTATTTCAGTTGCAGGGACACTGACAATAGACAAAGTTTCCACATTTATTAGCACAGAAATAGTTGAAAGCAAGCAAATAATTATGCAGCGTAGCATAATATTGTGAAATAGCGATAAGGGCTATGAAGTTTTCTGATGAGGATTCGTTGAAAGCTGTGGTCCTTCTCTAAAAAAGAAAGGGAAAAAGGAAGCAGTCAGATTCAGCATTGCCTGTCACTTCCGGAAGTTCATCTCCCCTCAATCCCATCCCCACAGCTCTCCCACAGTGCAAGCCCCCAGGAAGTCTGATTTAGCGGGGATCCTATGAGGTCTGAGAGTTTTATCTTTTAAAGTTCCACTGGTAATTCTGCACAAATGAAACAAACACCCAGTGTTTGCATGAATCTGATTTTAACCAACTTCATAAAAAAATGAAAAGAATGCACAAACGATCCTCTAGGGAAGACCTGCACAGAAGATGAGCTCACCTGTCAGACAGCTGGCCGCAGGACTGCACTGAGCGCCTGGGAATTTGCCTCTGCTACAAAGCCCTGCAGCCCAGGGAGCTGAAGGCCTGCATCCTGAGGCCGTCTTTACTCGCTTCGGGCCAATCCTGCATGCAACTTTGAAAACTCACTCTCTTTGGATCAAAATCAAAATCTCATCTCTCCTTGGAAATTCTGAAATACAGTCTTTGGTGGGGTGTAACCCTCAAAGGAGACATGCTGCATTTTCAGACTAATCTCACAAACCAAGACTTTGTTCAGCCCTGTTTTCTAAAAATGTGTGTTGTAAAAAGATTAAGATTAAATATTAATGCTTCAAATGCTTTTCCAATGTATACCGTGTAATTCATTCCCAGCTTACAACTGAAATTATGCATTTCTCAGCTCTCTGGTTTCTGTTCTTATCCTGATGATTTCCAGGTAGCAGAATAAATAGATGGGAAAAGAAAGGGAGAATTTGAACAGCAGGGAATTGGTGTAAAGATGGAAGCATTTGATTTCGTTGCTTACTGCAACTCCATTAGAATGCCAGTGAAGGGATTTCGTAAGGCACGACCCACATGAACGGGAAAAATTGGAGAGTAGAAAACAGCAATAAAATTGGAAACCCACAAAGGAACTAGATAAGGGGTAATTTACTTAGCAGACCCAAGAAAAATGGAGAGAAAATCGAATCCTAAGCCAACAGCACAGAATGTGGGAAATCAACCGGGTTTGTGAGCCAGAATCGGCATAAGGCTGGAGCGCTGGCAGAGCCAGGCTCTTCTAGAAGAGGAGGTGAGGGTGAGGGGAACTCAGAGCAGCAGGATTGGTTGAAGGTCTGTTTAGGACGCAGTCCTCCATCACATTCCTTCCCCCCATATTCATGCAGCTGGATGATTGCCTCTCCCAGATTCCAGAAAAAGATGGGAGAGGGCAACAGCAAGGGTCTCCGGTGGAAGAAGACAAGCACTGTGGGGGACAGGAATGGGGACACCCCAGGCACCCTCTCCTCCACTCCCAGAAGTCTGTCAGCCAGGGCTTCATTCACCCTGTGGGCAGGAGCTTCAATTTGACCAATCCCAAAGGAAAGACCTAAAGATACTGATGCGGAAATTCCACAAGGAAAAATTCAGACACTCCAGGAGGAAGTCGGCAGTGGGCAAGTTCCCCTACAAGCCTGAGCATCTAATGATTCTGTATTGCCTGGACTTAAATATAAAATCAACTCCCTTTTAAGATGGGATAACAATCTCCCCACCACATCAGCTTAGTACAGGATTAATGAAACAGTGTGTGTTTGTCTGGTGCTGGAGATGGAACCTTATGCTTCCAAAGCAAGTGCACCACCTCTGGGCTACACCTCCAGCCCCTAAATGAAATACTGTGTAGTGCTTAAAACGATGCTAGACATCTAACAAAAAAAAAAAAAAAAAAAAAAAAAAAAAAAAGAAAGAAAGAAAAAAAGAAGAAGAAGCTGAAGTTGCTTAGAGACTCTGCTACTTAGAACAAGAAATAATACTCCCTCAAGCCAATCATTTCTAGCATATAAAATGTATTTATATGTAAATATATATACATATTACATTAATACATATTTTGTGTACATACCGATACACAAAGAGTTCTTAGAAATTAAAAATACAAAAATAAGTCTGAAAATTTTAATAGGAGCTTGAATACAAAATCAAGGAAATCACCCTGAAAACAAAGCAAAAAGTAATAAAGTTAAACTTTGGGCACAAAAAGAAAAGATAATTCAGGAATTCTGACAACCAAGTGTAGGAAGTTCAGAAAGTGGAAGGAAAGTAGAAAAAAGAAGAAGAAGGAAGAAGAAATCAAACAAATAATACAATTTCCCAGGTTGAAACAGTTTCAGGATTCGAAAGGCCATGAGTTCCCTAAGGGATCCATGCAGAGATACACAATTAAAAATTTCAAAACACATAAGTGGATTGTGACATTTCCAAGGAAAGGAAAATATTAGGTGTAAAATCATCAAGAATCAAGATGGTCTAGTCTAGGAGGCAACAATGTAGCATACTCTTTACCCAGCTGAGAATCAAAATACTTATGCAATCATTTAATTCTGGAAAATTCACAATTTAAGCATTTATATTGCTTGTAGGGGTGAAATTTAGAAGAATCAAGAGACTGGGGTGTGGGTGATGTGGGGGTAATTCTGTTTTAGGAACAAATGCATATCATATTGTTACTTTATATGCCTTTATGATTGTACAATGACTCAATTCCTTAAAAGAACATTTTAGAAAAAGAATAAAGATGATAGGAGTTTGCCCAACAGTAACACTGGAAGCAAGAAGGTAATGGAGCAAGAGGTTGAAAACTCCTGAAGGAAACTTGTTTCTGAGAGAGAATTCTGCCCAGCTAAACAACCAATCAAGAAAGATGTTCTCACATAGCCAAAGTCTAAAAAAATCTATTTCCCAAGCATCATTTTTCTGAAAGCTACTAAAGGATGTTCCCCACCAAAATGAGGGAGTAAATAAATCCAGGATGCAGGAAAGTAAAGCACCAACTGAAATACGGAGGGAAGATTACTGAGTGCTGGTTTCTACAAGGGAGGTCACTAGATAAAGCTCCCCCCACCAAACACCAAGAGAACCGACACAGGGCTATTACGTAGAGGCACAAATGTAAATACCAAAATAATCAGTTGAGAAGAAAAGTAGCTGCTTCTGGGAAGACAAAAATTTGGTATGGTGTACATGGACTCTTGTTTTTTTTTATATAATAAAACTAGAAATATTTGGTTTTATAACATGCATGTATAATTTGAATAAAATAGCATTTTTTAAAGAGAGGACAGAGAGAGAAATAGAGAATCAATTTTATTTAGTTTTAATAAAAATAAAAGAAAAAATAAAAAAATAAAAAAATTTTATTTAGTTTTTCATGTAGCTTTTGTTGCTCCAACATGTGGTGCTAGGGACCAAACCTGCGTCCTTGCGCATACCAGGCAAGTGCCATCACCTCTCCAGTCCCCCAAAATAACAATTCTTAAAAAAAAAAAAAAGTTTTAAAAGTATCAAATAGGCACTTTTTCTGCTTCTTCTCCTTCGTACCCAGGTGGGATAGAATGGCCCTGGAAACCCTCAGGACAGCTTCAATGCTGCTACTCTTGCTGTCCTTCGTGGATTGGTTTCGCTTGCATGTACTAATGCCAAAAATCCAGCAAGCAACCTTCCAGGCCCAACCTTAGATTATTACAAAGGCTTCCTTCACCAGCTGCCCTCGCCGGGCCAGACTGGGTGCAGGGTCGGGTGGGACTTGCGGTCGGGAACTCAGAATTGTTGCTCTTCTCCTAAATTTCTGAAATGTCTTCAACACCCTGCTTCCTAGCTTCTCTTTATCCCCACTTGCGCTTGGATCCTGGGCTGTCCTGCCTCAGACGAAGGTGCGCCCCAGAACACATCTTGCTCTCGCTCTTCCTTTCTCGGGCTCAGTGTCTGCATCTGGAAAATGAAAGGCCTGAATTAGAGCAGGTCGGAGGGTCCCCGAGGCATGGAAAAGGGCATGGAAAGGTTCCTCCTCTCCCGGACTCCTGCAACTTTGCCATCATCCCACCCAACCATCGAACACTTGTTTCTTGTTCTCCCAAGAGATTGATTCTGTGTTTGGTTTGGTTTTATTGTTTTGTTTTGGGGTGTGTTTTATGCTCCTGCACAAGGACGTGGGATTTAGGCTTGCTTCCTTCAAAGAGTTGGAAAGCTCTCCAGCGCAGAGGCCCGCACTGGCTGCAGAAAGGAATAGCGACCTAAGGATTGTCTATGGTAGAACAATAGCTGCTACTACGCCTTGGTTTTGTTCATTGCTCCATCTGTAGCAGTTCGAGCAGTACTTGTGCTCAAGTGCTCGAAATTGGGTTCCTTGGATGGATGAAGGAAGGAAGAAAGGCTGGAATGGGTTCCGTGGCTAGAAATACAGAAGCACTATTGTTGCCCCCACAGAAAGGAATTGGAGGGGCTGCTGGAGCGCGGGCTCAGTGGTTGGAGCACTTGCCTGGCATGCCAAGGACCTGGGTTTGAATCCCAGCACCATATACACAACTAAATGTTGGAGAAACAAAGGCCAAATGAAAAAACAAATAAAATTGATTCTCTTTTTGCTCCCCTCTCTCTTAAAAAATAAATGGAGGAAAAGCAGGGAGGACCCTCTTTTCATTAGAACCCTGAAGGGCAGCGTGGAAATGTGAAAGTCTCTCTGGAGGATGAGGTAGCTAAATATTTAAAGACTTACCAACCCGCACTGCCAACTACTTCCTGTCTAATAACTCTTTCCTAAAGAAATAAAGCAGAAGAGAGCTCAAGGTAAGTGAACAAGAACTTTATTGAGCGTTATTTATAAAGCAGAAAAATTGGAAGCAACCTAAATGTTTAATAATAAGGGACTGGTTGTAGGAAAATGTTCACTGCGTGTTGCTTAATGAGGAAAAGAAGACAAAATGCTATGTAGCTCTTTCTTTTGTGATATGAAGCTACTTACATATGGGCATATAAATGTATGTAGATACATGTACGTACACCTGTACATAGAAAAACACTGTAAGGAGAGAACTAAAGTTGGGTTTTGTTTTTGTTTTTGCATCTGTCCTTTTCTATACTTTTTTTTTTAAGAGAGAGGAACAGTGAGAGAGAGAGAGAATCAATTTTATTTAGTTTTTCATGTGGCTTTCATTGCTCTGACACTTTGTTGTGCATGTGGTGCCAGAGTTTGAACCCGGGTCTTTGCCCATGCCAGGCAAGCACCGTAACCAAGCCACCACTCCAGCCCCCTTTTCCATACTTTTAAAATTTGCATTGCTTTGTATTTAGGGAAAAGTATATTTTGTTCCTTTAAATGACATCATATGGCACATGGCTATCCAAGTTATATGGATACCATTGGCAAATCCACCTAATACGTGTTAAATACTCTCATGGGCAGCAAGACATCACTATCCCCATTTTGAGATAAAAGGAGGTTTATTCTGGGCATATGGAGTAGCTGAGTGTGATTCTGAATGATGTGCCAATTAACTTTAGAGTGTAACTTGTCCATCAGGAGATATTAGATATTAAAAGTGATGGTGCAGAAAACCGAGCAGCAGTTTAAGAAAAGTGATGTTTTATAATGGTGGAGGTGGGAGGCTGCATTGGAGAGAGGGGAGGACTAGGCAGAGAGCAGAGGAGCAAACAGAAGACCTGAGCCAAGCAGAGTCAGATACATCATTAAACTTTTACCAAGCGTGGCCCACTCTATGGCAGGTGCTCTGAGAGGTATTAGAGACGCAAAAGACAGTTTATAGTCTAATTAGAAAGACAAGCCTAGCACTTACAAAACCATTAAAGACTAGGACTGGACTAGATTGTTTATAATTAGTGCTAAACAGTGAGATTCAGATGAGTGCTCTGATAATAGTCTAGATTTTAAATATTTTAAGATGTTTTGGATGTGTGTGTATGTTTTAAAACAAAATTTCATTAAGAATTCAAATACAATAAAAATAAACAAGAATTCAACATTGGAATAAGATTACAGATTTTGGTGTTTGTGTGATTTTACAGTTGACTCTGTGTATCCCTAATTCTACATTTGCTGATTCAGCCAACCTTAGGCCAAAAACTTTTCTTAAAAAATAAAAATAAAAAACAATACAATAATAAAAAGTAATAAGCAAATGAAAATAGAGTATAATACTTTCAAATACCACATTTACATTGCATTATGTATTTTAAGTAATAGAGAGGTGATTCAAAGTATGTGGGAGGTTTACTGAAGTTATATGCAAACACTGCCCTATTATGTGCAAGGGATTTGATCATCTGTGGAGTCTGGTATCCATGGTGGTCCTGGAACCAGTCCCCCAAGGACACTGAAGGATGGAGTGTACGTAACTTCCTGGCAAGGATGTTCCAAGAGCTCAGCGTCTGGGACAGGAGAGACATGTGAGCGCTTAATCTGTAAGACCAGCAGACAACGGTGCTGAGGCCCCTTTTCTCCCAGGAAAGGGTTGATGGACAGGAAAGATCTATAAGGCCAAGGGACTTGAGGTACAGAGGTAGTTAATGGATTTATGGGGGAGGGAGGGAGGAAACAGAGTTTCAAGGAGATTGGATGTGACCAGAATTGATGGATGATGATAAGGGCACAAGACTGGAAGCTTCTGCGAAGTCTGAGGCCTGGGACCTGCAATGGTGCTGACTGGGAGCTCATCCACTTTAGGGTCCCTCCCTGACCCCAAACTCTCCATAAACTGGCCCAATAAGAAAACTACTGTTTGTTCAGGAATCAGAATCTATAGAATTAGGGTCCCCCCCACCACCCTCCCATGTTACCAAAGTAATACCTGTTCATGAGAATTCAGCAAATACAGAGAAGAGGAAATAAGGATCACCTGCACTGTTCCTTCTCTAGGATTGCCAGATTTAGCAAAGAAAAATAGAAATGCAGTCTTCAGGATATACATATACTAAAGCGTTATCTGCTGTTTCTCTGTAATTCAAAGCCTAGGGGGTGCCTCTATGTTACCTGGTAAGCCCTATCCTCAGGGTCACCGCTTCACTCTGCTACCTCGGAATCTCCTTCAGTTCTGATGCTCCTCCTTCACCACGTTGGATTCCGTGCCTCAAACCAAATTTACATGAACCCTCACGAAAGCTCTGGACTTTTCAATGCTACACTTCTCTTCAACCTCCCCGGGGATGTCCGCAGTGTTTCCATCTTCTTTAGAGGGGCTGAGCTGGTCCTGGGCCCGGCCCTTGAGCAGGTATGCAGGAGAGTGGACCTGGGGTGTCAGTGCCAGTCCCAGCAGGTCCCTGCTTCCTGCCCACTGGCTCCCTGATGCTGCATGGTGCCAGCAGAGTCAACGCTATCATCTTGGGCAGAAGCCCTCACCTCTGGGCCAGATGCCTGACCCACCCAGTTCTCTGCCATTAGGCCACAGCCTCCAATATGTGACCAGACTGGTTCCCAATTCTGTGACTGTCACGTGACCAGCCCTTACTCTACTGAAGCTGTGAGGACACAAGGAGGAACCTAACCAGCCTGCCTTTGGCCTCACACACTCTGAGTCCAATTCTGGCCCAGGCCCTGGCCTAGACTTCTGGGGCCCCATCTCTTTGGGCTACCCTCCTCATCCTCCAGTCTCCACAAATCTCCCTATTTCAGGTCACACAGAACCCTCCATGGTGCCTCACCTGGACCCCTCAGGTGTACAGGGTCCTTCTAAGTCCTGCTTATGATAGGAGCTGCGGAGGTCTGAAGGCCTATTCCCCCATGGCGTGGCGGGGTGGAGGAATGAGGAACAAGAACAGGCAGATACAACCAGGACTGTTTGTTTGTTTGTTTGTTTTTTAAGAGAGAGAAAAAAGAATCCGTTTAATTTAGTTTTTCATCTGGTTTTCATTGCTCCAACTCTCAGTTGTGTATATGGTGCTGGAGTTCAAACCCGGGTCCTCAAGTATGCCAGGCAAGCACGATACCACTGAGCCACTGCTCCAGCCCCGTTATTTCGCTTTTAATGAAGAAAATTTGGGTTACACCAATTCCTTGCCACACCCCAGTCTGTAACATCTCCCATACACAGAATAAACAGAATAAAGTATTGATTTACTTATTTATTGATTGATAACAAATGGCTATGCTCTAGAGAAATTTATTTCAGAATATTATTTCCTCCCCCTGCCTCAATTTTAGCAGAGACAAGCTAATATTGCTGAAAACTCGGTTAATCAATAGGGTTGGGAGGAAAAAACCCATCTAGCGTCATTTCTAAAGCAATTCCTATCAATTCTATATTCAGGATATTGACATATACAAGCAGCTTAGTAAACCAGAATATTTTCCACTGAATTAAATGGTTGCTCACCAAAATAATTACCTGATTTTACAGGAACATGCTATTTACACCAATCCTAAATTTAATCCTGAAGATTCTGGGCATTGGAGGAAGGATTCTTCAATGTAATCCTGTAATCCACCTTATCTCTGTCCCTACTTCATTTGACTACTGAAATGGAAAAGTTAATCATTCTTGCTGTTCACCAGTCAGTGCTAAGCAAAAAGCACTTGCACCCCCAAGAAAGGCCCCTTGACGGATGGCTAACATGGAGAGGGGCTTTCAAAGTAACCCTGCGTGGAGTTCATTTCCCTCCGATACTTTAGAGTTTAGTACCATTACCAATACCAAAACTACAATAAACAAGAACAGCTTTGTACAAATAATTGTTTTCTATGACTTCTTTCATTTATTTTTTTTTTGCCATTTTAAAAACATTAAAAGAGGGCTGGAGCAGTGGCTCAGCAGTTTCGGCGCTTGCCTGGCAGGCATAAGGACCCGGGTTCAAACCCCAGCACCACGTACACAACTGAGTGTTGGAGTAACGAAGGCCATGTGAAAAATTAAATAAAGTTGTTTCTCTCTTTCTCTGTCTCTCTCACTGTCCCTCTCTTTAAAAAAAAAATTAAAAGAGCAACCCACTCTTTAAAATAACTCAAATCATACAGATGTAAAAATGAAGTAAAAAGTAATCAATTGTAAATTAAAAGCAAAAGAACCCCTTTTCGTGGTTTGTAAGTATCTTTAGATCTCCAGGGTTTTTTGTTTTGTTTTGCTTTTTAAATTTTATTCAGGAGTTGTGTTGTTGTACAATCATAAATGCATATGTAGTAACAATATGAAATGCCCTGATCCTAATCCAGAATCACCCCAGACCCCAGTCTCTTGACTCTTCTATATTTCTCCCATAATAGATAGAAGTGTATATATATAAAACATTATGCATTTTCCAGAACTAAATGATTGCATAAGTATTATTTGGATTCTTGGGGGAGTAAAACATAAGCTATGTTGTTGATTCTCCCCCTAGATCCCTCCCTATCATCCCTCCCTCTCCCCTCCCTTCCACCTCTTCCCTCCCACCACCCCCTACACATCTATGGTTTCCCTAGATTATGTGTTGCTTTGACTTTGGTAAGTCTAGCACATGAGTTTGACCTTTCATCCAAGCCTGGTTTTTGCTTTAGCCTCCACAAATGAGGGAAAGCATTTAACCCTTGAGTCTTTGGGTTTGGCTAATTTCCGTCAGCAAAATTTCTTCCATTGCCATCCATTTACGTTCAAATGCCATCATATCAGTGTTTCTAATAGCTGAGTCGAACTCCATCGTATATATATACCATAGCTTTTGGATCCATTCACCAGGGACGGGCATCTGGGTTGATTCCATAATCTCAGGTTTTTAAGCACTGTGGACAGATACTTTGATGCCCAGACTTTACCAACTGGAAGGCAAGAACTGGGCCAGGGAGCCACCTCCAGGAAGGTGAACCATGCCCTTGACATGCATTCTTTGATTTGTTGATGATTTCAAGTAGAAATAAACATCGGCGGGCGTGTTGCAGAGTATCTGCAGGAGGCAGCAGCAAGGAAATCAATCGGAAGCCGCTGAGCCAAAGACAAAGGAGGCCCTCGGCGAACTTGAGAGAGAGGCTTGCCCTCTGCACCTGTTCTCTGGAGCATCCTCCCTGCGGGAGCCCTGGGCCATCGCTGCATTCTTGCCTTGCCTCCAACCTCCTATCTCCTGGCTGGGGACCCAGCACAGGTTATCTAATTTAGGAGACTTCAGCTGTGCTGTGTGGAGTAGAGAAGAGGAATATCTGATATTGTTGAAGGCAGGGGGCTTATGGAAAGAATGTATGCAGGGTGCCCAGGATTACAGTGGCCTTTGAGAGAGAAAGAGCAAGCAAGGAACAGGACACGGAAGAGATTCAAGACCTGTTCTTAGAAGGGTCTGCAGACAGTGGTCCTCCCTGCTCCCCAGGGCCACAAATAGAGTCCTGGCATCTGGAACTTTTCAAAACCCCATTCTCTGTGCCAGTCTAGGCGGATCCCTGCTTAATCCTCAGGCAACAAATGAATTTCTTATAGCTCCTTTTTGCAGGCCTCACTGCCTTATCCCTCCATCTGGATGTGGGGCTTCCCTCAAGAAATCTGCCAACCTGGTTACATCTCCGGGTGCTGCCAACAGGCTGGATTCTGGTGATTGCCACATGGTCTAGATGGGCCCATATTTCCAGTCCCCTCAAACTGCCACTCACACTTCTGCACCTGCACCCAGCCTGCCGTCCTCTCTGTGTTACCTGCCCAGACCTTGGCGGCATTTGAGTTTGAGGTCACTGACTTCCCCCATGCCAAAGGCATGCAGCAAACTTAATACCTACCCCTGCAAAGTGACCCCAGGCTTCTTGCTAGTGACACCTCAAGCCTGGCTCTCTGCTCTCCAGGCTTAATCCAGAAGAACAGAGCTCCTGCTTGACAACGAGATGGTCTTCCAGACTCTTCCTGCCCGGAGCAGGAACCTCTGCATGGACGCCTGTTCCCTGTCCTCCCCTCCTGCCCTTCCTCTCCTGGCTCCCGCCTTCCACCTTGCAGCAGGAGAGGGGCTCTCACTCTTGAGTGGGCATCAGACCTGCCTGGAGATTGCTGGCACACAGATTGCTGGGCCTGTCCCTGCGTCTTTGCCTCTGCAGGACTGGGGCAAGGCTGTTTGTACTTCTTAGGAGCTCTGCCATCTTGTGATGCTGCTGGCCCAGGGCACACCCTCTGAGCCCGAGCAGTCTCAGTACACCCCATAGAAACTCCAGACTAAGTCTTCTTCAGACTCCACCATGCCCCAACTTTCCAGCTGGAGGACTGGGGTCCTTGGCACCTGCTGGCTGCTCTTTGAGGAAGTTCAGCTCTCCTTCCTTCCAGCCCTTTGCTCTTCCTCTCTCTCGCCTCTCTCCTACCCACCCCATTTTCCTTCTCTCCCGGTGTGGCTCCGTGTCTGTCTCTAGGCGGCCCCTCTACACACTCATCCCCAGCAATGAGCTGGCATTGGATTTGTGGAACTCGCTCACAGCCATCTGGAGATGCTGGGCCACCCTGACTGACATATGCTAAAATACAGGCGGCAGAAAGAGTCTGGGCAGGGAGATCAGTGTGTTAATTTAATTGAGTCTCACAAACAAGCGGAGAGCCAACAGGGCCTCTAGGAAGCCGACGAGGTGTTCTCAGAATCAGCCACCAGGCAGCCCTGAGCTGAGGGAACCTCTGTGTGACTATGGGAAGGGGTGGGGCTGTCCCCCTGTGCTGCCTCCGGGCTGGGCAGGGGTGGCAGAGAGATGCCCTGTGGGGGCTCTTTCACTAGGTGCATACCGTCACCTCCAGAGCTCCTTGACTGGGCTGACGTGTCCTCCATTCTCCAGATCCCTGACTTGGTGCCACTCTGCTCAGGAGCAGCTCAAAGCCATGACCCTCTGGCTTGGAATAGAAAAACTGGGCCCCTGGCAATGCTGTTTGCTCTGAAACGAGGAGGTTCAGTCTCAATAAAAATGATCGGTCACCCTACCACCACCTCTGCTTCTGGTGGACCCAGCCTGAGAACTCACCCCACTCCACATGCCCTTGGGAACAAACAAGTGGGAAGGGTGTTTTTCAGCACTTCTAAGTGTTCTGAGGATAAAGAACATTCTAGGGCAATAACAATAAGAGCCATAAATACTTTTTTTTTTTATTTGCAAGGGGCCTCTTGGGTTCACTGTGATGCCCCCTAATCCCAGCTAGTTGTCAAAGAGTTCACACCCTTGTTGCGCGAGAGGCTGAGGACCTGAGGCTGGGACAATTCACCTTTCTCTGTCTGAATGTCAGGTACTTGTTATGTGGTCAACACTGCTCCAGAGTCTGAGGGAGGAGAGTGAGTCCAACACAGACCTGGCCTCCTCTGTGGCTGTGTGGATAGCTCCATACCGGGCATCTTACAAGGAACACAGGAATGGGTGCTGGGGCTCATGGAGGTGTGAAGGAGTCAAGAGCAGGGATTGTCCAGTGGGGGCTGAGGGCTGCAGGCAGGCTTCCCAGAGGAGGGGCTGCCGCTGGGGTCCGAGGTCGCGGAGTTACAGGAGGACAAAAACAAGGACAGTAAAATGGCCAGAATGCCACAGTGTGCGTAGGGAGACACAGGTGTGCAGGGAGACACAGGTGTGCGTAGGGAGACACAGGTGTGCAGGGAGACAGGTGTGCAGGGAGACACAGGTGTGCGTAGGGAGATACAGGTGTGCAGGGAGACAGGTGTGCATAGGGAGATACAGGTGTGCAGGGAGAAACAGGTGTGCAGGGAGACACAGGTGTGCAGGGAGACACAGGTGTGCGTAGGGAGACACAGGTGTGCAGGGAGACACAGGTGTGCAGGGAGAAACAGGTGTGCAGGGAGACACAGGTGTGCAGGGAGACACAGATGTGCATAGGAAGACACAGGTGTGCAGGGAGACACAGGTGTGCAGGAGGTGTGATTTTTTTGCGTGAGGAAGGAGGGGATAGGGCCTGGGGACCTTGACTCAGTGCTGAGGAGTTGGCACTGCTTTCTGTGAGCTGAAGAATTAGGATGGCTTCCTGCAAACCAGCCCTTTTGGAGGAGAAGCAGGTTGGTCCAGACCTCCTTTGAGGGCAGAAGTATCGCCACCTTCCCTGAGGATGCAGTTCCTGCAGGAAGTGGGTCCTGGACAGGCCTGGGCTCTCCCTTCAAGGTGCTCCCCTCCCCCTCCTAGGCTGGGTCACTACAGAAAAGCATCAGGACACAGGAAGAATCACCTGTGGGAGGTGATCTCCCCTGCCCTCCTTCCTCTGGCCACTCCCCAGGTCATTCCACCTCGCAGTCAGAGCCCGGTTGCCAGAACACTCTTCCGAAGACACCACTGCAGATACCACTCTCCATCCAGAGGACATGAGCAGCCAGCACTGTCCCTGGCATGAGATCGCACTCCTGAGAGCAGCGTTCAAGGCCCCCTCTCCCTCCCTCCCACTCCCCAGCTTAGCTCCAGCCAAGCCTGCAGAAACTCTTGGAAGCTTGTTTTAAGTCTTTGCTCAGACTTTTCTCTCAGCCAGAATACTGTACTCCTTTCTTTGGCTACTGGACTCCATCCACCTTTCTTGGTGCCTCCCGAATGTCTGCTCTCTCCAGATGTCTATGGCCTTTGTGTGTTAGGTTGTCTGGAAAGATGGCCGCCATCTTTGGGGCTTTCATTCCTGACTGCAAATGCTGCTCCTCCATCCAAAGCTGCAACGTATTTGCCTTCTGTGAGGACTCCGAGCTGGCCCTGTGATTTGCTGTGACCACTAAAGCATGTTAGCAGCAATCACATGACAGTGCAGACTTAGGCTGAAGGGACCTGAAAATTTTGCTTTCTGAATTCTTAGAGAAATTTTCACATTTCTCAAAACCTTGTGAAGAAGTCCAGCTACCCTGCTTGAGAGAGAAAGAGGCCACATGGAGAGACAGAGGGGACCTGGAGGTTGGGAGACTAGAAAGAGGAGGCCTGGCCATTCACCAGCCAGTCAAGCTGTTGAGGTGACTTGGATCCTCCAGCCCCAGGCAGCTGCCCCAGCTGATACCATCAGAGCCTTCCCTGCTGGGCCCGGCTCAACTACAGACTCATGAGCAAATCAGTGGTAGTGGGTACTTTAGCCACTAAGTTTTAGGGTGGATTGTGAGTCTAGAGCAGGGATCCCTATTCCTGAGTGGCGGCCCAAAGTGACTAACCACTTGGGTGTGCCTCGCACTGTGCTGAAAGACCCATGTCCCAGGAAATCTCTCAGTTCCAGAAACTAAAATGGATGCCTACTCCAGCCCAGTTCTTTGAGAACCTGCACATCACAGGGGACATAGTTAGAAGTCTCTTCTGCTTTGGTCTGAGCAGCTTCCTTTGAGAGTGTTCACTAGACCCAGGCTTTGTGCTAAGCCCCTTATATGTGCTAACTCGTGGAGCAGGTGCTGGGACTGTTTCCATCCTTTTGAAGGAGAGAGTGAGACATGGGAGTTGGCTGACTTGCCAAGGTCTGTGTATGTTAAGTGGTGAGTGTCTGTCATTCCACAGGGCTGCCTGAGCTCAGAGACCACATTCCTGACAACTGCTCACCTGTTCCACGAGCAAATCCTCTCACCTCTCTAAGCCTCCCCGTCCTTGGCAGCAAAATGCAGATGAAAACACAGAACTGGGCGGGCGTGGGGGTCTATGAAGATTCAATGAGGCAGCTCGCGTATGGTTGAACACCAAGCACTGGTCATGAAATGCTGGCTCCTTTTCCCTGGTGTGGTGTAGAAACAGCCTCAGACCTCTTCCAAAGAGCATTGTTGAAGCCCTGAAGCCTCAAGTCCTAACTTAGAAACAACAGTGCCAGACGAACCCACACTCACTTGCTCAGACCTTAACGCACCAGAAACCCTGTACATATATATTAGAATAAAGACATTAGTAGAAAAAATAATAGTGATAATTAGACAAAACTGAGCTTCCCTGTTAAGCTTTACAGAAAATCATCCAACACCAGATATGTCAAAGAGGGAGGACTTCAAAATTTGAAACTGCAGAATCCTGCTAGGTATTTGTTATATGGTAGGCCTTGAGCTAGATGGGTATGTCAGTTTTCCTCCAAAGAAACAGAACAAATAGAATATAAATGTATAGACAGAAATGTATTGCAAGGAATTGACTCATGTGATTATGGGGGTCATGAAGTCCCAAATCTGCAAGGTGGGTTGGCAAACAGAAGACCCAGAAGAACTGATATTTCAGCGTGGTATAGAATTTGGAAGAGCAGATGGCACAGATGGAGTTCAAAAGTCGTCTGGAGAATTCAGTTTTGCTGGCGGGGGGCGGGGGGGCGGGATGTGGGACTTCTTGTTCAGGCCTTCAACTGATTGGACAAGGCCCACCCACATTAAGGAAAATAAAAATACTTAAAGTCCACTGACTGAAATGTTCACCTCATCCAGAACACCGCTACATAAACACCTCGAAGAATGTTTGACAAATATTTGGGCTTCCTGTGATCCAGCCAAATGGACAAAATTTAACATCACGGTAATGTCACATTCTTCCTAATTGAATCCTCAGTATGCCTCATGAGATGGTTATTGTGAACCTTGCTCTTCCCAAAGTGTTCAAATCCCTTGCTTAGGGGTCCATAGCTGGTGATCCATGAGGCAGGGGTAGTTAAATTGAAGTTTCCATGGCACCAGATACTAGCACACTTTTTTTTTTTGCTTTATGCATGAGGGTTAGTTCAAGAACAATAAAAATATTTGTGGGCTGAATATTCTCATCCACCATGAAAATAACTTGACTGGATCTCATGGGGAATATGTATTTAAAAATACAATTGCCTGAGTCACTGGTGGGAAATTGTCTCTTCTTTTCAGTTAGTAACATGATGTGTCTGAGCATATTTGGGAGAAAGCAGCTCTCTAATATTTCACCCCATCAGAGAACAACATGGCTGTGGGCTCATACCCCTGCACTCTGGTACCTGCCAGGAAGGTAGGCAAGGACAAGCAGGCTCTACTTGGCGTGGATGAGGATGCAGCTGAGCAAAGGCGACTTCAGGGTGTCGTCCCTGGCTTCAGTGACTGGTGTCTCTGGATTTTCATCTTGTCTAATCTCTTTTCAAAACCTCATGCCTGTCTTTCCCTGGAGTATTCTTAGCCCAGCACTTAACTTTATCATCCTTGACCCGGTGCTCACTGGAGGTTCCAAATGCAGGGGACTGAGCAAGAAGAGGAGCGAGAGGAAGGAGGCAGAAAGAGCAAAGGAGGAGGAGCAGAGAGAAGCATGCATAAGAGCGGCATTTGCCAAGGAAATTGGAAAAGAAAGCGGGGAGGAAAGCAGGTTAAGGCCATCTGACCATTTGAGAAAAGGCTCTGTGGGATTGATAGGACCACAGGACAGTGGAACTCAGCGGCAGGCGGAGGAAAGGGAGATCTGGTGTCAAAGGCGTGCGCAGCCTGCCAGGGAAGATGGGTTTGCAGCAGCGGGGCTGGGCGATCTGGGAGACAGGAGATCCGGGAAGGTGCGGTGGGTGGAAGTGGAGGGATGGCCCTGGAGCTGCGGCTGAGGCAATGAGCAACCTTCCTAATGCAGGTTTGGCTTTTTTTTTTTTCATTATAAGTTGCATGTCAGAGGAGAAAGAACATGGGCTTTGGAGGGGACCCAAAACATAATTTGAAACCCACTACAGCAACCCAATTTGCATTTGTGTGACATGCAGTCATGAGCCACGTAAGGGTGCTAGGTCAATGACAGATCGCATACATGACTGTGGTCCCTTGAGATTAGAATGAAACTGGAACATTCTTGTCACCCAGGGACATCCCAGCCATCACAGCATCGCAAAGCAAGGCATTTGCAAACACATCCATTGCCCTGCCAGCCGCACAGAAGAGCAGCACACAGTCACGTCTGGAACCGAACGCTTGCTGATGACGAGGCGCGACAGTGCCGCTTGCTTGTGTGTTCGGCACCCTGGACTTTCTGTTGTTAATTTAGAATGCACTCCTTCTACTCATGAAAGCGAAGCTTGCGCTCAAGCAGTCACTGTCACAGGGGCAGCAGCCTTGCACGGCTCAACTGTAGCAGGGCCCAGGAGGAGGGATTGACCTGTCCCATCTGGGCTTGTGTAAGTACATGGTCGTGGCACGGTGGAATCAACGAATGACACATTTCCCAGAATGTGTCCCATCACTCACGGACACTTGCCTGGATCATGCGGTCCAACGAGGATACTGCTCACCTCTCAAATAACCATCAAGTCCCAGGCACAGAGCTGGCTCCCTGCTCCGTGTCTCATCCTGAGAGTAGCTTTGCTGCTTTTCTGTTAGTCCCTGCTTCCTCCAATGAGATGGAAGCTCCTTGAGGGCAGGAAGGGATCAGAAGAGGGATCATGGGGAACCTTGCCTAGGTTCTTGGCAGATGTAGGGAGGGGGCAGGGAAGGGGGAAGGGAATAGGAAGGACATCAAGGAGACCCGAGGGAGGTAGTATGGGGGAACCTAATCTGAGGGGAACCTCTGACCACCAGGAGAAGTCCAATTAACTTGGGGCTTAAGTAGAGTGAAACATGGAACCATGGGGAACCCAAAGTGGGGAAACCATGGTCTATCACCAGTATTGGCTTCTTCTGTCATTACACTGCTGTTCTTGATTGTTTGATGATGAATCCCTCCTAATTGTAAGACCATGTTCATCAAATAAAAATTAAAAAAAAGAAAGAAAGAAAAGAGGGGCCTGGGAATCAGATTGTGGGTGAAGTCATTGTATATCACTCGCCAACTTGTCCCTTGGACACACTGCTTACCTGTCAGAGCCCATGTTTCCCCTCACCTGCACAGTGGGTTTGCAACACCTATCTTGTAGGGATTTCATGGGCATTTGGAAGAGGATGCTCTATCTGTGTCTTAGTAAGCCGTAAACCAATGATTGTCCCCTGAACATCCAGCCCAGCGGTAGATCTAGAGTAAGTGCTCATTAAGTGCTCCTGGAGCTGAGGCCCAGCCCCAGGGTGAGTGCTTAGCATTGAAAATCCATGGGTTACGTAAACCTCTGAGCTAACTGAGCAAGTGTGGCCTGAGGGTAGAGCGCCAGCATGCGGGATAAGGAAGCCCAAGTCACACTGTCTTCATCCTCCATCACCTGGCCCCACGGGGAGTGTCCTTGTGCCACTGAGTGGTCAGTGAAGGGGGATTCAGCTCCAGGAGACAGTGGACATTGGATCAGCCCCCACAGCCCCTCTGCTCAGTGAACCCATTTGTCAGGCAAACCTTTGCTTCCTTCATCCCCGCCTCCCCTGACTTTGATATGCTGAGATCTGGTAGAAAATTAAAACCCACTTGTCAGATTCCCGAGAGATGAAAGGGACTGGAGCAGATGTTTCACACTGTAGTTAGCACTCACTGGCTCTGTCACCAACAGCTCCCAGCCAAAGTCCTCTGCTCCGGGGCACTGAAGCCACATGCTTCCTAGAGGTGCCTAGCTAGGATGGGTCCAAGGAGGGAGGATGCAGGCTCTCGGAGGGCTCTCGAGAGAGTGGTCTTCTCCTTCCCTGCGTGTGCAGGACCCTAGCCCTAGCCTTCTGATTGCAGGCAGGACTCTGGAACATTCTTGGCTGCCTTCAATCATTTCAGGTCCTGCTCAGGCCAATCTAAATACTCACCATCCCTTCCAAGGCACACGAGTCCTCCTTGTCCATGCAGTCCTCCCTGATCACTCCACGCTGGCTCATGAGCCTCTCTACCCTCTGGCTTTCCATGGACGCACCCAAGGCCACAGTTAAGTCACAGATGCAGTGTCACTGTCTCCATATGAACCAGTGAGTGAGCCACCTGGGTCTTCTCCTCCTTTCCCATCTCTGCTTGATACCTGGCCTAGTTCCATTCAATGTCCTCTGGGCCCTGGGCCCCTGCATGGGCCTACTAAACTATGTGCTGTACCCATTCTGGCCCTGGCACAAGCCACTCACCAGCCAAAGGGCTCTGTTTACAAAACAGCACTGATGATCTCCAGTTTCCCTCCCCGCCCCTCATCTGCAAAGCCACCAAGGCTTTGTACTGTCCTCAGGGGCGCTCATCAGTCCTCAAAGAGCTTCGATAACCCAGCAAGTGGAAGAGAGGTCACTTGTTAGTGCCACTCCTCTCCCAACCCCCAAGAGCCTGCAGCCTCTCTCCTCCCGGGGAAGAGGAGCCTGCCTGACTCGGTTCTCACTCCAGGTCCACCTCGCTTGGCCATCAATACATTTTGTCGAATGACTGAACAGGAGAATGAGTGCCAAATTGAATGGTGGCCCTGCGTAGCCTCGAGGTCACTGCTGCACTGTCTCTCTCCTGGTGGGGTCTGATGGCAGTTAATGCTTAGCTAGAGACGCTGAGCGCACATGGCTTATTTGGAAAGGGTGCCCAGTGAAACCAGTAAGCAACCTGGGGGAAGCCAAGCATGATAGAATCAAAAACTACATTTGGGATTTGCCCAGGTTCCTGGCACACAGACTTCCCAAACCTTGGAATTTCCCAAGCGACAGGAGCATCCTTTGTTGCACCTGATGGGCCTCTTTCAATCGTACCTTGAGTTCATGATCATGAGTTTACTTTTGCAGGGCCCCTGGAGAACTTTGGGGAGAAGGCCAGTCACCCGAGGAGCTATCCGGTGTGATTCGAGGCTCTGCAGTGAAGTGTGGAATATTTTTTTAAAAAACTAACTATTGATGATTATCTGAAAATAATGTCTCTCTGCCTTGATTCAGTGCTGACATTTTTCTTCTTGAGTCTTGGAGAGCAGGATCAGGGTTGGTGGGCCCACCCCAAGGCATGGGGCCTGGCTGTGAGCAGCCTTCACCATCTGAGAAACATTGCCTTGTGCTGGGCTTGTTGCTCCTTTGCTGCCCAAGGCCTCCTTGCTCCTGGGCACGTGGAGAGCAGACACCCTGACCTGGCAGTGAGGGCGGGGCAGTGGTCCTGGGGAGGTGCCCAGGCCAATAACGGCAGCTGAACCACCCATCTGCAGTCACGGGGCTCAGCTCCAGTTGCTGACTGCTCTCAGTTTTCTGCTTGTGACAAATCATTAAAGCCAGGCTCTGTCCCTACTCCCTGCCACCTCGTTTTAATATTAATCACAGCCAAAGCAAATTAGAAGAACAAATCTGCTGTTCCTGAAACATGCTATGCGTGACAGAGCCAAATAGGATTTTATTTTTATGCAAGTTATTTATGTGATTGCTCTCTTCTATCAGTGCTTATAGAAAGATGACTGCCTTTGAAACAAGAGGTGATGGGTTGGGAGCCAGGCACAATGGCACGGGCCTGAAATCCAAGCAACTCAGGAGGCTGAGGCAGGAGGATCACAGCTCAAGGCCAGCCTCAGCAATTTAGCACGACCCTAAGCAACTTAGTGAGAGCCTGTCTCTAAGAAAGAGAGAGGGAGAGGTGTGACAGGTTCCTTATTGTCAACCAACCAGGAGGTGATTGCTGGGAGATCAAGTGTCAAGACCAGCCAGATGAAGAGGCTTCCTGTGTCTATCCTACTCCCTGAGAGCCGGGACATGTCCAACTCAGCTCCCACTCCATATTCCGGGACTTGCACTTTGCATGGAGTTGGATGACTGGATAGGAGAGTGGGTGGATGGGCACCCTGTGCAACCCTGCATCACGGTCAGGCAGTGGTTGCCTTCAGTCTCTATCCTGGGTCGAGTTTTCTGGCAGCGATGCCTAGTGAGATGCTTCGTGTGCATGTGACTTGGTAAGGAAGGGCACCTGGCAAGACCAGTAAGAAGGCTGGGGGAAGCCAAGTGTGGTAAGGGGCTGTGCTAAAGGGGCTGGGTTTGCTTTGTGACAGCACCCTATCCAGAGAATTCATCCAATGTGCGTCCCAAAGTCCCATCCATCCTGTGGTGCATCAGATCAAGACGGAAACTTCCTGTCCCAGTGCAGCAGCTCCTAGACCACTGCTTGAAACAAGTGACTGGTGTCAGAACAGATGCTTGGTCTTCACCACCTCCTTGGAATAAGCAGAAAGGATGTGTCTGGGACACCTGAGCTGCCGAGGTTTGCTTAGGAGACCTTGTGTGAAAAAGCACGTTTATTTCGGCAAGCAGCATGCCAGGGTGAAAAAAGAAAGGGCGAGAATTACTAAACTTTTGATATTTGATACTTCCATAAATGTAGAAAAATATGGACAATGGTAGAATTCCTTTTGTATCATTTTATTTATTTTTATTTATTTATTTGGCACTTGGGATTGATCCCAGGGGCATTCAGCCACTGAGCCACATCACCAGCCCTTTTTATTTTTTAATTTTGAGACAGGGTCTCGCTAACTTGCTGAAGCTGGTTTTGAACTTGCGATCCTCCTGCCTCAGCCTCCTAAACTGCTGGGATTATAGGTACGCGCTACAGCACCCGACTTTTTTCTTCTTTTAACTTAGAAGGATGTGTAGGAGTTAACTGCAACACATAATCTTTTTGGGATGTAGGCTTTTAATGATCTTAGATATTTTCTCCTGGAAAGGTGGAGATTGGGAGGGGAATGGATATTGGTGATTTGTATAAGACTTTTACTTTCTGGGAGTCAGAGGTAAGCCAAGGAGTTCTTTGTTTTGGCAAAGATAGGTCTAGAGAAAAGCAGCCTGGTTCACATCCCACTTCTCTGGGCGCTTGAAAGTTCCTCTCTGGGACTAGGGATGTCTTAGCAGGGCACACTGAGTGAGCAGCAGCGTCATCTGTAAGGCTTGCTGAGTAGGTGGCCGCGCACTCTCAGAGGGTCTGAATCAGTGGTCTCAGTGTGGGGCCCAAGAACTTGCATCTCTGACAACTGCTAGTGATGTTGGTGCTGAGTGCAGGGACCATGTTTTCAGAACCAATGGCCTAGAATGCAGTAGAACGCAGACTGAGGAGCTGAGTAGTTCTGGAAGTGAACAGGGAGCACGGGACATTGACCACTAGGTCAACAGTGGCTGCCATAACAGGAAACTGTGGCAGTGTCAAAGGTTACAAGCAGCCAACTGCTATTAAATGTTTAATAGCTGGCTCCCTGATTCTAGTGTTGGCCAATCATGACAGTGTCAATACACCCCCATTGCAACCAGTGTGAGACCACTGAACACTGGGACAAGAGGTACTCAATTATCTCTCAGCAACAGGCGAGGGGAAGTTGATTGGTGGGGAATAGGCTTACGACTTTGGGTGTTTGCTGCAATAACAAATAGGACCACCCATCTCCAGACAGAATTCCAGAGATCATGCACAGAAGAAAGAGTTGCAGAGGGGAGACAGGACAGAAGGAAATTACTGGTTGTTTCCTCTAAAGAAAGGGTAATTCCATCTGGTTGGCTTGCCCTACTCTTGTCTGCTGACCAGGGACACAAAGAACTATCACATGCATTTTGTTTCTTAAAAATTTATGTAATTGTTTTAAAAGAGAGAAGGACAGTGAGAGAGAGAGAGAATCAATTTTTTTTTGAGTTTTTCACGTGACTTTCGTTGCTCTGATACTTATCTGTGTACAGATAAACTCGGGTTTGAACCCGAGTACTCGTGCACGCTGGGCAAGTGCTGTAACAGCCGAGCCACCACTCCAGCCCCAAAATTTAAGTCATTTTATGTAAATATTTTTTTTCTGCTTAACAAAGTTGAAAGATAATAAAATAAAGTTTTAAAGAGGTGCAAATAAGAAAAGAGATACCATATGTTATCCCACCATGGAGAAATAAATACTATTAATATTTTGGCATGTATTCTAGTTTTTAAAATAATATACAAATTCTGACAGATTTCATGAGATCATCTGACATGCACAGTTTTGTAATCCAGTTCTTGCACATAATAGAGCATCATGAGCATTCTCTTGTGTCATTAATGTCCTACAGCACAGTTTTTAAGGAGTGAAAAGTATTCCTTCGTTGAGATGTATTACCATTTATTTATTGAATCTCTTGGAAATTTGCTTTGTGCCCAATATTTTTAAAATACAATTAGGCTCCAGCTGAGATGCCTTATATCTACATGTTGCCATCTACCATTGTTTCTTGGAATTCAGTTTACTAACAGGAAACACTGATTCAAATAGCAGGGTATTTTTGAACTTTTGATTCATATTTCAACTTGCTTTCCAGAAAGGCCTTTCTACAGCAGTATTTACAAAGTCCCGTTTCATAACTTACTTACCAACACTGGATTTTACAAGTTTTTTTATTTCTTCTTAACTCAAATGCATTAGATAGTTTTTGTTGTGTTTTTGTTTTGTTTTGTTTTGTTTTTTTGCATTACAGTAAAAGAGTCATGTCATAGGAGACTGACCGGCTATCAACAAAGGTACCACCCCACTAACCTTCAAAGTTCCACTAAATACTGCACCGTGTGGCTTTCAAGGAGATGATTTTTAAAATGCAGCGGTTCCACTCAGCTATGCTTCCTGAAACATGTGTCTGGATTGAAACAGGGAGGGTGTGGAGGACCTGGGTTCCCAGCGGCGGTCAGGAAAGCCAGGATGGAGGCGAGTCATCTCTCCAAATAGTTGAGTGATATTTTGTGATCTCAATTCCTGAAAGGAACAGAGTGGACAATAGCAGGAAGTGGGAGAGAAAGAGGACAAGCTGTTAACAAGCAAATTAAGACCAGACGAGAGAGACGAATCAGGAGTCATCTAATAACCCGCCCCGGATTAAGTGCATCTGGCTCTCCGGGGGATTTCACAGTAGTTGGCTTCAAATTGCTAATCTTTTCTGAGAGGTTCCCTTCAAGCCGTCTGGAAGGAAGGAATGAATGGATGGCTTAGCCAAATGGTGGCTCCCTCTAATGTTTTATGCATGCTCATATATGCCCATATATGTTGTCATGCCTCATTGACTGAGGACTTAAAGTGTGGCTGTTTGACAGAATCATAGAATTTTAGAGTTAGAAACGACCTAGATAGCATTTAAAGCATCTGCCATTTTGTTCACATGGGGAAACTGAGGCTCGGAAAGGTAATATGATTTCTCTTAAATGCACACATCAAAATGCTGGCTGAGCTGGGACTAGAACCCAGGTCGCCAATGTTTAGTCCAATACTATTCCTGCTACCCGGTGCCATTTATTGACTCTGGTATTTTCTAAACATGATTAATGGAGAGTGATGGAAAGAATGAATAGGCAACGAGAGTGAAAAGGTAGGATAAATAATTTCATTAATTGTCTTCCCCAGCTGGAATATGACATGAGCAGACACAGACAGGAGGTCAAGTAACCCCTGGGGCATGCCTTGAAGGATGCAAGCCACATTTCCTCATCTGTAGCATGGAACAATCAATTGTACCAACCTCTCAGGTTGAGATGAGGAAGCAGAGAGTTTGGCTCAGTTCTCAATAGATATTAGCTATTTTCTCCTCTTCTTTCTCTTCCTTTTCCTCCTTCTTCTCCTCCTTTTCTTAATTTAAGAGGTCGGTTGCTTCTTGGTTTAAGCTGAGGTATAAATTCACCTTGCAGGTGATATTCTTTTCATGCAAATGTCTAAAGTTACTACACAGGCACCAATTACCCTTAAAGCAAGAAGGTACTAGATCTTTTGAGGTTGGATCAGTCTGCTCTCAGTGTTTTCTAGCATGCTCATTGGTGGCTGGAGGAGGAGGCAAGTTTGCAAGGGATTCCAGAGAATCAAACAGGAGGAAAGCAATGACTGGTCACCCACTCCCTCCCCTGGGCGGAGGACAAAGGGAAGGCTGTAGCTGGAAACCCCTCCTGAGCCAGCTGCCCTGGCGTAAAGGTTGTTCTGCAAAAACAATGGCTGAGCTCAGGGAAGTGTGAACAGAAAGAGCAACACCCAAGGCAGAGCGCAGAACTCAGGGTCTGTGGCCGCTGACACTACTGGGAACCGGTAACCATATTGCTAGCATAGATATGGAACTATGGGCTAAGCAGCCACCCGGCTATGCAGGACCAGTGACCAGGAGTGCCCCGTGTGGCAGCAAGAAGACAGAGTTGAGTACATTTGGCAGCTCTCTCCGGCTGCCACCTGCACAGAGCTCTTTGGAATGAGCAAGTCCTGGGCAATTCTGGGTAAAGCCAAAGTCTTTGGAGGGATGCATTAAAGTTTTGTTACTTTGGGCAGTAATTTCTCATTTAGTTTCCTGAAGCATAAAAGCCTCCTTATTTGTACCCAAA
Organism: Aplodontia rufa; assembly: GCA_004027875.1. Taxonomy (NCBI): domain Eukaryota; kingdom Metazoa; phylum Chordata; class Mammalia; order Rodentia; family Aplodontiidae; genus Aplodontia; species Aplodontia rufa. The sequence goes on from PVKS010000499.1 coordinate 88,395, forward strand.
GCTAGTCACACAGGTTACTAATTATGTTAGCTTTTTCTCATTGTGACCAAAATACTCGACAACAAGTTAGAGGAGGAATAGTTTATTTTGGGCTCATGGGGTTCAGTCCATGGCCAGCAAGCTCCATTGCTCCGGGCACAAAGTGAGGCAGAACATCAGGGCGGACAGGTGCGGGGGAGGAAAGCAGGAGAGAGTGTGTCCGTGTCCTGGGAACCAGGGAGAAGATACAATCCCCACGGCAAGCCCCCGACCTACTTCCTCCAGCCACGCCAAGCCCAGCTATAGTTGTCACCCAGAACTCCACTCAGATTGTTAACACACCAGAAGGATTAATCCACTAATTAGACAACAGCTCACCGAATCCAATCACTTTACCTCTGAACCTTCCTGCGTTGCCGCATGAGCTTCTTAGGGGACATAGTACATCCAAACCGTAATGCTAATCTATAACTGTTAAAAAAAAACACATATATTGGTAAACACATGCAATACAATCTCAACTGAAGTCTTCCATAGCTCTGAATGAAAAATATTATACATAATTTTGAAACTTTTGTTCAGTTAAGCTTCCTAGCTTTGGTTAATAATAATAGTAGTAACAGCAGCATGGACTGCGTGCCTGCGATACACTGGCTTCTGTGGGAAATGCTCGCGTGCATTATCTCACTGATTATTTGCAGAGACTTTACTGGGCAAGAAGGCTGAGAGCCAGAGGGGTGACTTGCATAAGCTGCGCAGCTTGTAGCAGTAACGATTTGCAGTAAATCCAGCTGCCTCAAACACTGCCTTTCAAAAGAAATGTTTACAGATTACGTATTTGCTAATATTCTTCACACTGCCAGCTGGAGGTTTGGAGTTTCTAGTTGATGGTGATTATTAATATATTTTAATATCAGTAGCACAGTCATTATTGCTCCTTATTCATACATTGATCACGTGATGATTTGCGTGTTGACTGTCTTCTCACTGGCATAAAAGTATCCCCTAGAGCTTGACCCTAGAGCGTGGTTTCAATATTCCTTGCCAATGATGGACAGTTCAGGCTTTCCAACCAACAGAAGGAATTCATATCTGCCACTGTTTGTGAGGCCTGTGAGCAGAGGCTGTTTTGAGAGTGAGGCCAAGGATCTGGGCTGTGTTGGCCCCCTCCAGAGCTCCCAGAATTTTGTCCCTGTCCTCCTCAGCACAGAGTCTGACTCCAGTCTCTCAAGACCATTGCCTGTCTAGAGGCTGCTCCTCCCAGGCTCCCTCCCAGAATACATTCTCTATTTCACTTTGGCCTACTCTCACTTCTACTTTTTCTTTGAGATGTATCTTTTCCCCAAAGCCTTGCCTGTCCCACCCTCTCCCATGGTCATGGGTCTGTCTGTTTAGGGAGCCCCTGTGGCCTCTCTGAGTGTCTAATACAGCCTATTCTCAGGATTCCAGCAGCACTGGGGAGGCAGGATGGTAAGGGGCCTCAGAAGCCACCCAGACAGTGGAGGGCAAAATTTTCCCTGACCTGGGGGAAGGAGCCCCTGGGGGAAAAAGTGACGAAGGAGGAAGCCAGACTGGCAGGGCCCAGTGTCCCCTGCCCCACTTAACAGATTGCATCTTTATTATGTGATTTCATTTGAAAAAAAAATAATACCTGGTCAAAACAACAAAAAACAACTATTCTATTCCTACCTTCTAATTTTACAGATAAGAAAAACCCCAACTTTGGGGTTATAACTTAAAATTCTTCCCTCCTTCCTTCCATGTAAGAGTTTTGGCAAATAAGACCTATTCTCCCGCTTTCTTTGCAGTGAGCTGGACGTGGCCATGTGATCAAGTTCCCACAAACAGAGAATATAGCAATGTGGGCCAGCTTAGCAATGCTCTCTAGAAGGAAACAGCTTGCCTCCCCTCTGCTATCTTCCCCGGGCTGGATCATGCATGTGCACAGACTCAGTTTTGAGTAAGATTCTCATCTTTCTGTGCCATGGATTCTCTTGGAAGTCTGGTGTGGCTTATGCATTTTACCAGGGTAATTTATTTTAAATGCATAAAATCAAATACAGAAGGCCAGGTCAAAGGCAGCCTCAGCAACTTAGTAAAGCCCTAAGCAACTTAGCCAGACCCTGTCTCAAAATAAAACATAAAAAGGGCTGGGGATGTAGCTCAGTAGCTAAGTACCCAGTACCAAAATATAAATAAACAAATAAATAAAATAAGTAAATAAATGAAATACATAGGATTACAAAAGAAACCCATTATATTGAAATATAGATATCAAATAACTGAAACAAAATTGCAGACTCAAATTTGTGACATAGCAAAAAATGTACTTCCATATTCACATTAGAAAACAGAATAGGGGCTGGAGTGGTGGCTCAGCAGGTACAGTGCTGGCCTGCAGGTGCAAGTACATGGGTTCAAACCCCAGCACCCACGTACACAACTAGGTATCAGAGCAACGAAAGCCATGGGAAAAAACTCAATAAAAATTGATTCTCTCTGTCTCTCTCTCTCTCACTGTCCTTCTCTCACTCTTTAAAAAAAAAAAAAGAAAAAGAAAAAAGAAAAAAATAAAACAGAATATACCAATAGGACTAATAATGATTGGAATGTTGAAATAGTTATGAACACTAAATGATATTTTGAGATGTCTAATATCTATAAAGGGGTATGAAAATCATTGTGACTGCTGCTGGCAACAAAGTCCCCAGTTCTGCTCTCGTGGTTTATTGCTGCATTGGTAATTGAAGGAAATGCTGAATTTCATACAGAAGTTTGTGAAAATACAGGTGTAAGTTTTTTCTTTCCAATTTTGTAAATCCCTTGAGTACTCCAGGTTGAGTACCCCTGCCTTAAGGGATGGCAGAGCAAAACGATGGAGGGAACCTGGATCCCTGCCAAAATGGGCCCCTGACCTCTACACTATTACGGAAGAGATAAGCAAATCTTATTTAAGCCATGGCAACGGTGGGCTTTGTTACAGCAACTTAACCCAGAGAGAAAATGATGTTATATAATCTGTTTTACACATTTATATAAAAGGTTTTGTGTTAGTTGCTCTCCCTACCGTCTCTTCCACTCTTACCTATAGCAGTATCTAGAGCAGGGTCAGGTAGAGAGTTAAATATCCGGTTAGTAGGTGCAGTTATACAGCTGAGTCATAAGCACCCCAAAACTTGAGGTCAATGAACTGTGAGGCTTTGGGCGGTGAAGTCCCACATATAAACGTCACTTCTGTCATCTACTGGCTGGCTGTATCCCTTTGGGTAGCCACTCACCTTCTCAGGTCCTCCGCAGCATGGCGTGTTGTAACAGGGATAATGATTTCCTGGTGTCTAAAGTCCAGTGGTGTGGACCGACGACACCTCGGAGTCCACGCTGCTGCTCTTTCACCCCAAACGCATTGCGAGCCTTTGGTGTGGGCTCCAGGCCTTCTGGGATTGCTGTTTTGCCTGGAGTCACTGCTTGCTGACTTGGAGGCCGAGGTGGGGACTGAGGGGCTCTCAAGCTTCTCCTCTAACCTGCTTTTGTCACTCAGCGACACTCATAACTAGGTGCTTCTGGGAGCTTCGCAGGCGCCAGGCACTGTGCATTGCCTCTTTACCGGCTCTCTGCAGCCCTAAGGCAACGACGCTTTTAGTGTTTATTCCCATTTGGCAAAGAAACTGAGGTTAAGAGGAAATGTAGCCAGTCCAAGGCCATTTGAACTCAGGACTCATGATTTGACAGCAGATGCAGGCACTGTGTACATATGTGTGGCAGGCGCACGGGGAGGGAATCATTGGTGGTGTGAGATCCCTGAGCAAAGGGAGGCCAACAGGGTAGGCAGTCACTGATGGTGCTGCTGTGAGCCAGTTTGAGGACCCCCAGGAGGACAGTTACTGGAGCAGCTTTCCCACTCACTTGTGTATTTTCAGCCCATGATAGGGCTGAGCTCTCTCTGTCCCAGCTCCAGTACCCAGCCTCCTGGGCTTCTAGGTGACATCCTCAGCTTACCTGCTGACTTCTCTGCTTTTAGGGCTCTTCACTGCCTCTGCCCTGCTGTGCCCTGACCTGTGCCTTGTAGCCTGGCCAGGGACTTGTGAATAGCAGTGGCACTTTAGCGGAGGTGAGATCACCACCCACCACCCTGGAGAACAGGCTCTAAGGGAAGGTTGGCCTGCGTCACTTGATGGCCTTGTTGGCAGATCATAAAAGCTGGAAATGCCTGATGAGGTCATTGTGCCCAGACCCTGGGGGCTGGACCCTGCCAGTTCCCTGGATGGCTGGCACATCCTGCCACCTTCCTCTGGAGAGGCAGATCAAGCAGGCCCAGTTTGGACTCACTCTGCCTCTGGAGGGAGAAGATGGAAGCTCCTTCATGCTGGGCAGTCCCCATTCCCAAGGCTCCACCAGTCCCAAGTCCTGCCCTGCTGGGCCCCACCTCCGGGAGGGTCCAAGCAGCTGTTCTGTTGATTCAGAGGGGTGTGGATGAACAGGGAGGGGAAGCAACAAAGCAATTAATGTTGATGTGAGAAGTCGCCTGCTGTGGTGGATGGGGAGAGATCGGGTCCTGGGCGAGGGCTGCTCTCTGGCAGGGTGGGCACACCCTTCTCTGGGTCTCGGGTTCCTCCTGTGTAAAATGAGTATGTTGGCCCAGAACTGAGGATCTTACTCTGCTGGGAGTGTGGGGCCCTCTGAGGTCAGAGGCAATACTGTGAGAACACGAGTTCCAGGACAGAAGGGTGACGCCTTTCCTCGGATGCCACTGTAGGGTCCCCAGTGAGATTGGACCTTTAAAAGCCTGCTCCGCCTAACAACTTCTGTCGCTTGAATGCTGCCAGGCCAGGAAATGACACAGAAGCCCCTGGAGTGGTGCCTAAATGCTCAATGCCCACGTAGCCCAAACCCTGCAGCTTCTCAGGCCCAGTCCCTGGGACGGGGAGGCAGGGGGCCGTCCATGCTTCTCAGGAGAGCTGGTGCCCACAGAACCACTTTGAAGTGCTTGGCTGGGTCCTGGCACCAGTAAAATGGTGCAAAGAGGCAGCCCAGTCCCAATGCTCCTTTATAGCCACGTGTGCAGTGGGATGGAAGGACACAAACGCTGGAGGCGGGCAGGAGGTGACTCGGTCCAGTGACATCAGAAGGGGGTCTTGCCCTGCTCTCTATGATTCTGTTTCTGGAAAGAATCTCTGCCCTGCAGCTGCACTCAGCCCATCTGGAGCTGTAGGGGTAGAAACTGAAATAATAGAGAAAGGGAAGGTCTGTAAAAGGCGGGCGCAGTGGCTCATGCTTGTAATCCCAGCAACTCGGGAGGCTGAGGCAGGAGTACAGCAAGTTTGAGGCCAGCCTTAGAGTGGCCCCTCTCAAAATGAAAAAAATAGAAAGGGTTTGGAACATAGCTCAGTGGTAGAGCAGCTATGGATTCTACCTTCAGTGCCCCCCAAACCCCAAATAACAATAACAAACCCTCCCAGGATATCAAAGAATGCAAGAAATCAGGACATGACATTCTCAAGCCTTCCGCTCCTGTGGAGACCTACTAGGTCAAGCATCATCCTCCAGGCCAGTCCCACCAGGACCCTCCCCTCTGCCTTGTTGATTGGGTCATCTGAAGGTCCTCAAATTCACATGGGGCAACTAATAAAGGTGGAGTACTCTGGAGTTTATAATGAAGTTCTCTGGAGGGTTTAACACCTGTGGCCAAAGCCAACTCACATCAGAGGACTTTCAAGTTAGGTGATTGGAGTGATTTCCATCACCTACTACATCCATGATTACCCCTACTTTAATGTGAGGAAACCGAGGCATGACCTTGCACCCAGATATTCTGAGGCCAAGTTAAGTTCTTTATCAATTGTTTATCTGTTAGAATAAGTCATGATGCCCAAATACATATTGTAGGTGGAAAATACAGGTAAGCAATCCAGAGCCCTCTTCCAATCTTGCTGGCAGCTTGTTTTTGTAAATAAAGTTTTATTGGGACACAGCCACACCCATTCATATGGTCTGTGAACCCCTTTCTCAGAGGGCAGAACTAAGTAGGTAAAATAGAGACTGGTGGCTTGCAAAGCCTAAAGTATTTCCCATCTGGCCCTTTACAGCAAACATTTGCCTTGGACTAGAATATATAAATCCCAAGACTTCTTAACACAAGAGGCCACATTAAGAAATGCACCTGTATTTAATCAACTGCTAATGACACCCTGCAGATGGTTCATCCCAAGATTCCAAGTTGCAGCCTTCCTTGGGCCCATACCGAGAGGTGGGTGGTAATTTTGAGGAAACAAACGCCAGAGGAAGTTTGCGGCTAGGAGCTGGGGAGCAGGGGTGGGGCAGGTTTGAGGGGAACTGCCCTGGGCTTAGTGTGAGAGTGGAGACTCTTCTGCTTCCATGTGGGAGGGAAGCCATCAGCTGGATGGGACTGTGCAGAGCGTCCCCACAGGGGACCCTGTGAGCCCATGGTGGGTGCACCATCAGCATCCTTAATGAAAGAGCCGGTCACACAGTGCCCTGCAAAAAGCAGGGACAGAGGGTCTGGGTGGGTGAGAAGGGATCCCCAAGACCAGGGACTAAGTGGAAAGGAGTTTGTCCTGGAGACGGTGGTGGTGCAGCCAGTGGGCGACTGCAGCACCGCAGCTCCAGCTCCACAGCAGTGCGGTCTTGGCTCCCTCCCCTCCAACCTCAAAGGAAGTAACATCTCTGCAGCTTCTCGGGTGGGTAACTGTCCCCAAAGGGAATGGCATCATGGCCCCGTGTCCAACTGCTTGCCGGAGTCCCAGAAATCTCTGACAGCACATCTAGAAGCACATTTGCTTTCATTTGGGGCGTCGGTCCTCCTTTGGGCGCCGCCTCGCCACCAAGCCGGCTTTGTTTCTCGCGGGCGCACTTCGCGCGGTGACCACGCGGGGGCGCCGGGGACCGGGGCGGGCCGCGCGCCGCCTCCCCTCCCTCCCGGCTTCAGTTCCCCGCCTCTTCTGCTTCCCCAGCTTAGCGCGGACGCAGTGTCACCTTCCCTGCATGGGCAGGGAGTGGGTCAGCTCCCGCGTCGCTGCCGCCTGCTGTCGGTCCCACCCGGGTCTACACTGCTCACCTATGGCTGTCGCAGAGGCCCAAGTCGTGGTTCATCTTCCCCTGGGTGAGATTTCTCGCCACCTGCTGGGCTTCCAAGTCTCCCTTTGAAGAATTAGCTACTTTACTCTTAGTGATCATCCATAAATCCAGACGCAGGGTAGGCACTCAGTGAATGCCTGTTGAATGACTGAACTACATTCATCATCTTACCTTTTTATACATTAATTAACTTTATATTTTCCAACAGTTTTAGGTTCACATTAAAATTGGGAATGATCACCAATAATTACCAGCACTATCAACATCAAACCAGAGTGGCACATTTGTAAGAATCCACAAACCTACACTGATGCAGCATTGTCGCCCCAAGGCCATGGTTTACCTGGGATTCACTCTTGATGTTGTGCATTTGTAGGATTTGACAGAGGTACAATGTCATGCATCTAATGTTGTAGTATCATATGGTGTTCACTGCCCTAAATCCTTTGTGCTCAGTCTGTTCATCCCCCTCCCTCCTCTGACCCCTGGCAACCACTGAGCCTTTCCTCTGTGACTCCAGCTTTGCAGAATTATACCCAATTTTCACACTTATCCAAGAGATAGGAACTCTTCTTGCTTTATCTTCAAATAAACTAAGGCTCAGGGACAGTTACCAGGATCCAGTCAGGGCCCAGTCAATGGCTATCTAGGCTCTCTGCTTGCGTCCCTGGGCTGGGGGACACCCCTGAACAATAAAGCCAGTAGTGACGTGGCAGCCGCTGGGGAAACCAGGTACCATAGCACTCCCCAACCCTGGCACTAGCAGGCTCCCTTCCCAGGTCACCCTACCTGGATGCTTCTGAAGCAGGAGATGAAGGAGGTGTGGCAGGAGTGGATAGCACAGCTGAGCTTTGGGGAGGAGCGCTTGTGTGCGGCTGGCAGGTTACCCTGGCTTCAGTGGGCCATACACAAGTCTGAGTTCAGAGGAAGGCCACTGGTCCCTGCTCTACCTCTTCCTTCTCCAGCCTGGAGTCTGACCTCTGTGTGAGGGACTTCCAAGAATGTGAACATGCAGCTTGCAGAGTAAGCATCATCTCTTTCCCAGGGCCAGATGTCCCCAGGACACTCCTCAGGCTTAGGAGCTACAATCTGGTGGGACCAGACATATGTGATAAGAGGGGCCTGCAAAGTGAGTTCCGAGCCCTTTGGTCAGGGTCCTGGGCACTCAGAGAATGATCTAAAAGGAAAGGCATCAGCTATAGGTGGGCACATCTTTTTGACCAGATTTAGCTGATTAAAACATAGGGCACCTGGTTAATTTTGAATTTCATATAACTAGTGAATAACTTTTTAGCAAAAGCATGTCTCCAGTGCATGTTTATGCCCCTCAAATTATTTGCTTATCTGAAGTTCAAATAAGACAAGTCCTTGTCTTATTTACTAATCATACTAACCAGCAGGAGGAAAAAGTGCAGGGCTTGGGACAGGGATGTTAGTTCCCTGAGCCAAAGGTTTCTTGGTTGCAGGTTTCAATATCCTGCAGTTAGAGCAAGGTTTTAGGTTCTAGGGGTGCTGGAGACAGTGTGGTTTGACAACAAATTCCACCTTCAAAGAGTGGAATTTGTTTGTGTTGGGTGGAGGTGCAGATGGAGAGGGGAATTGGGATGGGGACAGAGACATGAGCTTGTGACAGCTGCTTCCATCAAGGTCTCTCCAAGAAGGCTGGAGAAGGGCGGGGGAGGAAGTTCTAGGGAGATAAACAGTGCACAGGAGGGGACACTGAAAAATCCTGGATTGAGGGCACTGTGGTTGTGTGGCCTGCTGTTCTGGCTGGAAGGTCCCTCTCTCTTCACTTTAGTTAGCATCCCAGGACAGTTGGTAAGGGAAGCCAGACAGGGCTTGGTGGAACCTGACCGGCCAGCCTACTGACCAGCATAGAGTGATCTCTCTGCTGGCTTTGTGACTAGCCTTTGATGTGGGCCTGGGTATACAGAGGATAGCAAGAGGAACAGCCACTGGGAAGGGAAGGACTGGCTCAGAGAGGAGACATTGGACATTGTGGGGAGGTCAAAGAAAATGTCCCAGAATGACTTCTGAAAGTCATTTGTGGCACACTGACAAGATTGCTTGAAAAGCTGTCTTCTGGTCTACTCTAGTGCAAGGGGACTTCCTGGAAGAGAGCCGCCACCGTTCTCAGGGCAATGTACTGGTCAAGCCCTGAGCAGATGGGAGTTCTTGGAAAAGACTCCCTAATGGGCCTGGACCATGACTTCCATTTCTCAAAGCCCCAACTTCCTTGCCTGAAGAATGGAGAAGTTTTGGAGGTTTATTTAAGGATCAAATGATATCAGATATAAAAGCGACTAGCATATGGGAAAGTGCTAGAACAAGCTGGCATTGTTGGTTAATCCTTCATCTACAGAGCCCCACTTTGGGGCCAGACCTGTGTCAATCTGAGAGGGACTGGCATCACACCCAAGGAGCTGGGCTTTAGCAAGAAAGACAAGTGGGTGACCAGGTAACATAGGTTGGACAGGGGATTTGAGGAGGGAAGTGGTCTCTGTTCCCTGGGAGGACAGGGAGGGCTTACAGAGGCGCTGGTGCAGGACTGAGTCCTCAGATGGCTAGAGCAAAGTGAGGAAGAGGATCCAGTGAGGCTGACGGAAGGGCAGCTGAAGGCTGGATTGTTGGATTGTTTCCTCTGGGCAATGAAAGTGACAGTGTCACGGTGGTAGTCTGGAATGATGAGTGGGGTTCCCACCGAAGTTAAGGTTTAGACATGAGAGATGGGAAGGAAGCTGGGAGTGTTTCTGCCATGGTGCAGGTGAGCAGCAAGCGGGGACAGGAGGGGACATTCCTGGGATGTCAGAGGTGGAGTCCCCAGGAGTCAGTGCCTCCTGCGTCCTCCCAGCCTCCTTCCTTCTGGAGCTCATCGCTGACAGCTCTATTCTACAGGAGTCTTCTCTCCTCTGAACACTGACATCCCCCTGTCCCCCACTTTAGAGTCTTGAGAAGTGCTCTTGTTTGTTTAATTGTTTCTGAGTCCATGTTGTTTTCTTATATGTCACCAAAACCCTGATAAAATGGTTTTCTAGGTCAGACCTTGTTATTCTCTTTTTGCTTATCCCTCTTGCATTTGTCACCATTTACACATCTGTTCTGCCTCTGGATAACTTCCAGTTTGGGGCCGTTATGAATGTTTCCATACATGCATTTGATGAACATATAGATGCACCTCTAAGTGGAATGCCTCAGTTACAATAGTTGGCACTGCCAAACAGATTTCCACAGTGGCTAGAACGGTTCATATCCTTCTCAGCAGTGTATGAAAGTTGCCGTTGTTCCAAGCCCTTGATAATACTTGGTATTGTCAGTTTTTAAAAATTAGCCATTCTTGTATTTGCGTAGTGCTATCCACTGTGGTTTTGAGTTTCTCTGATGATTAAAGGGGTTGAGCATTTTTCATATATTTCGTGGACATTTTGATTTTTTTTTTGAGGTGCCAGCTCAAAGCTCTTCTATTTTCCTAACAGACTGTCTGTTGTCTTTCTGTTCTGGATATAAGCTCTTTGTTTCTTAAAGATGTAGCAAACATCCTCTGCTCTTTTCACTCTAATGATGTCTTTTGATGAACAGGATCATCCATTGTAATACAGTCCAATTACTCTCTTTTCTTTATGATTAATGCACTTAGTGGAATGTTTAAAACTCTTTTCTTCTGTCTTGTAGAAATTAGGGTTTTGCCTTTTATGTTGAGATCTACAACTCATCTAGAATTGATTTTTATATATGGTATGAGGTAGGGTCAAGTTTCATATATTTTTTACATGGATATCTAATTACCCCAGCTCCATATACTGAAAAGTTTGTTTTCTCCACCCCTCCGCAATTTACCTTGATTAATCAAATGTGCATGTTCATCTGTTTATGGAATCTCTATTCTGTTTCACTGGTCTATTTTCCTATCTTTGCACCAACAGCACAATAATTTAATTTGTGAAGCTTGGCAAATCTTGATACCCGCTAGAGCAAATCCTCCTAACATGTCCATGCTATCCCTACTACTCTTTACTGCAATTCCTTGTTTATTGGTGTGGGAGACAGCAGCCACCATTTACATGCATAAACATGGAAATATGCAAAGATCTCAACTTTAAACATTTTTGTGACTTCTTATTTTACTTTGAAGTCCTCCACTCCTACTCTAAATATCTCTAATGTGTATTGCTTTCTTCCTTTTTTTTAGTATGGTACCAGGGATTGAATCCAAGAGTGCTTAACCACTCAGCAACAACCCCAGCCTTTTTTATTTATTTATTTATTTTTATTTTGAGAAAGGGTCTCACTAAATTGTTCAGGGCCTTACAAAGTTGCTGAGGCTGGAGTTGAACTTCTAATCCTCCTGCTTCAGCTCCCAAATTGCTGGGATTATAGGTGTGTGCCACTGCACCCAGCATGTATTGCCAGCTTTGCATAATTGCTTTGTTGCTTTGTTATCTCCACTAGCAGATTGTTAGTTCTGCATTATTTTAATGATTTTATTGGTGTTCTTGAGATAAAAACATTCATTAAGGCTCTAATATAAATGGGTACTTTTACCATCTCCCAGCAAGGTGATGATCTTAGAACAATTTTGTTCCATTTGTTCCTTTTATTTGTTTGCACATGGTTGTATATTTTAACATCCCACTGGCAATTGCAATTATTGCAATTGTTTTATACAGCCATTATTAATTTGAATTTACATACGTGGATAACCTTATTATCTATGGTTCTTCTTATTATTCTCATGCATTTCTGAGATTCCATACAGGATCATTTTCTTCTTCCTAAATAACTCTCTTGAGTATTTCTAGTGTGACTCTACTGGTGATACATTCTCTGGTTTAGGTGTCAGAACATGAATTTATCTTTTCTTCATTTTTGGAAGATAGTTTATGAACATACAATTCTAAGGTGGTTGTTATAATCTTAGGGAATTATGAAAATTCTAGTCTGTTGACTGCCAGTTACTTTATTTCTGTCAAGTAGCCAATTGTCCATATTATGGTTGCTTCTTTTAATGCATGTCTTTTTATCTGAATGTTTTAAAGATTTGGCTTTGTCTTTGGTTTTCAGCAGTTTTACTCTGATGTACTTAAGAATGTGTATGTGTTTCTACTTATTCTTTGAGGGCACCCAAAATTTTCAAATGATTTTCAGTAATTATGTGTGAAAATTCACTTCTGGGAACCCAGGCCTCAGGTCTGGGACTGGCAGGCAGGTCTAGGACACCTGCTCCCAGAACACCCCCCCCCCCAAATCCAACCTGCCCAGCTACTTCTGGTCCAGGGTCAGCAGATGAGCCCAGGACACTTGCTCACAGCTGACCCACACAGACACTACATGTGGGACCTCTGGCCTCTGGTCCAGGCAGGCAGGAGGTCCAGGACACCCACTCCCAAGGACCTCTGCCTAGGACCAACCCACTCAGTTGCCTTGCATAGGCTCCAGGGTCAGCTGGTGTGTGTTGGATACAACCCCAAGGACCCTGTCTGTAGCCAGCCAGCCACAGCCCATACCTGCCAAGTCCAGATATATTGGGTCCATATCCACTGCCAAAGATCCCATATCCTGTTGTGGCATGCAGGAGACCTATTCCAGCCTTTCCTGAGATCTCAGGACCCAGTGATGTGCCCTTGCTGCTGTGCTTCTATAATCCAATGGGTTGCTCTGCACCTCCAACAGATTCCATATCCACAGCCTGAAGCTTAGATCTAGAAGGCACAGCAAAATGAAGCACTAGGCAGAAGCAGCTTTCTGGAAGAAGGTGGTCATCAGAGGGGTGGTGTCTGACCAAACCCTTTGACCTGCAAGGAAGATGCACCTGGAGACCTGCCTTCCTTCACCACAGGGAAACTCAAAGATCCAGATGATTATAAAGAATGAGGAATCAGAATAGAAAAAGTTTACCTCAAGCCCATAACTCCCCAACCAAGGGGCCCAAGACAGGGATCAAGATGAAAACCTAGAAAAAATATCAACAATCTAGTTACTAAAAGGAACAATGAACTAAAAAAAGATTTAATGAAGGGACTAAGGGAGAAAACTCAAGAGATGAAAAGTTCTATTATCAAAGAAATAGAGATATTTAAAAGGGAGTAACAGAGCTAAAATCTTCAGTCAATCACATCAGAAGAATGATGGAAGAATTTAATGATAGACTAACCTCTATAGAAAACAAAACCTTAGCTCTGGAAGAAAGAACTTCTGACAATGAAGATAGGCTGAGTAAGCTTGAGTGCACAGATAACAAAAAAGGAAAGAAAAAAAAGCCACAGAACACAAGCAGAATTTTCAAAATATCTGGGATGAAATCAGAAGAAATAATATAAGAGTTATTGGGATACTGGAAGAAATCGAAACATAAATGAATGGTATAAAGAATATTCTCAATGAAATAGGTAAAGAAAAATTTTCCTACATCAGAAAACAGTCAGAAATGCTCATCCAGGAAGCATATAGGACACCCAATAGGCCTAATCAAAGGAGAAGTTCACCAAGACATATTCAAAATGTAAAACAGAGAAATCAAGGAAAGAATATCAAAAGCTGCAAAAGAGAAATGCCAAATCACATTCAGAGGCAAACTAATAAGGATCACATCTGACTTTTCAGCTCAGACTCTAGAAGGAAGAAGATCTTGGAAGGAGATCTTTCAAAGTCTGAATGACCACAACATGCAGCCGAGAATACTATACCCACAAAACTCAGCTTCAAATTTGATGAGGAAATAAGAACATTACATGATAAAAATCATTCATGAACACAAAACCAGCATTACAAAGATAAACTCCAGTTAGAAGAACAAGCACTTCTCAAAACCCACAGAGGAAATTCAATAAAAGTACATGCTATCAAAAGAAAACCAAGAAATCACAGAATTCACTAATAAAACATGATGACTATGAACCACAACCCTATCACTATCCTAATACTGAATGTGAATGGTCTCAATGCACCAATCAAAAGACACAGATTAACAGATTGGATCAAAAAAACAAAATCCAACAATATGCTGCTTACAGGAGATCCACCTTATAGTCAATGACATCCACAGATTGAGGTTGAAAGGATGGAAAAACATCTACCAGGGATGTGGTCCAAGAAAGCAAGCTGGTGTTGCAATACTTATATCTGACAAAGTAGACTTCAAACATAAATTAATCAGAAGAGATAAAGAAGGCCACTACATTCTAGTAAAGGGAACAATACAACAGGAAGATATAACCATAGTAAATGAATACTCTCCAAACCAATGCTCCCAATTATGTGGAAAAATTACTCCATGACTGAAACCAGTTATGGAGCTCACCAGATTGATGCAAGATGATAGTGAAATCCTAAAAATCCCAATAACAGGTACTGAAATCCATATAGCAATTAAAAGCCTTCTAACGAAGAAAAGCCCAGGATCTGATGGCTTCCCAACGGAATTTTACCACATCTATGGGGAGGAGGCAACACCTTTCCTTATGAAGCTATTCCAAGAAATTGAAAAGGAGGAAACTCTCCCAAACACTTTTTTATGAGGCAATCTTAACTCTGATACCAAAACCCAACAAAGATTCATCAAAGAAAGAAAACTACAGACCAATATTCCTGATGAACATTGATGCAAAAAATGCTCGATAAGGTTCTAGCAAACTGCATTCAAAACATATCAAGAAGATAATTCATCACAATCAAGTGGGCTTCATTCCAGGGATGTAAGGCTGGTTCAACATATATAAATCAATAAATGTGATTCATCACTTAAACAGAATTAAGGAAAAAAGCCATGTGATCATCTCAATTGATGCAGAAAAGGCCTTCAATAAAATCCAGCACCCATTTATGCTCAAAACTCTAGAGAAAATAGGGTTCAAAGGAACTTAACTTTGTAAAGGCCATATATGTCAAACCCTCAGCTAGTATAATTCTAAATAAAGAAAAGCTGAAAGCATTTCCACTAAACTTAGGAATAAGATAAGTCTACCCACTCTCACCACTTGTATTCGATATAGTCCTCAAGACCCTAGTTGGAAAGCAATCAGGCAAGAGAAGGAAATCAAAGGGATAAGAATATGAAGAGAGGAAGTCAAACTCCCTTTTTGTTGATGACAAGATCCTACATCTGGGGCTGGAGTGGTGGCTCTGCGGTTTCGGCGCTTGCCTGGCAAGCACGAGGACCCGGGTTCAAACCCCAACACCACGTACACAACTGAGTGTTGGAGCAACTAAGGCCATGTGAAAAACTAAATAAAGTTTTTTTTCTCTCTTTCTCTATCTCTCTCTCTGTCCCTCTCTCTTTATAAAAAAAAATCCTATATCTGGAAGATCCAAAAGCCTCCACCAGAAAACTGTGAGCTTATAAACAGATTTAGCAAAGTGGCAGGCTACAAGATCAACATCCATACATCAATAGCTTTCCTATACACTAATAATAATAGGGCAGAAGAAGAAATCAGGAAAATGATCCCATTCATAATATCCTCAAAAAGAATAAAATACTTGGGAATTAATCTAAGAAAGAGAATAAAAGATCTCTTCAATAAAAATTATTGAACATTGAATACAGAAATTGAAGAAGACCTGAGAAGATGGAACAACATTCCATGTTCTTGATTAGGCAGAATTAACATAATTGAAATGGCCATTCTGCCAAAAGTGCTATACAGATTCAATGTAATCCTCAATAAGATACTAAGGTCATTCTTTAGATATAGAAAAGCAATTCTCAAATTCATTTGGAACACATAGAAACCCAGAATAGCCAAAACATTACTAAGCAAAAAAGATGAAACAGGTGGTTTCACAATACCAGATCTAAATTTATACCATAAAGCTATAGTAACAAAAACAGCATGGTACTGGTATCAGAATAAGAGTGAAGACCCATGAAATAGAATAGACGACTCTGAGGCAAACCTACAAATCTTTAAACATCTGATATTTGATAAAGGGGGTCAAAATATAACATGGAGGAGAGAAAGCTTATTCAACACATGGTGCTGGACAAACTGGGCAGCCATGTGCAGGAAGTTGAAATTAGGTCCTTATCTCTCACCTTACATAGAAATCAAATCAAAATGGATTGAGGAACTAGAAATTACATGACCATACAAATGCTAGAAGAAATATTAGGACCAACACTCCAGCATGGGAGACCTCAACAAGACTCCCACTGCAAAAGAATTAAAGTCAAGAATTAATGAGTGGGATGCCATTAAATTAAAAAACTCAGCCAAGGAATTGGTCAAAACTGTCAAGAGAGAACCTACAGAATGAGAGATAATCATGGCATATGATTCCTCTTAACTGTGCACTAATATCCAGAATTTACAAAGAACTAAAAAAACTCAGTAACAAAAGCACAAATGATCCAATCCAATTAATGGGCCAGATAGCTAAACAGAAACTTCTCAACAGAGGAAATTGAGCAAGGCAATGAATACCTGAGAAAGTTTCTAAATCACTAGTAATAAGAAATAAGCAAATCAAAATTACGTTAGGATTTCACCTCACTCCAGTCAGATTGGCAAAGATGAAGAATATAAACAATAACAAATGCTAGATTGTTTGTGGGGAGAGAGGAACACTACCACACTGTTGGTAGAACTGAAAACTGGTACAGCTGCTCTGGAAAGCAGTGTGGAGACTCCTCAAAAAATTTGGGTTGGGGGCTGGAGTGGTGGCTCAGTGGTTACAGCACTTGACTGGTATGCGTGAGGATGCTGGTTTGAGCCCCAGCACCACGTACACAATGAAGTGTCAGAGCAACCAAAACCATGTGAAAAAATTTGATTCTCTTTTTGTTTTTCACTGTCCTTCTCTCTTAAAAAAAAATTAGGTTTGGATCCACCATACAACTATACCTCTTCTGGGTATTTTTCCAGAGGAGTTAGAATCAGCACATTACAGCCACACAGCAAAATCAATGTTCGTAGCAGCTCAGTTTACAATAGCTAAATTATGAAATCAATCCAGATGCTCCTCACTGGATGGATGGATCCAAAAGCTCTGGTATATACATGCAATGGAGTTCTACTCAGCTTTTAGAAAAAAATGATATTGTGGCCTTTGAAGGTAAATGGAAGGCAATGGAAGAAATCATGCCGAGAAAAGTTAGCTAAACCCATTGAATAAAGGGCTGAATGTTTTCCCTCATTTGCGGAGGCTAAAGCAAAATCCAGGCTTGGGTGAAAGGTAGTCAAACTCATGTAGTAGACCCACCAAGGGCATAGCAACACACAATCTATGGGAACCATAGACATGTGGTGGGGGAGGAGAGAGGGAAGAGGCAGGGGAATGGGAGAGGAAGGGAAGATTAATAAAAACTGGAGTAAAGCTTCAGAGTTAGAAAATAAATTCCTTTCTGACCTATTCTTTTTCTTGTCTCCTGTTGGGACATCAGTTACATAGATGCTGGATCTTTTCACCACAAACTTTTTGTCTCTTCTGCCCTTTTAATTGTTTTCTATCTTTTGTTCTATTTTTTAGTTGGACATTTTCTTCTATCTTTCAATTTGCTAATCCTCCTTTCACCTGAACAGAATCTGTTGTTAAACCCATCCATTCAATTCCTGATTTCATGTATGGTAGTTTCAACTATAGTTAAACATTTGGTTCTTTTAAAAATACTTTCCACGTTCTGCCAAAATTCTCTACTTCATTACTTAATTCTGTGCATATTATCAATCCTGGTTACTTTAAAATATGCTTCTAGTAATTTCCAAATTTGGATATTCTGCAAAGTTATTCTTTTTCAAGTAAATTTTACTGTGTGTACTTGAGATTTACAATGTGATTTTATGGTACATGTGGATAGCAAAGTGGTTACTATAGTAAAAAATTAATGTCTGTTATCTGACCCAATTTCTGTGAGTTTATTTCTAGTGTCTATTTTTTTTTTCTTTTGGTGTTTGGTCTGATCTAGTCTTCTTGCAAGCCTTGTTGTTTTTGCTGGAAATCTTATATGAAAAATAATAGAAATCAATTTGAAGTCCTGAACAATGGTATCTACTTTCAGAGACGGTTTGATTTTATTTTGTGCCAGTCTGAGGCTAAGAATAATTTAATTCATTCAGGGTTCAGTACGACTATAAATAACAGTCACTTATGCAGTTAGAGTATAGCCTTTTTGTATTTCAACTAAAAGTCTGGGATTCTTATTAACACTCATCCTCTTAGGTGGTCTCTCAACTCCAATTGCATGTCCCAAGCCTCTTGAGAGAATCTCTGCTTGGTTTCTCCATCTCTTGGTAATTTACCTAGGGAAATTTGGTCCTAAATTTCTGGTTCACATTTCTTGGCTTATATTTGAATTTTGACCCAGAAATTTTTGTTTTTTCAATTATTTTCTGATTCCTTCAATAGGTTTTTTTTTTTTTTAGAAAAAAATATTTTTTCCAGATTTTCTAAATGATTTTAGTGGAAGATTTGGTCCAAAATATTCTAGTCAGGCATAGGAAGAAACAGAGTCTTCAGTCTCATTGTATGTTAGTAATACAAAATGGATCAAAGGCTGGGGACATACAAAGTCAGATTTTCCATGAAGAATTCTTAGGTATTGACACTAAAAAAAATGGGGTCAGTCATGAATTTTGTTTTCCTTAGCTGTTTATGTGTGAATATGCCATCAGCAAGTTGACTAGTTGCTTTTGTGTCCCTTCGCTTGGAAATAACTGGGTTATCTTGCCATTTTGTTATCTCTGTCCCTTGCACCTGCCACCCCAGCCATACTTTTTGCTTGATCCTTCCCTTCCTGCCCTATTCCCAGGTGGCCCAGTGGACTGAAGGGCTACAGGCCTGCACTTGGGGATGCAGCATCTCCCACCTTCCAGCTGCTATGAGGGCCGCTCTGAGAATATCATGGAGAACCTCGTATGGCTTGGGATTGATTTTAAAATACCTGTTATGGAGACTTTCTGGTTACTAATGCAACAAAGTTGTGTGTGTATGTGTGTTATATAAAGGAATACCTATGTCTTGTGAGCACATTTTCTATTGCCAAGACTTCTGTTTATGGAACTGCTGGGGGAATGGTTCCCAACCAAGACATTGGGTCACTGGCCAGGTCACATGTCCCAGATTCATTGTTCTCCTGTTGACCTGCATCCTTCTCTGAAGTCTGCCCCACTGCATCTATGGAGCTTCTGGGAGGACATCAACATGTTTGTTACGTGCTTTCAGAGTGCACCATTGGTTCTGATCCTGGAAATCTACTTTATCTTCAGGAAAATCTTGGAACCAAGCAGCATGTATCTGCTCAGGCTCCTCAAGAGTTCACTTCAAAGCCTCTTTCCATCAGACCCAACTCTCACCCCCACCTGCCTCTTTCCTATTCCTTCCCAGAGGAAGTTGATGGGGTGCAGAGACTAAAGCTGGTCATCCCAGAGAAAACTGAGTACCTGGTGTCTGGACATTCCCTGTCAGAACCTGGCCTGCTGTGCACATTGACTAGGTATGTCTGCAGGCAAATCATCTGGAAAACAGAATGAAGTGAAGATGGAGTGTAAATTGAAAGCAAGCCCACAAACTTTCTCTTCCCTGGGACCAAGGCAAACACGCGGAAAACAGAGCTTTCTACACAATTTGCTATACATGGAACTCCAATGACAATAACACAGGCATGTGTGCGCAAGGGTGTGTGTGTATCCACGTGGGAGAAAGGAATATTTAGCAAGCTCACACGTACAGGAAAGACAGAAGTGGAAACAAATCTATGCATTGTTTGGCAACGTGGCTTGAAAGGCATTTCCAGGGGGTTATTTTGGTCCCATAGTAGAGTCATTTTCAACAATATTTACATCATACAACCTTGGACAATGCATATCCTGTCCATTTTTGAAGCTGAAAAGAGATGAGGATGGCCTTTAACTGGGAAACGAGGCCTCTTTCAAATGCTCCTCAGAACAGATGTGTGGAATATTGCAGGGCAGGTGGAAAGAAACTTTGGGGATTCCTTTACTTACCTCCTCATTTCCAGATGATAAAGTACAGGTTCCGAGAGTGGAAGTAACTTTCTCAAGATTGCACAGAGAATCAGTGGCAGAGGAAGACTCTGAAAGTGGGCTCTTAATTTTTGGCCACTCCCCTGGGCTATCCTTAGCAATGGTTAGGAAAAAAAAGGAACCTGACAAATGGTTAAATCATAAATAAAAGCCTTCAAAATATCAAACTCTAAGCCAGTGGTTAGAGTCGTTGGTGTCAGAAGCTGTCATGACACCTCCTTCTCATATGGACAGATGCCAGTAATGAAGTGTGAGCATCTTTCGCTCTGATCATGGGCAGTGCTTGTCACTCACTCAGGCACCCTTCTATTTGTGAAGACACTTACTGTGTGAGCTGGAAGCTAGGAGGGTCGGGAACATCCTTTTCTTGTCTCTTGATATCTGAAATCAAGGGACCTGTGCTTTGACCTTGGCCACTTGGAGGTTGCCCCCTGAGACTTAGCATCTGGAGAGAGTGAGGCGCGGATGAGACAGTGCCAGGGCTGTTGGTGGTGCCAACGGTGGCTTTCTAGCAAGACAGTTCCATGGTCCTGTCTCTTGAAGTCACAGCCTCTTTCCTGAGGCTGCGTCTCTGACTTCCTATCATTCTGCCGAACTGCAGAATCCCCTCTCTGCTCCTGAGTTGGTCTCCATTCTTCACCCAGAACCCTAGCTGACACCATGGAGGGAGCATGACAGCCCTAATGGGGCCTGGCGTGTACTACATGGTAGGCCTCTTTTTGTTATGTGCTTCTCTATGAAGATCAGAGAGACACTGGTCTTTGATGTCCAAATACAATAAAGTTGGAGTCTCTAATTAAATTTCACCAAGGCCCACAGCCTTGCCCCAGGGAAAGGAATTTTAATGGTCAGAACATGTTGATGTCCAGCTGGTGACCAGTGGAACTGGTGGCTCAAGCACTCTTTTGTCACCCACTCCCCTTCAGGAGTGACCAACTTTTGGGCTCAGGATGACTCTCAGGACTACTCATGCAAGTGCAGAGAGGCAGCATCAGGCAGAGGAATGGCTGGTGCAGCTCTCAGTGGCACTAGGTGGGGGCTTAAGCCACTCGTGTCTGTGTTGTTGTCATCAGAACTGATGCTGGCTTGTGGGGAGACTGTAAGTGGGGTAGGAACTCAGCCAGAGGGACAGTGCAGGCGTGGAGGCTTAAGGAAATTCTCATTTTCAGTTATTTCACGGTCCAGCTCAGTCTACCATCAAAGCTTCCTCCAGGCTAGGAGGAACTGATGGGAATCCACAGTCCATGCCTTGATAGAGCCCATGGAACCTCCAAGACTGAGGGCCCAATCTCAGTCCTTCCCCCAAACTTGCAGAGCCTGGGTAGGAACACCAAAGAGGGCCACGTATCACAGGTCTCAATATTCAAAAGCATAAGTCAAGCTAACAAACTGTTCATGAAACTGTGTTCTACCCTCCCACCTCGATAAACATACCTTCAGAAAGATCTGGTAAGTCAGGATCTAGTCCAAATTCTCAGGCTCCTCGTTGTTCTAGGTCAGAGAGTCTGTGGCCCTAACCCATGGCCACCCTCATCTCTGCCACCCCTGACTCTGTCCTGTACCCAGAGTCCATGCATCTGAACACCCCAGTCTACACACAAAATCCCTGTCCATCCTCCCCCACAAACAGCCACCTGCAGGTGTCCCTCAGCTGAGAGACGAGGGAGGACTCTAGAGGCAATGTGCCCTGGGGAAGCAGGAGCAGGGAAAGAGGTCCAGTAGGTGGCAGAAGCAAGCGCCACCTCCTCTCTTTCCTTCTTTTCTCTTTACTTCCTTTTCCTTTTTAAGAAAAAAAAAAGGGAAGGGCTGAGGAAACAGACATGGGCACACTGATTTTGAAAGTCATTGATGGACGAGAAGAAAGGAAACCCACACCGATCAAAGACTTTCCAAGTAGCAAGACGGGCTAGCACCCCACAAGCCCCTATCCCTGGTCCCCACCAAGCCGTCTGAGTGGGTGTCATCACCTTTTATGAAGGTGGAAAGGAGGTGCACCAGGAGGCTGCGTAACTCGGGGACTGTTCCACTGACAGAGGCCCTGGTGCAGACTGCAAGGGAGGGAACCTCCCCTCTCCCAGTCCTCTTCAGCTGCCTGGAGCTCTTGGTCTGGGGGAGGAAGTGAAGCAGCGAGCCACTGCCTTCCCTGAGCATCCATTCTGACACATTTGCTGTGTCCTTTCTTCTCCCATCTTCCCCCAAACACCACACCCACGAGGGCCTACCTGCTCGGGATATCCCAGGCATCCGGCTTCTATGGGAGTAATGTTGAAATGGGAAATGAAAATCCATCTTAATCAAAACACACTCTGGCTCTATCATTCCAACTGGAGTAGGAAATTCCATTTTGAGGAGGTTGTTGGGCATGGTGACTTGTCTACACAGCAGAGAATGTTCAGGTGTGGTGGGAAAGGCTCCATCTGTGGTCCCCTCTGCCACTGCAGGATAGAGGGATGTGGACAACCCTGACACCCCAGCCATAGCTCACTGTTGGGGAAGGCAGTCTCTACTTTCCCCCAAGCTTTGAGTGGGTGAAAATATGAATGAGCCAGCCGAGACCTGCAGAGGGCTGAAGAGTCTGAAGAAAAATGCCAGAAAGAGCTTCATGGAACTAGCTGACCATACCCAGTGGCCTTGCTCAATCTGCCTCTCAGCTTCAATGGGGATGGTGTGTTGCAGTGGTCAGGGAGGCAGTGACCCTGGATGGCAATATTGGCTGTGCCAGAGCTTTCCCGGTATCCCTGTCCTTACCATTTGCCACCTTGAGCTCAGGTACCTCATCTGCCAAAGACCGCACGCACGGAGAGGTGTCACCACCAGCCGTTTGGAGTATTGACATTTTTGAATCCTAAGAGCTTACCTTTCCAGTGGGCCTAAGTGCAACCTAGACTCTTCCAGTTAGATGCAATGTCCTTCTGACAGTGTGGTCTAGGGTTGTCCCAACTTTTTGGTTTGCAGGCGGTGGGCTGCTGCAGTCCATTGGAAGGCTTGGTCCACATTAGACAAGGCACCCTTCGAGACACGTCACTGCCCCCTGCTGGAAAGTTGCTATAACACACACATCTGCTGTATGATAAACCTACGAATCTGTCTAGTGTGTGAATGACACCCCTCAACCCGGGCAGTGTTGTGTAGTATGCAGCCTGCATGACTGATCTTGGCAACCCTGACTCTCCGACCCTGTGGAAATTCTGTCAGAGATCTGATTCCCTTTAATCAATGACTTTTCTACTTAGGTTGACATTTGACCAAAAGCATGATCAATACACATGGGATGATGGTCAAAAGAAACCAAGTCATTGATGGAGATCGGAGTCCTCTGAGAAGTCATAAGGTACCTACATTACCCACAGGGTTTGTGCTTTCGTTGTTAATTTTTGGAGCAAGGTCCCTGGCTGACTCTATCTTCCTTCCTCCTTCCACCAACCTATTGGTTTATTCTTTTGCTGTTGTTGTCCAGGTCAGGGTTCATGGTTAGAGAGAGAAACCACAGGGATGAACATGAGTTATAAATATCCCAGCAGGGAGACTCATGGGGAAAATAGCTCTGCCAGGTCTCATCCATGCGCTGTGGGTCTGCTCCTGTTACCAGGAGAGGTGACATCAGCCTGTGTATTATTTCTCTGGTGACCAAGTGTGTGTGCGGGGTGTGGGGCTCATCTGGCTGTAGATGAAGCCATCAGCATCTGGTTTTCCGGGAGAGGTTAGAGCTGTTGACTTTATTTGTCAGACTCTTTTTGGGCTCAGTTTTTTGGGGGGTGGGGTTTTAGGTCACGTGAGCACCACAGTTCAAGGTGTCCACAGCCCCTACCCCCGGTGTGAGGAGGAAGGAAAAGGAGCAGGGTCTCCCCTGGGGATCCTCCTTCTATCAGCTTATGGAAATGCATGTCTGAATTAGTCATCTGCTGGCTTCCTGTGTTCCCTGGCGGGGGACAGGGGGACAGATGACAGGGTTGGCACCCGCCCACTTCAAGGTCTTCATGCCACCCTTGTTTGTTGCTGGAGGCTCACAGCACCCTGACCATCTTTCCCCTCTGAGGAGCAGGGTGGCCAAGGCCAGGAGAGGGAGCCAGTGAACCACTCTTGGTCCTGACGGCTGCTTCCAGTACCTCTTCTGGAATCTGGCTGGGACTGGAAGGATGGAGAACAGAGGATACCACATAACGATGGGCTCTGGAGGCAGGGAGGGGTGCCAGGAATAGGGGAGAGGGGGCCACTGGGTGGCTGGGAACTGGGGAGGAGATCACTTATTCTAGAATCTGTCCCAGCAACTCTGGCACTCAGCATGTGGGTTTCAGTGACTTCCTTAGTAGCCTGACTCAGCACCTGGCAGAGGGGCTGGCTTTTTGGACCAAGCCACATGTGACCACATTGCCCCCCTGCTCCATTCTTGCATCCCTACTGAAACTCCAACGCCACCTGGTGCTCAGAAGGGAACATCTGCCAAGAATGCACCCAGTCGTGCCCTTTCCTGACAATATCCCCTCTCGTGCCTGGCTGCCGGCTCTGCAGGGAGCTCAGTGGACCCTTGGGGAGGGCAGGCCAGCAAGGTGCCTCCCAGGAGGGGAGGAAAGGGCTGAGAAGGGTTCACTAGGAGGTCTGTGCCCTCTCAGGCACGGCAGGCCTGGGTCAGACACAGGCCCAAGATGGGAACAGTCTGGCTTCTGGTTGGCTCATTGCTCCCTTGATGCTCACTGGGGGCCCTAAAGAAGAGCCAGGCCTTTTCTATGGACCTTCGGTTCTCTGGCCCCAACTTGCTGAAGTCACCAGTGGGGTGGGAGGAGGGGGAGACCATGTGGCCCTGGGCCAACAAGTTAGTTTTGTGAACTTGTCCTGACTCTTCTTTTCCACTGTCTCCATAGATGTTAGGAAGTCATCTCCCTTTGGGCACTTGGTTGCCTCTTTCCCACTGGTTCAAATTGGTCCAACTCGCAGTCAAACCCTTTCCCTACCCATCACAAGTGCAGAAGCCCCAAGGCCTGTTTTAAGGTGTCCCCCAAGCCGCCTTCTGGAGATGAGGTGCTCATATTTCTTTGGACTGTCCTCAGAGGCCTCCTCCTCCTGTCTTACTCCCTGTTATAGTTGGGAGGTGAGGTTTCCTCCTAAAGCTAATCTGTTAGATAGTGCAGGAATGTTCAGAGGTGAATTGCTTACACTTCGAGAGCTGTGACCTCATCAGTAGATTAATCCATTTGGTGGATTAATAATTTGAATGAGCTAAGTGGGTGGTAACTGCTGGTGGGAGGGAGGAAGGTGGCTAGGAGAGTGCCCTTGGACTAGATCCCTCCCAGGCCTTTCTTGGCCTTGCCCCTCCATCTTTCCCTCTGCTTCCTGCTGCCAAGAGCTGAGCGGTTCTCCTCCGCCACATCCTTCCACCATGGTGTTCTGCCTCCCCTTGGACCCTCAGCAATGGAGTTGGACCTCTGAGTCAGAGACTCCCCAAATAAACTATTCTTCTACGTGTTCTTGTCAGGTATTTTGGTCACATCAATGAAAAGCTGACTATCACACTCCCTCCTTTTCCTGGAGGTCTGTTGTCATCAGAACCCCAACACCTTGGGCCAGATGAAAAAGGCCATGCCTGCTGGGGCTCCCTTGAGCTGCCACCTGGGTGGGGCTGGATCTTACTCTGATGAGTTCAGAAGCAGCAGAGGTTGGGGCTTGCCGGACCGAGTTCCCTACCCCTCAGTGGACACCCCCCACCTCCAGCATGAGCTCCACATGCTCCCAGATGTCCAAGGTCAGGGAATCCTATGGCTTTGTGTTCCTGCTCTGGGCTGTGCTTGCCCACAAGCTGTAGGGTAGCCAAGAACATACCGATGCAAGGGAAAAGGCAGGCAATTTACCGAGCAAGCAGTTCAAGACAGTATTTTTATATTCAGACAAATGCAAATATGTTGTGTAGGAAAATGTAGAGGCATGGATTTCGAACCACTGTACCTGACAGGAAGGTGACTTCTGGCTATTTCATTAGACTTCAGCTTCCAGTCTGTCAACCAGCTGGGCCCCTCTGCTGAGGGACATTTGGGTGGAGAACTTGGGGAAGTTCCTTTAGTACAAGAGGTTAGGAAGTGAGGTCCGGAGTGGGGAGGTGATTAATCTGAGGATTCACAACTCAGAGGAGTCTGGACTCAAAATCCAGATCATCCTTTTCCCTGTACCAAGAAATGCTGCTTGTGAAGTGTAGACCACGGCAGGAGAGGGACAGAGACAGAGGGGCTCAGGGTTAACACTCAGTTATCCAGAAAATGCAGTTGGGGTGTCTGTGTTCTGGTTCTGCTCTAAATCGAGTTGACCTCATCCAACGATAAACACATTGAATTACCACCTTTGGGATCCAGCCTCACCTGGTTGGAAGGAAGCTCAGGTGACAAAACAGAAAGAGGCCCAACTTCATACCAGGGGATGAGAGAAAGATGCCAACATGGCAGCAAGGCCAATTGGAGGCCACTCAGGCGCTGAGCCAGGCAGCTGGTAGGACCAGCCGCACAACAGCCGCCAGCAACTGGGGCTTTCCTTTGCTCGCACCCTGCATGCTGTAACTGCACACATGCATGCACACACGTGAGTTTGTGAGTTCATGTGTACACACCCGCACACTCACGTGAGTTTGTGAGTTCATGTGTACACACCCGCACACTCACACACCACCACCCCCTTGTGCTAAAGCTCACAGATGCCTGAAAGCTTATGGTCAAACAGTGCTTCACAAAGCTGAAATGCACAAGATGAGTAAGAACTAAGCACTGACGGGCACGGCAGCGCACGCCTGTAATCCCAATGGCTTGGGAGGCTGAGGCAGGAGCATGGCAAGTTCAAAGCCAGCCTCAGCTATGTAGCGGGCCCCGAGAAAATTAGCGAGATCCTGTTTCAAAATAAAAAATAATAATAGCTTTAAAAAATCAGCTGGGGATGTGGCTTAGTGGTTAAGCAGCCCTGCATTCAATCCGGGACCAAAAGCAAAAACAAACAAACAACAACAACAACAAAAAAAACAAACAAAAAACTGAACTCTGTCTTCCCCCACCTCGCAGCACCCCGATATCTGAAATGAAAATTGGAAGGGGGATATCAACCTGGGTAAGGTTGATATCCATTGCCCTTCGAATGATTAAAAAAGGGTCAAAAGTTCATGTTTTTTTAAAGGTGTCTCATTAACATTATTTTAAATTCGTGACACTCAATAGTCTAAACCTTACACACTGAACTTCTACCGACTGGCCTGCTGTCCAATGAACTTCCAGTAGTCACATCTCACAGAAGTGCGACTCCCAATAATAATTTAATCAAGTCAATGAATACTGTTTAATAAATATGCCAGAAAATTAGCTCAGAGTTTCTCGGCAGGATGCGGCGTGCAACCAAAGTTATGGAAGATTGTCCCTTGAATCACTAAGGCAAACTTTGCTGAGTGTCATTTTACATAAAGCAGTCACATAAAAAGAGTTATAAATAGAAAAAATTCCAAAGTTCTCCCACAGGCAGAGAAATCAGAAGAAAAAAAAATATTGAAACAAAACAAAACACTTCCAACCCTCCCGCCATGACCCATTTGCTTCAAGTTCTTGATCATACAGTACTCGACATCTTTGGATATTTTACAATGTACAACCCCAAACTGCAGCCAAGGAAAAGAACAAAAAGAACTAACCAGTCATCTGAAAAACCGAGTTTATAAGAAGTCATTACCTTTACAAAATAAAAACAAAAGCCCCAACACCACTGGATTCTAATTTGTTCATTTTTTTTTTCTTTTAAAGTTTGGTTCGGTCCCAGTCCCTTGGCTGATGGGGAAGCATGAACGTGTTGACTGGCAGGTCCCAGAAATGAGCATTGGAAATGGAGACTGGAATCCCAGGCAGAGGACTGCAGGACACAAGGGCAGGGCATAGGAAGCCATTCTGCCTGGCTGGAATGGCGTCTGGTGGCACAAGGGAGGAGTCGGGGAGTCTCTTCCAGGAGCTGTGAGAGGGACAGAGTCTGTGGTCTTCTCTGGCCTTTTTGTTTACTGTATTTGCTCAGGAAAAGCCAAGGCAATAGGAAGAGCCACGTCTCTTGCAACCACAGCTCGGGGACTGGGGACTCCAGCCCTCTCTGGGCAGAAGCGCTCTCCTCTCTGGGCTACTAACAAACCAAAGCAAACTCAGCAAGAAAAAGTGTGGAGGGAGGAAAAGGAGAAAGCAGTCAGGAAGGCACTGGGCCAGCAGAACTGTCTTCCTTCTCAGGACCTGCCACCAACCCCAGAGCCAGGAGGGTATGGGACATCCTAACTCACAAAGGCCTTCAAGTACCAAAGGCCTCTACCTTCTACCTTGAGCCCTTATCTCAAAAGAGGGAGGTCAAATATCTCAAATATCGCAGCTTCATCCAGGAGAGTGGAGGAAAGGAGTGAGGGGCTATCATCAGCAACATGAAAGCCCAGAGAGACCTCAACTCCAGAAGCAAAGAGATGGCCCTTGGTAACATTGTACTTCCAGGAATCGGGGTGAAAGGAGGCAGCTGCCAGGTGTCGAAAGCTGGCCCTAGACCTTCAGTGTTGGCCCCACAAGTCTCAATAGGTTCTGCACAGCCTTGGAGAGGGCATGCAGGGTGGAGCAATGCTGACTAGTATTCCCAGGGATCCCAGCACCAACAGTGGCCTCAGGGAAGTAGGGAAGCATGGAGCCCCCCCCCCCCGCCCCGGCTGCCTGTGGACAAGCAATGAGTCCAGCCCCATCCCCTCTCTTATCGGCTTCTAGTTGGGCCACATTTCTCACCTATGCTAACAGTGCTAATATGAGGTGGAGGTGATGAAACTAAGTCCAGTAAGAGAAATGGTTTCCCTAGGGACTTTGGGGGTGCATGCCTCCTACTGTCTCAAGAATTCTCTTTGGAGGGTTAGGTGTGCATGGGTGTGGGGGTCAGGGGAGGGGAACCTAAATCACCAACCCCTTTCATAGCAGGCTGACACCTAGGCACAGAGGGTTGACCTATCCAAGGTCACAGGATGGGAAAGGAAATCATGGGCCTAGACTCGGGTGGCCTGGCTCCTGGCCCAGGAGGCCTCCTTGCCAATAAGGCATTTCATTCTGGGTGGCAGGCAGGCCTTTCTCTAAAGGATACCAGGATGTCTGAAGACCAGAAAACCAACCCCAGAGCAGTGTTGGGAGGGCTCATAAGGCGGTAGGGCTCAACCAAGGTTCGTGCCCAGTACTTGCTCTCATTCCTACTCCCCCTGGCCTTCCCACCAAGCAATCCCCTGCTCAGAGCGCCCCCTGCCCAGCAAAGTGTTCCTGTGCACCACCCTGGTAGCCCTCCTCTATGGCATGGGTCCCTGTGAGTTTTTGTGCAAGACAGAGACAGCCAAGGGGAGGAGGCCCTGCTCCAGGCCTTCGAGGAGGAGAGGCCCATTTCAGACACCAGCGAAAGGGAGGTGGCTGCCTTGGAGGCCTGCTAATATGTATTTTTTCATTTTCCCTTTGTGAAATAAAAGTTCAGACCCACTGGGTGGGGCAGGCTGGGCCTGCTGGGAAAGGGGACAGGGTTGGCCAACTGGGGTTGACCAGGGCCAGCCTAGTTGTTGGCTTCAGAGATGGAGGCCACATGGTTGAGGCCAGTGAGCCCGGGAAGGCCGGCCAGGCCCGTGGCCCAGGGGTCGGGCAGGGGGAAGTAGGGCCGCGCGGCAGCCACGTTCTCGGCCAGCGCGAAGGCCAGGAGGCCCCCCGCGTTCCTCTCGGCCTCCAGCTGCGCGCGCCCGAACAGCTTCATCTGCGTCTCCTCGAACTGCCGCTCCAGCTCCTGCAGGCTCAGCGCGCCCTTGGGTGCCGCCAGGAAGTGCTTGGCGGGGCTGGGGCCCGGGAGGCACATGGCGGCGCCACCCAGGTGGCCGCCCACCTCACCCAGTGCAGGTGGCATCACGAAGGTCGCCTTTTCCGGCGCGGGGCCCCCTGGCCCAAAGAGCAGGCTGGCGGCCCTCCAGGCGGCGGGCTTGCGGCCGCGCCGGGGCCGCGCCATGCGGCAGCTCTGGCGCTTGATGTGACGGTGCAGGTGGTCGGAGCGCGTGAAGCTCTTGTAGCAGAATTCACACTGGTAGGGCCGCACGCCCGTGTGGATGCGCATGTGGTTCTTGAGGTCGTAGTTGTGCACGAACTTGGCATTGCAGTGAATGCACAGGTAGGGCCGCTCCCCTGTGTGCTTCCGCATGTGAATCTTCAGCTTGTCCTGCCTGCAATGCAGAGCCCGGGGGTCAGTCCCTGCAAGGACACTGGGGACCACTCTTCACCTTTTGCTCCCCCTTCTCCAGAACATGTGAAGGCTCCCTATTGCCAGAGTGTCAACCCCCATGAGTGGCTCTGCCCACAACTAATGCCACAGACTTCCGCCCCACTCCAAACAGGTATGGCTCCTCACCTGGAGCAGAGGGATGGGGAAGGAGCAGTGTCCTGGAAGACAACTCCCCTCCCAACTCCTTTTACACATGAGCTCCCACTGTTTATCAAGGCCTGTCTTACATGCTGGAAAACCGACTTGCTGGGGAGATAGGTCCCCCCAGATCAGCCTTCTGGTCACAGCCCTCTGGTGCGGCAACTTCTTCCGATACTGGATGCTCCTTCAATCTCACATCCATTCTTTCCAAGCCACGACTTCCCTCTGGGTTCAGCCTTGTACTTTTGTCCACAGCTCTAGATCCCGTCCCAGCCCACAGGCTGTTGAGATCTGTCTGTCCTCAGCACTAATCTGGAGGCTCTAGAGGCCCCCGACACACCTTATTCAAGCCTCCTGCACTGTGGTTTCTTATCCTAAGCCCTGGGCTCTCCTCTTTGTCTGCAGACAATTTCAGGGTTTACAAAAGAGCCAGGTGCAACAAGAATGCAGGCTAAGCTAGGGAAGCTTTTCGGGGTTTAGAAGTATTATTCAGAGGTAAAGTATGGCATAGGGTGGGGCTCCTCTGGAGGCCTGGAAGCTTCTGCTCCATTTGCAGACCCTCACCAGCTTGCTGGGTGATCTTAGGCAAGTTATGTAACCTTTCTGGGCAGAGCAGAACCTAGGACCAGACATCAATCCCCATCGTCCTGAGCTGATGGAAAGAGTCTGGGTTGTGTCAACACACCTCCTGGTGGTCTTGAAAGGAAAACTGACATCCTGGGGTTGTTTCCCTAAGGACTGAGTGCTCAGCAAAGCAGTTTAAGGAGGCTTTCAGAGGAGGTGAAGGCAGCTGGGCAGCAGGAAGTCCTCTCAGGATTATTTTGTAGTTTTCTCCAGCTGGCCAGGAGGCCAGGAAGCTTGCTTGGTTCTCCCACCTCCTCCCTGCAGGTGTGGCTTGGGTGGAGTCCCTGCCTATAATTTCAGGCTCAGCTTTGAGGTCAGAGCAGATGTGGATCCCAAGTGTCCTCCCTGAAATGGCCTGATTTAAAGCACATTGGTATAACCCCAGGACAGCAGGAAACGCCTGGGTGTTCTGTGGCCACTAGAGGTCTCACTGACTCTCATTTAAAAAAAAAAAAAAAGAAGGCAAAGGAGAAGGACAATCTTGTGAACACTGGTGGTGGGAGGTAGACCAGAGAGGACTGAGCCAGTCCACCCTCCCATGCTCTTGGGAGAGCTGGAAGGTGAGGGAGGTGGTGAGGGAGGGTGCATAGTGGGTGGGGGGAAGAAAGGGGAGACAGAAGGTGCTGCTGACTGATACCAGATAGCCTCCATACCCCAGACCCTCCTCTCTCCTGCAACGCACCAGCCTTCCCTGCTGAGATTGCTGTGATGCCCCAGCCCCCCGCTGCACCATGCCCTGGTGGTAACTGTAACATCGACCATTGGAGACGTGAGCTAAAAAAAGTGAATACTGGAGGCTAAAAGTGGCAGCCTTTGGGGATGCTGGAGGGGATTCTGAGGAGGAAATTCATAGAGAGAAGAGGTGGTTCATCCTTTCCCAGGATGGCACTTTCTCAGGCCTTCCTCTTTCTCAGGCCAGCCTCTTCTCTTCTTGCACCGTCCTAACCGCTACTTTTCTGGCAGACACAGGTGGGATATTGTGGGAGCCAGGCTCTGGATGGCATGCAGGGTCTCCTGGAGGGAGACAGCCTGTCCACTCTGTAGGACTTCCTGGCAGAAGGGTCAGGTGAGGCAGGAGGAAGGTCCTCATGGCCTGCAGACAAGGACCCATGTGACTGGACATGAGAGGAGGTAATGCAGAGGTCTTGGCAGGGCCAGACTCAGGCCCCACTGGCAGTGATGGTTGCGGGGGCCACCTGTAGTGATAGCACACACAGAGAAATGCCCACCAAGGATGCAATGTTCCTTCCTATCATCCCTGGGCCACATGCTCTCTGTTCTTCAGGGTCATCCTAGGTTTGCATTTGCAGTCCTCACCTTGGCCCCCACCTGCCAAGCTCTCTGGGAATAGAGGGTAAAGGACTCTTGGGGAGGGGACTGGGGTGATCTTGGTCTAGACTACCTCTGCTCTTATCCTGGGGCTGTTTCTCTGGCCTGTCAGACCTGAGAGGGATGGGTTTGGGCAGGAGCTGTCTTTCTGTGGCCAGCAGGGACACCAGCTTTCGCAGGCCCTGACCTGACCCTTCCTTTCACGGAGGGAACAAGCCCCCGAACACTCACAAATGAACACAGACTTGGGCGCAAGCACAGGCAGAGGCTCCCAGAGCCCAGTGACTAGGCGGGGAGAGCAGGGGGCGGTTCAGTTTTGGTGTGATACCCTGCCCAGGGGTATTTCACATCTAGAACAGGTTGCTGGTGGGGCAACTGGCGGAAATGGCCAAAATCCAGAGCCGCCTAAGAGGTGAGGTTCCTGACATCAAGAGACAGACAATACCGTGGTGGGGAGGCCTCAGTCCCTCCTCTCAGAGGCCCAGAGAATGACAGCAGCAGGCAGGGCCTCAGGGGTGGCAGCAGCTCTGTTGAGGGGACCCCAAGGTCCTCCATCTTGGGTGTAACTGCTGAAATCATTGGGAGCAATGTCCATGGGCTGTGTACATTCTGGGAACTGGCATTTGGGAGGCATAACTCAAAGCCTGGGTCGAAGGGCCTCCAAGCAGAGGAAGGACAGGCCCCTCCAATGCCCACAAGAGGGATGGGAAGTGGGTCAGAGGACCTGAGCTCTTCCCAGCACAAAGGAGGGAGGAAATGAGGCCTGGCCGGCTACAGGAGCTCTGCTGAGATGTAGGAAGGACTCCAACTCCAGATGGGGAAATAGCTTCCAAGAGGAGAGCTGGAGGGCAGAGTGTGGGGTCCCTCTCAGCCTCTGAGGGGGCCAGTCTAGGCTTGGCTTTACAAGGGAATCTGGGAAATCCAGCCACCACTGCTGAGGCGCCTCCAGGTGGGGAGGAAAGGGAAGGATCATGGTGGAGATTCAGCCAAAAAGAAGGGCCCCATGGAAAAGCTGCAAGGGGACTCGGCTACAGAGAGGAAGACTTTGACTGGATCGGCCAGATTGGAGCTCTTGGAGGACAGGAAAGAATCCTTGTGGGACAGCCTTGGAGAGGGGTGGGAAGCAAAGATGCAGTGATTCTGAGGAATGCAATGGGGAGGGTGGGGAGCCACAGCCCACGGTGAGAAATACAGTCCCCAATGGGAGGCCAGCCAGAAAAACCTCCTCCACCCCTCCTGCCCTCTGACCCTGGGCTTTCTCTGCTCCTGGGAGGGGTGGGGGAGCCCAAAGCTTGTCTGCTCTTTTTCCGGGAGGGTCAGAGCCCAGTGGGAACCAAGTGAGGGGAGGTCTGGTGGGGGCTGGAATGCAAGTGCAGCAGCTGGAGACAGGCCTGGGGCCCAGATGGCTGTCTTGCAGAGCAGGAGGAGCAGGAGTAACCCGAGGGCCGGCAGGGCAGATGGCTGGGTGGCCTGAGCTGCCCCAGGCTGATCTGACCTGGTGAGGTAGGAAGACTGCAGACAAGGGGGCCACCCTATGTGACCATCAGGAATGTGCTGGGAGGGAGCATTCTGGAATGTCACCCTCCTATAAAATAGCATCAATGCACAAAGAAGGAGGCCTACTCCCAAAGAAGGACACTGTTCCAGTGTCCGGAAGGTAAGAAGTCTGTGTGCAGTGACTAACCAAGTTTAAAACTCCCTAGGGAAGTCAGGTTCCACAGACTGGCCAGACCTGGGTGGACCTCACAGAGGCTAGGGTGGGAAAGGCCCGGAGGGTAGGAGAAGGAGATGGAAAGGAGAAGGGGGCTCTGGGAGCCAGGAGAGCTCACTCTGGTACCCCGAGACACTTATTCCACTGAAGCCACCAGCCTGTGAGTCCCCTGAAGGGAGAGGTATTCCAAGAGTCAGCCATCTGCCAAGGGTCAGGCATAGGAAGTTGGGAGGAGGAGCTGGATGGGCAGGAGCAGGGCTCTGGGGTCATTCAAGGCTGGCTTTGAAGTCTCCCAGTGGGCTGGGAGACTCAGGCTGGAGCAAGCCCTTGCTGAAGATGAGTGAATTGCACTTGGGTTTGGCCTTCCTTTGCGTTCCAGTTTACCTCCTTCCTGTCATTCTGTGCTTCAGTTAACTCCTTGTTCAGGTGTTCTAGCCTGGCAAAATCAGGAGAAGACAGGGGTGACATGTGGGGACTGTTCTGCCCAAGGCTGCATCAGTTCAGGAACTTTGGGTCCAGATGCTCTGTGGAGTAGCAGGATCAGGGATCCCTGAGGCCAGCACTGTCAGATGGCTGGGGCCACCAGCAACTCACTGCCAAGAGGAAGGGGACACACCCTGCAGATTTCCCCTCCACTGTCACCTGGAGACATCTGGGGCAGATTCTGTTTGGGGTTTCCCTCACAGAATCAGCTGTGAACAAAACTCCAAAGCAGGTCTCATCACTTTATAGGACTTATCTTGCTTTTTATTCCCCTGGGAAAGTACAGTTCTTGCCTTGACATCCATCCTGAATCAAAAATTTCACTGTGTCCTCAAAGACTAAAGCTTTGGGGCTTGAGCAGTACTTTAGGGACTGGAGCAGTGGCTCAGCAGTTGGAGCATTTGCCTGGCATGCATGAGGACCTGGGTTCAAACCCCAGCACCACATACACAGAGAAGTGTTGGAGAAACAAAGGTCAAATGAAAGAAATAAGTAAAATTGATTCTTTCTTAAAAAAACAAAAACAAAAACAAAAACAAAAACAAAAAACCCAAAGCTTTGGGCCCACTGAGGAAAATCAAAGGAATGAGTCCCAAATACTCCCCAAAGGCACATTTCCAAGAGAACGTGGAGTGAGGAGGCAAAATTAAAATAAGGGGGTGCTATCAAAATGAGCTCTTTGAGGGGCTCAGTGCAATGGGGAAGGACCCCGTCTAGTAAGTCATGGTTGAAGGATAGGTACCCAGGCTGTCCACATCCAAGCCCCCTTATCCAACTTGCTTTGTTGTGGACATGGCTAAGATCAGCCTCACACAGGGACCAACAATGGCACCTGTGTATTCCAAAAAGGAGTCAAAAACCCCTAGCAATGGACAGATCTGACCTCACATCATCCCTCCTGATATGTTTGACCATGACAGTTGCTGCACAGAGAAGTTTGCTGAAGGGGATGGTGTCCCTGAAAGACCAAAAGTTTACAGTATGTTGATTTAAAATCTTGTTACAGCATAAAGTTATCCTTCTTCCAACATGGAAAGGCAAAGGAGAGATCATAGAGTGGTCTAACCTGTAAGGATAATGGAAGGGCCTACAGGGGTCTCTGCAGTCTCCTGGTCACAGACTTTGATGTCGCACATGGACTGGGGTTCGAGTTCCCTGTTGTTTTCCAGCTGCGCTTACAAGGGGCCAGCTAGCCACTGGGAGGTGGGTGCCTGCCTGTGTTCCCAGCACCCTCAGAGTGCAGGATGTGCTTAATAAAGGGGCGCTGTGGCTTCTCCCAATGAAACGCCTGAGCTTCAGCCTGGGTTCCCGGGATTTGCAGCGGGAAGGGAAACAGGGAGGCCAGAAAAGCTGCTGAGGCCCCTTACCTCTGTCTCGCCACAGCAGCTTGGCTCTGACCTGTCTCATGTCTTACATTTCCAGTACATGAGAACATATTTTAGCTCCCCAAAAGGGTGAGAAAATCACTGCACCGGGCAATGCCTAGCACCCAGCCTAGCAAAGAACTTGACCTGTGTCAAAGATCCAGCTGGGGCTCTCTCTCCATCCCTGACCTTCATGCGTCTCTCTGCTGTCATCCCCACGGCCTCTGGCCCTGTCCCCAGGACCCCTCCACCCTGCCCTTAGTTGCAGCTGCGCACCTGGTAAAGCGGACCTCGCAGATGTTGCACATGTATGGCTTCTCCCCAGTGTGGGTCCTCATGTGCCTTGGCAGCTTCCCGGCCCCCATGATGACTTTGTGGCATATGGGACATTGCTGAGATGCCTTGGGCTTCAGCTTGCGCTCCTCTACCAGTGGCCAGGGTGGGAAGAGGCTCCCCAGGTGGGTGGCACTCAGGAAGTTGAGATAGGCACCGTAGTCGTTCTCTGCCTTGATAGGGCCCAGTGGCCCCCCAGGCAGGTCAGGAAACATGTCCTTGAAGAAGTCGCTAGGGAAGGGTGGGGGTGGGGGTGGGGGCAGCTCTTCCTTCTCCTCCTCCTTGATCTTCCGGTTCTTGATGACCAGATCCAGTGGCCCACTGTCCATCGGCTGCTCAGGCAGCTGGGCAAAGGCACCAAAGTCCCCTGGCCAGAGGTGTGGGAAGAAATCTGGGGCAAATGGAGATAAGGAGGGTCTCCTGTCGGGGATGTTGGCTTTGGGGTACAGGTTCTCCCTCAGCAGAGATTCGATGGAGAAGTCCCGGATCACTCCCAGATGGCCAGGGCTGCCGGCCTGGAAAGAATCAGGGAAGTCCCTGGGTGTGTCTGGATAGTCCTTCTCCGTGAGATGGTCCGTCTTGGAGGGGCTTTGGTGGCAGTTGATGTCCTGGGGGTCAGGCAAGTTTTCTTGGTCAGCAAAGTCCTCCGTGTCGTCATCGTCATCCTCCTCCTCTTCCTCCTCCTCCTCTTCGTCCTCCTCGTCATCGTCATCTTCGTCGTCGTCATCGTCCTCCTTGTCGTCCTCCTCACCGCCATCGCCACCGGGCTCCATGATCTCCAGGCACACATTCACGATGCACTGGATCTCCAGCATCCTGGCGGCGTTGAGGATGTGCTTGACGTTGGAGGCGGTGATGGTGAGCGTGGAGGTGTAGGCGAACTCCAGGATGGCGGCCAGCGCCTCCGGCTGGACGAAGTCTATCTCGTAGACATAGGGCTGGCTGGCCAGGCTGCCAGCCGTGAAGAGCTTCTTGAAGTACTTGCTGCAGGCAGCCAGGACGGAGCGGTGCGTGCGGTACTCCTGCTCCTGCACCACCAGCAGCACGTCGCAGAGCAGCCCGTCGTGCCGCTGCTCGTTGAGGCTGCACAGCACCTCACTGCTGTGGTTGGGGAAGGGAATGCCGATGAGCTCGTCGATGCCATTGGCCATGTTCTCAGCCAGAGCCCTGCGGGACAGAGAGGGAGGCGGGTTAGTGTGCACGGCCAGGGGAGGGGACCCCCTACTCCCTCACCCTCTGCTTGGCTTAAGGGTCCCCTAGAGCAGAAAGCCAGCCCTCCTATCTCTCAGCTTTGCCAAACCTCAGCTGCAATTCACAGCCCAGCTCAGGCTGGAGAGTTTCTCTGTTCCCTATGATTCTTGGAGCTAGTATCTCGCTGAACCGTGGGTGTAGGCTGTTTAGCAAAAAGCACAGAGGGACCAGAGGGGATGGTGCATACGTGTATTCTCAGCGTCTCTGGAGGCTGAGGAGAGAGGATCACAAGTTCAAAGCCAGCCTCAGCAACTTGGTGAGACCCTAAGCAACTTGGACAGTCCTTGTCTCAAAATAAAATAGAAAACCACTGCGGGTCAGTGGTTGAGCACCCCTGGGTTCAATCCCTGGCATTAACAACAAGAACAACAACAAAAAGCCACAGAGGCTTCTCACAGGTTTGATTCACCAAACTCCACTTTGTAAATGTGGAGTCATGGAATACCAGCATGAACAACCTCATGAAAGACAGCTGTTCTGTACACTTGGAGTGTGGGGTACGGTGTCCACCTCCTACACAAGGACCACTTGGTGCTTCTGCTGAGAAAACACTCTGGTCATTTCACAAGTCCTCAGACTCCATAGCAGACTCACATTTTTCTCTGGCTACCAGGAAGCTTAAGTCCACTTTTATGGCCCATGATCAGCAGATGAATGGGACCTCGTGGCACACGTTTGGTCTCATGCCCCTACTCCTGGCTTCATTGTAGCTGATGGAATTTCCTTTCATTTGCAATTCTTGATCTTTTTCATTTTTAAAACTAACATCTTGGATGGGATTACAGCTCAATGGCAAAGTGCTTGCCTAGCATATGTGAGGCACTGGGTTTGATCCTCAGCACCACCCAAAAATAAAATAAATAAAATGAAGGTATTCTGGGGTTGGAGTGGTGCCCCAGTGGTTACAGCACTTGCCTGGCATGCATGAGGACCCAGGTTCAAACCCCAGCACCATGTACACAACTAAGTATTGGAGCAATGAAAACCAGATGAAAAAGTAAATAAAATTGCTTCTTTTTCTCTCACTGTCCCTCCCCCGTCTTTAAAAATGAAAAATAAAAAATAAAGGTATTCTGTGCATCTACAACTAGAAAATTAAAAAGAAAACTAACATCTTATATACATTTGAAATCAACATAGATGCAAGTGCATTGTTAATTAGTTTATCAGGTGGGAATTCTGTTAGTCTTCCAGTTGTATAAACCCCTGGGGGAAGAATCCTCTTCTGCGACCCCTTTGCCATTCTGGGTGGTCCTACATCATGGATGGCTTGACTTAGCATTTTCAACGTTATATTGTGCGAGAGTGCATCCTACAACCACTGTCCTTCACTTTCAGTACAGTATGCAATGTGTCATGTGAGACATTCAACACTTGATTATCAATAGCTTTGTGTGAGAGAGCCCTGCCCGCTGGAGGCCAACGTAAGCGTTCTGAGTAGGGTTAAGGTAGGCCAGGCTGAGCTAGGATGTTCAGTAGGTCAGATTCAGTGAACACCCTTTCAACTTAAAATATTTTAAACCTATGATGCATTTACTTGGATATAGCCTCATCATAGGCAAGGAACATCTGTATATACGTTTTGTTTGAAGTATGGCAGGTGGTGGCCACCAGGAGAGAGGACAGAAGGGCAGAAGTTGACTGGCATCCCCTCCTTTCAGGAAGCACAAGTCCCAGACTGTTAACGAGGAAACTGGCTCATGTCGGAGCAGGTAGTGTCCTTCTACTCATGGCAATGCCTGAACGGGGCTCCTGGGTAAATCCTAGCAATGGCCTGATCCTTATCTTGGTTCCAATTAAAACAAGGAGAAATGAAAAGAAGAACCTGTAAGCCCACACATGCCTGTGGCAGGAGCTCTGAGGATCCCTGCACATTTATCTTCTGGGAGTTTCAGCCCTGAGAAGGCAGAGGAGGGGATGGGAGGTGTGAGAAGTGCCAGGCTCACAATGAGGAGGCACCTGGGCGCTCGTGGGCATGCAAGGTGCTGGGTGCTCCTTCCCCACCCACTTTCTCCTCCACTGGGCAGCCTGGACCTTCCCTAGGCAATCCTGGCAGGCCACAGCTAAGGTGTCGTGCTTCCTACTTTTTAAGAGGACTAGAGACGCCACTACCACGCCTTTGGTCTTGCCATTGAGTACTTTCCCTGTGCCAGGCGCTGTCGTGGGCTCTGAGAGTGCACAGAGAGCAAACCAAGAAGGCCCCTGCTCTGTCAGAGCTTACAGGGCACAGCAACTGTGATGAAAACAGAGCTTGCTCCACCGAAGAGGGCACAGAGACGGAAAAAAGCCATTTTGTTTGAAAAGATGCTCAGCACTGTTAATTATCATGGAAGTGCAACTTAAAAGCACAAGGAGGTAAAGAGAGGCTAAAATACAAGCTAGCGGCAACTCCCAGTGCTGGTGAGGACGAGAAGATGCAGCACTCATTCACTGCTGGTAGGAGTGCAAAGCGGCCCAGCCACTCTGGAAAGCATATGGCAGCTTCTTAGAAAACTAAATAGGGAACTACTACTCTAGGACCCAGTAACTACATTCTTGGGCATTCGCCCCAGAGAAGTAAAAACTGCAGTTCCCACAATAACCTACACACGGATGCTCATAGCTGCTCTCTGCGTAGCAGTGAATAACTGGAAACGACCCAGGTCCTTCAGCAGGTGAGCGGTTGCACTTGAATGCACCCAGATCATGGGATGCTGCTCAGCCACCAAGAGGAGCTTGCAGAGACCAGAATGACTCTCCAAGGAATTATGCTGAGCAAAACAAGATAGTCCCATTGGCCACACGGCCCATGGTTCCATTTATGTGACATTCTGGGGATGATGACATTACAGAAGTGAAGGAGAGATGAGTGGTTGGTGGGAGAGGAGTGGGTGTGGCTAGAAGAGCCACAGTAGGGGTCTCATGGGGCTGCAAAGGTTCTGCATCTTGACTGGGTTCAAGTCAGCAAGATGCTACCCCTGAAGAAACTGGATAAAGGGTGTATATACAGGAACTCTGTATTATCCTCCAAAAGTGCATGTGAATTAACAACCAGCTCAACATCAAAAGTTTAATTTTAAAAAGCAAATGATAGAAAACCTCAATCAATTGATTTCTCTCAGCCTGATTTCTATCATCCATCTACTGCAAGACACAAGGTAATGGGGGCGGGTGGCTGGAACTACTTAACCAGGGTGGTCAGTGGAGGCTTCCTGGAGGAAGCATCATTTGAGCTGAGACCACAAAGATGAGAAGGACCCAGCCATGGGACACTGCGGGGAATGGAGCAGGCAGGCCCACCAAGGTGCTCTTGGCCTGGGAGGCCAGGTTTTGTTCTGAACAGCCCCATTTAACTCGGTTTTTGCCTGCTGAAAAACCTTTCCACTTCTGCTTTTCTCTGGTAGCTCTGAGGGACCATCTCTACCTGCGGATGCCCCAAGGCTTGTGTGGGACCCTCTGATGAATGCCCCTCCTTCACTCTGATCAGAGAGTCCCCAGGCCACATGCCTCAGTGGGCTGTCTGCAGAAAGAGCTGTGGGGCTGCTTTCTACCTTCCAGAGGAAGAGAGAAACTCTTAGGGGCCCCCTCCTCTCCCTGCACCCCATGGCCTGCCCCCCACTATAGCAGTGGGAGCTGGAGGGAACTAGTGCAGCCTATGTGGCTGAATGCCAGGCGGCTCCAAGAGGGTGGCTTTGTGGGCACTTGGGCTGGAGGCCAGCAGGCTGCCCCTATAGGACCTGGATCAGAGGGGACCTCAGATCTGAGCTGCATTTAATTTTGAGTGCATAGAGTCAGAAGCAGTAGGACCTTCTATGCAATGACAAGGGGGTCTAAGGACACCTGTCCTTGGACCCCAGCTCTGCTTCAAATACTGAGGATCCAGGGAGGACTGGGAGGAGGGGACAGCTTCCCCTGGTCAGCACCTTCTCTCTCAGTCCACATGCTGGCCCTAAACAAGGCTCCCTGATGAGGCCTCAGGTTGGTCATCTGGCCCAGGTTTTCTCAGCCTTTACAGCTGGGCTCTAGCTCCCACTGCTGTCTCTCCCATTGTACAGACGAGGGGTGGAGAGCAGGGACCTCGGCCTGCTCCCCGGAGGCTTTGAGCCACAGCCAGCCACAGCTCCTGCCTCTGGCAACCAAGGTAACCAAGAATAGCCAGGAGTTTCTGCTGTCACCCAGCCAGTGACCAGGACTGTGGGCTAATGGACAGGTGCTCAGGGCCATCTTTGTGGCAAAAGGTGAGAAGCATGGGGGACAGCAAGGGTTGCCTTCCAAGCAGTGGCAGTGGCTTATGGAAGCGCCTCAGACAGGCTTGGCCAGCCTCGAGGGTACAGCATGAAGACGTACTGAGCCCCAGGCTCCTGCCCTTTCAGTCTCAGGGAGGAGCCCTTTCCTGACTCCCAGGACAGTATCCCCTGCTTGGTGGCAGTAGCAAGTCTCTGCCAGGGGGCAGAGGAGGAGAGGAGGAAGGTAATGGAAGTGAGCTCAAAGTGCCCTCTCCATCTGACTATGAACACAGCTGTGAGTGGCACTCTCATGGATGGGGTGCCTGGCCACAATACTCCCCTTTACTGTGTCGCAAATGTACCTCTGTGTGGACTCTTCCATTCCCAAGCACAGCCTCCATTCTCAGCCTCCAAGCATTTGCTCACACTGGGCTCCTGCCTACATAAGCACCCCCAAGGGTCCACATCCCACCCGCACTCCAAGTTCCCCTCAGAAGACGCCTCTCCATCCCTCAATTCAGATGTTAGGTCTCTTCAATATTTGCGGATACTTGACGATCCCTGTCGTTGATTTGACTCTGTCTGTACTGTGACCGATTTTATGTGCTGGTCATCTCTGCTAGATCGTAGGCTGCTTGAGGGCAGATATTACCATTGAATGCTTATCAGTACTGGTGTTTAGCTGGTGAATTTCTGTGGCAAGAGCTGTCCTCAGCAGCACTAAAATTACTGTGGTGCAGATTGTGTGCAATATCACTCCATGGTGGTCCCCAGTGGTTTTTGCCTGTAGGTGGCAAGATGGCATGCCTTTGTGTGCTCCCCTCCCACATAAACAGGAATGACCTGTGTGACCAATAAGGTGACATGTGACCTCTGGGACGGGTCATTCATGACCTCCTTGTTTCAGCTTTTCTGAAACAAGGATCACTCACTCTGGGGACTCTAGTGGCCACGTTGAGAGGATGTACTGGAAACGGCCATGTGGCACAGAACTCAGGCCCCCTGTCAACAGCTGACCCCTGCTTGTCCACTGTGTGTGGTCCATCTTTTGAGTGGCTCCTCCAACCCCATTAGAACTTCTGATGTTGGCAGCCCTGACTGTCACCTCACGAGACACAGGAACCAGAGCCGCTCAGTCCAGCTTCTCTTAAATTTTTGAGCCGCAGAAGTTGCGAGACACTACATATTTATTCTCGCTTTAAACCCCTGCGTTTCAGAGCTGTTTGTTGTGCAGAGATAGATAACCGACACAGGGCACCGTTCATTTCACAGACATTATAGATTTGTGATATTTATCATGGCAATGTTCCGGCAGATGGCAGTTAAATGTCTCAGCCTAACAAAATCAGCATATTATGACAACATTTTGGTAGATGAAAGCAAATTTATTGAAGAGGTGATATCTTTTTCTAGTTCCCACAAAGCCACCGTATGGGGAGCAGGGTCCTGATTCTCAGAGTGGCCTCCTCTGAGAAGTCTGTGAGTGAAATGTCCCTTTCACTATTAGGTGAAAAGCCAAGGTCAGTAAGCCGCCTGGGAATTAGTTCTTTATGGAGAGTGGAGTTTTCTTACTTGCTAGGCTCTTGTTCATTTAAAGATGATCATGGTTTAAAAAAGGCTTCCTTTGGAAAATTCCTTAGGCTTTTCTCTGCCTTCTTAAGCAGAGGCGTGAGACCCCGTTGGGCTGGGTGTTGGCGCTCCGCCTCGCTGCGGGATGACCATGCCTGAGCCCACTGAAGGATGGGGAGCCCCTGCCCTACGCTACATGCCCCGTCTAGCTTCTGGAACAATGTCTGCCTGGCGTCTAGAATTAGGTCACTGCAGCTGTGTGATTTTAGAAGGCTCCTCTCCCTCTCTGGGATTTTGCTTTCTCATGGTGTCATTGGATGGTTGTGAGAAATCTGATAACATGCGTCCTTGTGACCAAGAAGATCTCAAGAAGGGGCAACAGGCCCGGTTCATCCTGGACCTGAAAGCTGGTCTTCCCAGCAGCAACTTCTCACTGTGTCTTGGTTTGTGGTCTTTGTTCCATTCCTGGAGGAACGGATGTAACCATGGTAGCTCCGGGTTGTTTTTCCAGGCAGGAGACTAACCCCAGGGCAGGGGCTGGGAGCAGCACTGTGGTCTGGAGGCAGGCCGAGGCTGCCACTCACTGTTTAATTGTCTCCTTGGGAAGAAGCCCCTCCACCCTGTGCTCTGGAAGCTTCCCTGGTGACCCTAAGATTCCCATGCCCTGGTGGGCCAGCAGACAGCAGTGTCCCAAAGCGGGTGCCATGCCCCTCCCCCTCCCCCCCAAGCCTTCCACCCGCTTCCCTCTCATGGTCTGAGCCAGGGCATTCTGTCTCCAAGAATAACATGCACAGGGGGGAAAAACTGAACATTCAGGCGCATGTGCACAAGTGCGCGCACACACACACACACATACACACACCACACACACACCCCAAAACTGTTTCAATAGATAATAGCGGCTTGATGCAAAATACAACCTCTGGAAAGAGGGGGGCAGAAAAGTACATGCAGAGTAGATCAAAAATAAAGGGGAGGGGCTGGAGTGGTGGCTCAGTGGTTGGAGCGCTTGCCTGGCATGTGCAAGGACCCAGGTTCAAACCCCAGCACCACGTACACAATTAGGTGTCAGAGA
This sequence comes from Aplodontia rufa, assembly GCA_004027875.1. Taxonomy (NCBI): domain Eukaryota; kingdom Metazoa; phylum Chordata; class Mammalia; order Rodentia; family Aplodontiidae; genus Aplodontia; species Aplodontia rufa. The sequence goes on from PVKS010000499.1 coordinate 132,785, forward strand.
AATAAAGGCCAGATGAAAAAATAAATAAAATTGATTCTCTCCCTCTCTCTTTAAAAATAAAAGGGAAAGAAGGAAACAGCAGAAGAGGAATTCTGAGATGGAGGAAAGAAAAAAGAAAGATGGAGGAGAGAGGTAAAGGGGGAGAGTGACAATGGGGGTGGAAGTCTTCGTAAGTGTGGCTTATGTCCTGCAGAGGACACAGGGCCTAACTTAGCAAGCCCTTCCACCTTGGTGGAAAATTCTGGAACCCAGGTAGGCCCAAGTAACTTTGTCTGACAAAGACAGGGCCTTGGGTTATTCCACTGTAAATTGAGAGCATCTATTCTCTCAGAGACCTGTGTCCCCCTCTCTCCCTTCCATGGGGTCAGCAAGGCCACCGGTATTTACAATCATCATCAGTACACCTTCCATTACCAAGTGCCTGCCACATGGCAGTCATCAGACATCGAATCCCTCAAACAGCACAGCTCTCGGAAGTAGCCAGAGAGATAAGGAGAGAGAGGTCAAGGGATGTGCCCAAGGCCACTCAGCCAGGGAGTGTCTGAGCCAGGATTTGAACCCTGGTGCATCTGGTGCCAGAGCCTTCATTCCCTCCCTTTCACCATGCTGCTGCCTAGGAAGTCCACCTTGGAGACAGAGGGATTGGAACCCTTCCTCTGAAGACTGGTTCTTACTCTTGGGTTTGAGCAGACCCTGACCTGAGGGATGTGTACCAGGGGGCTCAGGTTCACACCTAGAGGTAACTAAAGAGGAAAGGAGATCAGCATAGAGTGAAAATGAGGGTGTGGCAGGTGCTGCACCCAGCGGGTGGGGAATCAGGGCAGGCTTCCAGGATCAGAGCCTTGCTTGAGCTAGGAAGTAGAGGGGCTCTTGCTGGACACAGTGGCAAGGAAGAACCTACTCCATGTCATTTGAAAGGTTTGGGAGTTCTTTTTGTTTGTTTGTTTTTTGTTTTTTTGACAGTGAGAAAGAGAGAATCAACTTTATTTAGTTTTTCACGTGGCTTTCACTGCTCCAACACTTTGTTGTGTACGTGGTGCTAGGGATTGAACCCACGTCCTCACGCATGCCAGGCAAGGGCTGTAACCGCTGAGTCACTGCTCCAGCCCAAGTTTGGGAGTTCTAAAACTCTTTCCAAAAATCTGTTTGACCTGGATTCCCTTGGTAGCATCAGACCAAAGCTGTCCTCAGCCACCTTGTACCTGGGGTTGACAGAGAGCAGATCAGGGTGAGGCCCTGCTCTCGATAGCCTGGTCTCATCTTACTCGATCGGACTGCCTTGGGCCTTGGTTCTTGGCCTCTTTGAGCCTGGTTCTCTCCTCTGTGCAGGTGCGTCTACCTCACAGTAAGCATCGGGTGCCTCCGGTCCGGAGCAGCTGCCTTCTGCAGTTTTGTGGAGATCGATACTATTTGAGCACCTCTCCCAGAGACACTCTGAGAACAGCCTTAAGCGCTCCCAGGGTCACCCCCCGGCATGTGTAGGGCATCATACTCTTGCAAAGACCTTTCAAATCTTCCCTCTCAGGCACTTCTAACCCAAGGAGGCAGGCAAGGCTGGTTAAAACATTTATGTCCAGGGGTTGGAGCAGTGGCCCAGCGGTTACAGTGCTTGCCTGGCATGCGCAAGTACACAAGTTCAAACCCCAGCACCATGTACCCAATGAAGTCTCGGAGCAACAAAAGGCACATGAAAAACTAAATAAAAGTTGTTTCTCTCTTTCTCTCTCTCTCTCTCTCTCTCTCACTGTCCCTCTCTCTCTCTCTCTTTAAAAAAATATATATATTTATGTCCATTTTATAGATGAGGAAAATGAGCCAGGGTTTCACAGTGACTCAATTTCAGAGGCGGAACTGTGGTTTTTAACATCTGCTCTGTGCCTCCTGTTAGGCCATGCTGCCTTCAGTTAGGTGCAGGGCTCTCTGCCTAGCAGAAGGCCTGCATTCCTGGTGTCCCTAGGAGCATGAAGTTCAGGAGTGGACAGGCCACATTCTCCAGTTGTCGTCAGTTTGCCTGTCTGGGAAACTGGGGAGCAGCTGCATGATGCACGAGTGGACTCAGCTGACCTGAGGTGCCAGGCACCCTTCAGTTATTGTTAAGAGCTATTGTCCCTGGGGTCATCTGTCCAGACCTGGGTCTGTCTCTTTCTGTCTGTGCCATTCCCAGGATGCCATTGGGCAAGAACCAGGTAGACACTGAACAAATGAGATTAGCTCAAATATATGAGGAGAAAGTCCTGTGGCTAGATGGTCCTGGGACAAGCGGCATTCGGACACAGCCTCGTCACTTGTAAGGCACTTACATTAATTCATCTCCTCCTTACTGGTACTGTGATGATCCTTGTTTGATGGAGATCAGAAAGGCTCAGTGACTTTCCCCACAAAGGAAACAGCAGAGCAGGGGCCTGCTTTCTGCTTGAGTCCCGTTGCTCTCTTATCCTCTATGGCGGCCTAGGGGGTGTGGTTTTCCAGACAATTATTTTGCTATGATCCCCAATTCCAGTGCCTCCCTGGATCTTGCTCAGTTCAGCAAATCTGGGACTCAGGATGATGTTTCCATCTGCCAAATCCCTGAGGCAGGCTGGGCCCAGCCAGCTGACTCCCCCTGCCCAGGGAGCTGGCCCCGCCCTGGCTCCAGCACCCCCTCCCTGCTTGCCCAGGCCTGGAGCTTCAAAGCACCTGGTGGAATTAGTGGCTGTGGTGACAGTGGGAGGGGTACTGAACCGGGTGGGGAGGGAGGTGGGTGCCCTTTCCAGACCTGGGAATGAGGCTGGGCAGCGGCTACCTGTGTCACTAGTGCTGCTGTGGTCAGCAGGCACTGAAACCCACAAGGGACGGCGTGGGACGGAGAGAGAGAGGTCTGGTCCAAGCTTCTAACCAACCCGTCTCTACTGGTGTGCCCCACCCCAGGCTTGGCAGTTTCGCCAAGCAGGTAGCAACGCCCCTTGGCCCTAAAGTGGCCCTGAGTCTCAGCTGCTCCAGAAGCTGGGGCCAGACATGTGGGCTGGGAGGCTGAGCAGGGCTACTTCAACTTCCAGCCTGTGTCCTGACTACTGCACACTCCCCTGAAAGAGTGCCACACTGTGTAAAGCCAGCCCCACCTGCTCTGCCACCCTGCTAGGACACGCTTGGAGTCAGCCGGCCCCAGCTCAGCCAGGCCCCACGCAGCCCTTCAGGGCTTCCGTGCTGAGCTTTCTTCCTCTGCCAAAGGTGATGGCCGTGCAGACGCTCCCTTGTCCCCTCCTCCTGTGTTCTTTAGTTATTAAGTTGCAGTACAGGCTGTCCCCATCTCACACAATGGTGCACCCCCTTCCTTTCCACACCCCATGAGCCTGGTCCCCTCTCCGGTTCCGAGGACAAGACCTGTGGGGACTATGGCAGACCTTGCCAGTAGGCACTCCTGGGTTCTCATCCCAGCCACAGAGAGATTTTCACATGGGGGCCTTGGGTTTTCCTACTGTGACCAGACACTCAAGTTCACTCTTCTGTGTGAAGCTCCCAACTTCATGCTGCCCGGTGTCTGCTGAGCTGCACATCCCGATCTTGTTCAGACCCACGTTTCTAAATCCATTTCTCTAGGACCTCTGTTTACAGAGGAATCTGTGTCCATTTTACTGATGAGAAATACAAGCTCCTTATGGATTTGACTCACCCTAGGTCATGGAACCAGCCACATGACAGAGATCCCAAGCTTCAGGCTCTGTGGAGTCTGTCAAGTTATATGGACCTCAGTCCCCACCCTACCCCCGCCCCTCCATCTCCTCCCACACCTGCACGGGTTGGGCGGGTTGAATAGCGTCCCTTCAAGCTGTGTTCTTTAAGTATTTATTCATCCTTTATTTATTAGGGGGTGTGGAGGGGGAGGGAGATTTGTTTTCTTTCAGGAAAAATTATACACCTTTTTTCTTTATGTTCAAGATAAAGGATTTACTACTTGTGTTTATTACAGGCGATTTCCTGAGCCAGAAAACTCCTTGGGAGGCTTATTAAACCTTACTAAACCACTGAAAATTTAGATAATAAAATAAATCACTCGTCTCCCATAAACAGCACCAGGCCACGCGTTACTGAGTTTCAGAATTCCAGCTGCCCCTGGCTGCCTTTGCAGCCTGGTGACTCCCTGCAGCCTGCATCAGCACAAACACAACTCTCTGGGGGGTGGGGACACATGCCAGCCCACTGAGGGGCCCTGTCTGTTCTTTTTAGTATTTCTGCCTCACCAGTCATCTCTGTAGAAGAGTGGAAATGGTTTAGATGTTGGGAGCTATTTGAGCGGATGTTTGTGGACACCTGGGTTACATGGTACTATATTTGGCACTTCCTGGGAATATTTTTGCCTCTGTTCTAGAAGGCACGAAAATGGTTGCACAGTGGTCGGCCTCTGGGTACGCTGTGCTTGCGAGCCATGCACATCTCTGCCTGTGTGCCATGGCTCCCAGAGCTGTGGCCAAGGCTCCAGAAGCAAAGTCCACACTGCAGAGCGTAGGGATTTTACCCGGAGAAGAAGGGGCAGTGGCACCAAGTGAGTGGGTCACAGCTGAGAAAGGCCAAGAGCACGAGGAGCAAAGGCTGGGACATGCCCGGGTGTGCAGTTAGCAGAAAAGGGCCCAAACCCTTCAGGGGAGGATTATGATGAAAATCCGAGCTCTGTTCTACACCTGACTAATGGTGTGACCTTGGACTGGCCAAGTCCCTCTTGGAGTTTCATTTTCTTCTTTAGTGTCCTCCAGCTAAACCTCTTAAGTATTTTGGTTCCAGTACAGATCCTTGGACACCACGAAGGTCATGAACAGCTCATCTTTGGATGTCTTGGGGCCATTTTGATAGAATGTGGACTTCCTGTTACTCTGACTCTGACTCCTGCCCTCACCCTGGGTCTCTGAGAGACCCTGACAGGTTACGCAGGACCATAAGTGTGGGCTTTCAGAGGTCAAGAAGGGCATGTTTAACCATACCAGGTGGAGTGATGGAAACTCAACAGGTTGCTTGCTGGATGAAGGACACGAACCACAGGTCCCTCTTTCCCCATAGTGGCCAAGAATGGTCAAAGAGCTAGGGATGGCTGCTTCTCCAGAATGTGCATGTGTTCTTTATGAACAACCTCAGAGCCCTGTGGAGGATGGAAGAGACAAATGGGGACCATCTAGACCTAATACTTGGTGGAGGCAGCACAGGGGACAGGGGCCTTCAGCCTGAGACTCCTTCCACTTTAAATCAACTGGTGACTAAAATGTAAGTGCCCACTCAGTGCCAGTCACTCTCCTAAATATTTCGTGTGAGTTCTCTCCTTTCATCCGCTCCAAAATCTCATGAGGTAGTTGCTGTCATCGCTGTCACCCCATGTTTCGGATGAGGGATAGCTGGTACTTGAAGCCAAACAGCTGGGCTCGGGGGTCTCCTGAGCAGTCTGTCACTCAAGTGCACAGGGTTTAGCTGTTTTGCTCAGCATGTGAGAAACAGGGATAGAAGGACAGGGCTCCTGGTCTTAAGGCCCCACAAACAAGTTGGAGAGAGAGAGATAGGGGCAGGGGAGCAGAACCTTCTGGCAAGAGGAATAGCATGTGCTATGTGACGCACAGAGGCTGAGTGAGTGTGGCATGTTCAGACAGGAATAAGAGGGAGTTTGGGGTTCTGGGTTCAAAGGCAGAAGGTGACAGCCATGTAGAGACAGCCATGTCTGGGGTAAAAGCTGGGGGTCAGCAGCCCACTGTGGGTGAGTAGAAAGGTGAAGCAGGGAAACACTGGGCCTCCCAAGCATTTGGACTCTATTAAAGAGGCCACGGAAGGGTCTCGATGGGAAAGGAATCTGCTTGGGCCTGCATCTGAGGAAGGTGTCAGCAGCAGGCAGTCCTGGAGGGGGTGGGAAGACAGCCAGGAACGAGTTAGGAGATTGCGTCTGCTGACCCATACGCCCACACCATCATTCACGGTGACTCCTCCGCCCTTCCCTTGCCCTAGACCTCCAGTGGGATCCGGTGGGGAGGGGCCCTCGTGGGGTGGCAGCTGTGGGAGGAAGGAGCAGAATCACAGTACAAGGCCTGTCACAAGCAAGATGTACTGATAAGCCATGGCCCTCGAAAAGCTCTCCTTCCTCCCTGCATGGCCCGGATGAGGCTCCAGCCGGAAGGCCTCAAGATCCCAATCCTGCCTGGTTTCCCCAAGAAAGTGAAACCTTGGATTTGCCTCAGAGTTTGCACTTCTCTCCTAAGCAAACGCCATCCACCACGAGAACCGCCTGGCATTTGTCTGGGAAGGAACACACTGGAAGCTTGCAATTTTCAGGCTTAATTGCACAGTTACATATAATATTATTATATAGAACTTTTATTGGAAGAAGAAAGGTCCAAGCATTTCCTCTCCCTATTTAGACTCAAGTGAGTCTCCTCTCTGCTGTAATTTCTCTCTTGACCACTGTAGACGCATAGGGATGCTGGGTGCCCGCAGCCCTTTCCAAAGAAAGGGCAACGAGGACGTGAGGTGGAAACTTGTGTGCCATGAGAGGTTTCCTTGCGGAATGTTTGTCATTGAACAAAGGCTACTACTGCTCCCCTGCCATGCACTTGACCTGGGCTTAATACCCTACAGAACACCCTACAGCTGTTTTGGGGGGGCTTCTGGATTCACTGAGCAGGGAAGACTAACCCATAGCAAGGTGTTAGAGAGCAATGGGACCAATGAGGAATCCAGTGTGGGCGGGGTCCTGCCATCCAGGATACAGGGTCCAGCAAGTCTTAGGTAACTATCTGGGCAGGCCCCAAATGCCCAGCCAAGGTCACGGAGAAGCTGCTGATGGTGCACAGAAAGGCCATCCCTTCCCTCAATGATCCTAAGGGACCAGAGCCAACCTTCCCTCTGAAGACACTGCTCCCAACCCCAGGAGCTCAGCAACAAGGGTGGGACATGACCTCCATGGAGAAGGGTTTGCCTTTCAGAGTCCTTATAAGTCAGCACCCCAAACTAATGCTCCCACCCCACTCTGGCCGCCACTGCCCATCCATTTGCTCTGAGATATTTGGTCTCCAGAAAAATCATAAATTAAAGTGAAAATATTCACAAGGGATGAGAATCTCCTCCATCCCTGCCACCAGCCCAAAGAAACCTGGGTGATCCACCCATGAGATAAAAATGGGTGCCGGAAATTCCTCCCACCTAAGATGCCTGCTTCCCCTTTAAATTCTCAAGATCAGAAGTGTTGAATAAGAAATACATGATTAAAAAGTTAGAAAAGAGTTGGAAAAAAAAACCTACACTACTTGCAGATGATATGATTGGGTACTTTCCTATACAAACAACAGACAAGTTCAAGAATATGTCAGAAGACCCCATGTACTTGGCCACAAAAATAGAAACAACACCTAGGAGCAGGGTCAGAAGAAACGCGCATGATCCATATGAAGAAAGTTTACAAACAAGACTGAGGGCACACTTTTAAAAAAGACTTAGATCAATAGAAAGACACACCCTGTTCTCCAACAGGGAACCTCATACTGCAATGCCCATTTCCCCCAAATTATTAAATAAATGCAACATGATCCCAATAAAAATCTCAAGCAGAAGTTCTATTGAAATTAGATAAGCTGATTTTAAAGTTCATATAGAAAAATAAGCCTTTAACAAGAGCCAAGAAACTTTTGAAACAGATGATTAATAGGAATAGGGAGACTCACCCAGACTAGCCTTACAAGATGTGAAAACATTAGAAAGCCATAAAAATAAAATATTTGGTACTAGATTACAAACAGATCAATAGAAAGTCATGGCACACCTACACAGATTCATATAAATTCATATGCATGTGAATGCAGCAGGTAATAAAGACGGAATTTCAATTTTGTTTTAAGATGAATTTTTTAATAAATGGGATTGGGACAACTGGTTAATTGTGTAGGAAACAAAACAAAGCAAAATAAAACTTGGATCCCTTCCTTACTCCTTATACCAAAATAAATAACACATATAGCATAAATTCAAAAGTTTAAAAAAACATGAAAAGAAAATATTGTTGCAGTTATTTAACTCTTTTTTCAGTGCTGGGGGATTGAACTCAGAGGCTCTTTACCACCGAGCTATATCCCCAGCCCTTTGTATTTTTTAGTTTTGGAGACAAGCTGTCACGAAATTACCCTGGCTGGCCTTGAACTTGTGATCCTCCTGCCTCAGCCTCCTTAGTAGCTGGGATTACAGATGTGTGCCTCCGTGCCTGGCCTAGAGAGTTATTTTATAATCACAAAGGGCAAATGCTTTTCTAAATAAGGCGGAAAACCCAAAAGTTATAAAAATTGATAAATTTGATTAATGGTATAAAATTTATGTACATCAAAAATTCCCTAACAAAATCAAGACAAATAAGTAGGAAAATATTGGAAAACATAGTTTTCTCCAAGAGCGAAAGAGCTTATGTCAACACAATGGAAGAGACTGTAGCTGACTGGAAAAATTGGTAACACACACACACACACAATCACAGATTTAAAAAAAATGCAAATTGCTTTAAATGTGTGAGAAATGCTCAGCTTCATTCAGCATTAAAGACATAAAAATTAAGCAGGGTGTGTTTGTACACATCTGTAATCCCAGAGACTTGGGAGGCTGAGGCAGGAGGATCATGAATCCAAAGCCAGCTTCAGTGACTCAGGAAGGCCCTAACCAACTTAGTGAGACCCTGTCTCAAATATTTAAAAAAAAAAAAAAGAAAGGTGGGGCTGGAGCGGTGGCTCGGTGGTTACAGCGTTTGCCCAGCATGTGCAAGTACACGGGTTCAAACCCCAGCAGCCCATGTACACAACTGTCAGAGCAACGAAAGCCATGTGAAAAACTCAATAAAAATTGATTCTGTCTCTCTCTCTCTCACTGTCCTTCTCTCTAAAATAAATAAATGAATGAATAAATAAATAAATAAATAAAAACACAACTCAGTGGTAAAGCACCCCTGCGTTCAATTCCCAGTATTGGGGGAAAAAAGTTTTAAAATTAAGTAGGCTTCGATTTTCATTTATCATATGGGCAAAATAAAAAATTATGAGCCAGCAATTTAACTTATAAATATGTACCTTGTAATTTCATGATTGCATGTGCCCAACGTATACACAGGGATTATTATCTCTGCAGCACAGACCCTATAGCCAACAACTGGAAGCAAGCCCTGTGCCCACCAGTGGGGACTGGTGAGTTACATCACAGAGTAGGACCCGAGCATTAAAAGGATGAGGTAGGGGCTCGGCAGTTAGGGCGCTTGCCCAGCATGCTCAAAGGACACGGGTTCAAACCCTAGCACCATGAACACAACGAAGTCTCGGAGCAATGAAACCCAGATAAAAAACTACATAAAACAGATTCTCTCTACAAGGATGAGGTATATCGTATCTGGATGGACAAAGAACTATCTCAAAGATTTCTCATTAACCCAAAGAGTGCTGCCGGCACACAGCGTGCACGCTTGGGAAGAGCCGGCTTCTAGACGCGCGGCTTATGCTGGCTACCAGCTGCCCCTGAGGAGGGGCCGCAGGGCTACCGTGAGGGGTAGGAGCCAGATTTATTTTTCTATATGTACTCTTTGGTGATATTTGAATTTTAAAGCCATCTTTTTAAAAATGTTGAATGATTTATATTCTCTTCCTTCTTTCACATCTTTGGAACCTTTTGTAATGCCTGCTCACTACTGATTTGTTGTGGGGCCTTTCCGCCTGTAAGCCGGAGTTTACGACACTGGGCTTTATCACTAGCGGTGGTGAGGACTCAATGAGAATGTGGGAGGAGGATGTGGCTGCCATCCTCTCCTGAAGGATCCAACTAGTAGATCCAACTAGGGGAGCTCAGGGCGGCCCGCGCGCTGCAGCTCCTTTTCCTAGGCAGCAGTAGCCCTGTGGCTAGAGAGGCCGTGACCCAGAGCTGGGTTTTTCTAGCACATGATTTCAGTCTCCGGTGGTTAATTATTCATCTGACATTTATTATACAGCAACAGAGGACACAGGTGATAGAAGGAGCTATGAAGCTCAGAAGGTGGGGCTGCCAGTGATGGTCACAGCACAGAAACTTAACAGCTTCCCTGAACCATCTATTGCACCCAATTAACTCACTTACCGTCCCCACATTACAGGTATTGACACAGCGCTCTAGAGGGTTGAAGTGACCCACTTAAGGTACCTGGTCAATACAAGGCTGGACCTGGACTCTGTCACTGCTCTGCTGTGGAATTCCTGATGAGTCCCTTGGGGGATCCCTCCGTCTGAGTCCGCTCTTCTCAGTCCTCTGCAGTCTGCTTTGGATCTTATGTCCATGCTCTCTTACCTGGGCTCTCTGCAAAGCTGGTCTCTGAACGGCCCTCCAAACACCCCGTGCCTTTTCCTCTGATCTGCTCAGCCCTCGATTCCACCTCTCTTCAAAGCCCCGAATATCAACTTCACTTCCAACCTGACATCTTTCTCTAACTCTGCCTGGCAGGAAACCAGCCTCCGGGATGGCTCCCAGTGATCGCTGCCTCCAAGAGTCACACCTGTGCATCCCTCCTGTCCTCTATCTGGATTGCTCTGTGTGCACACAGATTACAGGGACACGATGGAGAGTAGATTGTACAGCGAGGTTATAAGAGAGAAGGCCATTGTCCACCCTGCTCTCTCCTGCTCTGGGGGAAAACAGCGGCCACGTGGCGAGACACGTAAACGTCCTATGAAGAGGTCTCCGTGTGGAGGAAGTGGGGTTTCCCAACAGAACCAGCACTGACTTGGCAGCTTCACGAGAAAGCCATTTTAGAGGAAAATCCTTCTGTTCTGGACATTCTTAGGCGACGGTAGCCCCATCTAGACTGCAACCTCATGGGAAACCCAAGACCAGAACTCCCTACTATAACTTTTGTGAGGATTATAAATACGTATTGTTGCTCTAAGCTGCTCACTGGGAATTTTGTTACGCAGAAGCAACTAACTAATACACATCAGTTAATTCTACTCCCAGAGGCAGAATATCACTTTTTTTGTTACCTCTGACCTATATTTTGTCTTTCCAACATAACAGCAAAGATATCTGTGCTTTATGATTCCCTTATATCTCTCCTTGTGCTTAGCAGGGGCTGGGAACAGAAGGTGAGACTCACACGAATTCTTCCAACTCACTATTTGTGAAGAGTGAGCAGGTGAGTACCTGAAAGTCCATCACACGCAAATGCACAATGCTTCTGTTTTGGTTGTGTGCATATGATGGCTTGGGTGTGGCTTCTGTGTGTTCCCAAAGGTTTACGTGATGGAACATGGTCTTTAGTATGGTGGCGGTAGAATCTTTAGGAGATAGGGCCTAGAGGGAGGCGGTTAGATAGGCCATTGGGGATACCACTCTCAGAAGGGATTAATGTGGTTCTTGAGGGACCTCAATTCATTCCTGCAAGAATGGGTTATTATAAAAAGAGTAAGCCCAGCCCCTAAGTCTCTCTGTCTTCCTGTCTTGTCACGTGACTGTGCTCCCACCGTGAAGACATCTGCCATGTTGTGATGTAGCCAGAAGGCCCTCAATGGAGCTAAGCAGATGACAGGACCATGATTTTGAATCTCTACAACTGTGTACTAAATAAACCTATCTTCTTTATGAATGGCCAGCCTCAGGTATTTTATTACAGCAACAGGAAATGAACAAGATAGTAAGCAAATAACTGACTCACAGAATGCATGTGAACTTGCCATCTAAGCTCTACAACTCACTGTCACACCAGAGCTCTCCTGTGTGAGCATTCCCAGAATGTCCCCAATGTGTCTGATTCATAACCCATTTCTTAGGGTCTCCTGGAGGGTTTGAGGGAGGGAAGGAGAGGAGGGCCAGCACGGTGCCTGGAGAGTGCTACTCATGATCTGTTTACTTGCTCCACACCCCTTCCAAAAATCTTTCTCCTAAAGCCAGGGGGACAGCTTTCCTTTCAACTTCCCTGAAGCTGTATCCTAAATAGATGGTATGCTTCACCCCACAGAACGAATTAGGAGTGTAAGCACCGTAGAGGAAAACACTGCCCAGGAGCGGCTGCTGATCCTTTCCCAACAGCCCCAGCCCCAGCCTCTCCTGGAACTGCCTTCCTGTCCCCAGAGACACATCTCCAAGTCCACCCAGGCCGCTTTCCTCAAGGTGGCCCGTGGGAGGGCGACCCTGCCTCCGCTGTCTCCCTGCTTTTGCCGAGGCTGGCAGGACTCTTTTTCCAGGCTAATCAACAGGAGCCGAAGGGAGGAGGAGAGTGCCTCTTCACCACGGTGTCTAAACAGGCAACTCCACCATGGTTTTGGCTGGGTGGGTGGAGGTGACCAAAGAGGCAATTATGATGTAGCCCATCCCCTCCCACAAGACCCATTTTAACCAGTGTGTAATAAAGCCCCAGCTCATCTACCCTCTGATTTGGGTCAAAGGAGATGAATTTTTAGCTTTTCTGGGGAGTTTTTTGCCAACAGGGGAGGCAGAAGGGAGAAGGAGGAGGAAAGGAATAGACAAATGCACCACAGTTCCTGGAGACAAGGAAATACGGGAGGGCACTGAGCAGCGCCGGCAAAGTCCCCTTCACTCACTAACTGCACCAAATGAGCCCTCCAGGTCCCAAACCACGGCTGTCAATATGGTGTCCCTTTCCAGGGTCTCCTGTGCGTGGCTCCACCTGCCTACCTTGCTCGTTTGCCTCCTCTGGGTCCCTGACCTTCCAACAACTGGAAGATGTTACTGGCATGCCCAGCGCCTCCCCCCACCAACACACCTTGGCCTCGTTCTTTCTGTCCTCTCAGCGAAACAGCCCCCTCCCCACCTCCTCGCCCTGCCCCATCTTCACTGGGCTAACTTGCTCGTCCCGCAAGGCCTGCCCCCGGTGTTACCTCCTCTAGGAAGCCTTCCTGAATTAGGGGCTGGTTCCCGTGTTCCCATCCCTCCCTCTCTCCTCTCCACATGGAGATGTAACTGGGTGCTATAGTGTTGGGCCAGGAGAGAGGAAGTGATGTGCCAGGGCTAGGGGTGGCACAGTGACTGGGCAGGATGAGCCGTGGGAATCAGACATCTCTGTGGCCCACGTGGTGAGGAGCTACCACGAATGCAGAGAAACAGCTCAGTCCAACTCCAGCTGCTTGAAAGGTGGGACCGACCAAGCCTCGTGGAGGGCTGGGACCAGGGTGGGACGGCACAGCGATAGTCAGGGGTCTGACCTGTCCTGGCTCCACTGCAGGTGAGGGAAGCAGGGCACCTTGGATATGGGCTGTGGGCCACTGCATTACTGAAACTGCAAAGGAACGATGTATATTCACAAGGAAAGTTCAGCAGAGAGCGGGAAAAAGATTTCCTCAAATGCACCAGAGTGGGATTGGACAAAGGTTGGATTGTGTATTCATCTGTCCCAGGAAAATGCCCTTTGTTCCCTCAGTCCCTCACCCCGACCTTCCCTGCTGCCTGTCCACCGAGGGGGACCCTCCTGGGAGCTCTTGGCCACGCCCTTCCTTTGTTGAGATGCTGTCCCTGAGTCCCTTTGCTCTCAATAGTCCTGAGAACTCAGTAAGCCCTCAGGCAGTTCCAGACAGAGCAGGGCATCTTCAGACTCATAAGCACCCCAATTTCATCACTGTTGTGAACAAACAATTCCACACACGCATGGATGGCTGGTCTCAGATGCATGAGGGACGCATGCTAATGACGGGCTTGGGTGGATTCCTCTACAAACGCACATGAACACACTCCTGCCACAGGAGGAGGGGAGGTCAGGCAGGTACCCATGAAACATCTTGAACCCCCAAACGATGAAGGACACAGGACAGGAATGTCAGCTCCTTGAAGGAAAGAACAGATTGCTTCTCTGTACCGTCCACAGGATGGATGGAGCGTGGAGCTCCCAGTAGGCATTTGGTACAGTGCTTGTTGAGTGACTTATTGAGCACATGTGGGCTGTTTACCTTGAAGTAGTCAGTACCACCTCTACTGTCATAAGGAGGAAAGGACTCAGGAGTATAAGTAATAAAGGAAGGAAAGCCCTCAGTAAATAGCAAGTGCTAGAACAGGCTCTGACCTTCCAGTAAGGCCGGACCTGGGCCCACGCCGTACATCTGCTTGTATGTGGCAAGAGCGCATAATGCTAAACCAGAACATTTACATGAGCTAAATCTCTCCAGGAAAAAAAAATGAGAATCCTATTTCTTCTGATTAAATAATTCTTAAATCAGGATAAAAAGGATTTTTTTTTTTTTGCTAGAAACCTTTGACTTAGGAGTGCTTCTCCATGGCTATAATTTTAAAGCATAACAAAGACAGCCATTATGAAACATTCCATTTTGCTTCTGAGGGCAGCCATCCCTCCTTATCCAGGGAGGTCACGTCCCCAGACCCTCAGGAGGTGCCTAGAGCTGTGGGTGGGACTGAATCTATATACACCACATTATCCCTACACATGGAGCCCTATGACAGAGTTTAACTTAGAAGTTAGGAACAGTAAGAAACAGAGAATAATAACTGCTGATAAAATAGAGCCATCATAACAATGCCAGAATGAAAGATACTGAATACATGAATTACTTATTTCTGGAAATTTCCATTTAGTATTTTCAGTCTGCAATTGACCACGGGTCACTGAAACAGTGGAAAGTAAAACCCCGTGAGGAGGAACTGTTCATTCATAGTTTAGAAGTGAGGGGACACCTTTGAAAGGGCTCCACTCCGGGAAGGGGCAAGAGAGCTGTTCCCTGCCACTCACACCCCAAGGAAGGAAGGCATTAGCTACAGGCACGGCTCAGGCCCACCTTTCACACTGTTGGTCCATTCTATCCCTTTAGGGCTAAGCCTGTTGCCGTCACATCATAGAGCCCCAGAATGCCAAGTGTTCAAGGGCAAGACATGTCCAGAACAGTTTGCAAAGTTTTGACTCCTTTGTGCCAGGAAGTGAGCTGGATTCTTTCACCTATATCGTCTCATTTAATCCTTACGATGATCCTGTGAGGGACTGGAGCGGTGGCTCAGTGGTTATGGCACTTGCCTGGCATGCACGAGAACATGGGTTCAAACCCCAGCACCACGTACACAGCAAAGTGTCAGAGCATCGCAAGCCACATGAAAAACTAAATAAAGCTGATTCTTTCTCCTTCTCTCTCTTACTATCCCTGTCTCTCTTTAAAAAAAAAAAAGATCCTGTGAAATGGCGATTCATACCCCCATTTTCCCACAAGTACTCCTAGGCCAGGAGTGGTAGGTCACAGTCCCCAGGACTGCAGTGACTGTTCCATTCTACCAGCTCCATTTGCAAACATCCGGTAATGACTGGAAGAGGTGGTAACACTGTCCTTAGATATCAGAAAAAAGCCACTAGGAGGCCAGCATTGAACGGGAGCTTTGGGAGCTTTGAGGGTCGAAAGTGCTGAGTCCCAGAGAGGGAAGAGGATATGTTCACTTGGTCATGGCAGAAAGTAAGGCCTGAGGCCTGCACTCCTGATCATGATCAGGATGCTCATGCTGGCTTGGAGAGCCATAGTACCTGAGAGGGACCTGAGATGTGACTCCCTGCTCAGCCCTCCGTGGTAGGTGCAAGGCAAGGCAACTGCAGGTGGGGGGAAGGTGGTGGTTCTGATAGCCAGCACCCTATAAAGTGTTCTGAAGACACCATTCTCACCCCTGAGATTACCCTCCCTCCTTCCCATTCAAGCCCAGAGGCGAGGTCGCCAAGTCTTGGTTTTCTCAGGACTTTCCTGGTTGAAGCACTGAAAGTCCCACATTTCATAACTTTCCTTGGTCCCTGGCAAGCTGGGACTGTAGGTCACCTAAGACTGTCTCCACCTTCCTGTATACACCACCCACCTCCACTGTCTTTCAGGATCACATGACCCCAGTGCCACCAAACAAACAGTGCGGGGGCTTTCTGTTCCTGCCCACACCTTTGAACCACTGCCCTGCCCCATCCATGGCAGGGAAAGGGCTCCTGCCACCACCAGCAATTGCTCAACCTGGCACCTTCTGCTTAACATGTCAGGGGGTGGCCTCTGCCTCGCAGCTCGCAGAGGGAGACAGGACAAGGACCGGCAGAAGATGGGGACAGACAATGTGATGGCAACAGGAAGAAGGGAGGAAGGGGAAGTGAACAAGATAGAAACATGGAGAAAGGGAAGCAGAGACAAGGAAGGTACAGAGAAGGAGAGAAAGAAGGAGCAATAATAATGTGAGTTGCAGGGGCTGGAGCGGGGGCTCAGTGGTTACAGTGCTAGCCTGGCGAGGACGCGGGTTCACCCCCAGCACCATGCGTACAACGAAGTCTCAGAGCAACGAAAGCCACATGAAAAACTGAATAAAACTGATTCTCTCTCTCTCTCTCACTGTCCCTCTCTTAAAAAAAAAAATTGTGAGTTGTACAGTCATTTGCTGTGGCCAGCTGGGACCCAGGTTCTCAACAAATGCTCCCTGGGCCGAAACGTATTTAGAGTTACATGGGGATGTGGGGATTGTCTGGTTCAACACCCTCATTTTGAGATTTGGGGGTCTATATAATTGGAAGATAAGGGCCTCCACAGCAGAAATCTCTTTGAACTTTTTTTTGTTGTTGTTACAACTGAGAACTTTCAAAGTATCTCACGCATGGCACAATCTTAAATGTTCCTTAATAAGGACAGTGACAATAGTGATATCGATCTCTGGCAATCCAATTCTCTTAGGCAGTTCTTTCCGAATCAATGTCAACACAAAGTTGGGTAATTGTCTTGGAAATTTGAGCAACCTGGCCATGAAGAACAAGGAGGTGGCCCCAATCCACTGGGAAACAGAGGCAGGGCTGGCTCCATCTGTAGGCGGTGGCTGGATGGGGTGACAGGAGGCTGCCTCTCTGAGCTCTACCCACCCCAACGTAAATCTTTCATCAGCCTCATCTGATGCCACCCAGCCTGCCATTCCAATCACTGGGAATTCCCACCAGGGGAGATTTTAACAAGGAGCTCTGCTGGCAGAAGCCACTAAAGCATCTTTATCATGCACCCAAATTATTGTAGTAGTACCTGTGAGCTCATCAGATCAATGCCTTGTCTCCTGGGCCATGCCACTGGCCATGGGTGTGGAGGGAAAGGGGGGATGGTGATGGAAAATGGGAGAAAAAGGTGGGCCAGAGACAGGCCAGGCCTCCCTGAGAAGGGAAACAGAAGAAGAGAGGGTGGACGCTAAAGTGGCATCTAGCACTTCCTCTGGCAGCAGGCAGCTTAGTACAGGGAAGCAAGGACGTCCCCACAGTGGGCTTCCTCTCACCCCAGCTCCCTGGGTGGCCTTAACATTCTCCCTCCACCAACCTGAGAGGACTCTGCACTCAAAAGATTTTGACTGCCAAACACCTGACATATCTTGTTTTGGGAGAGGGAGCAAGCAGGACTCTGTCTGCTACTGTTCCCAGCCCCCAGCTTGCTCAGGAGCATATCACTCGGGCCCAGGCAGCCGGACCCCACTGTCACGACTGCGAATCTGGAGCTGTGGTTTGTGTCTTTAGCTATGAACTTCAAATAATACAAATGTGGGAACACCTGAATATCAAAGCCCTATCACGGATTCCCAATGGATATTAGACACACACGCACACACACACATACAGACACACTCAGCCCTGAGACAGCCCATCGGCAGGAGACCTGCTCAACTCTGGGCAAGTCTGCACTTCCTGGACTTGGGTCTCCCTGCTTTTCGTAACACCTTTCAACATCCTGCAGATGTGGTGTGGCATGCGCACCTTTGGCGAACAGGGGTACAGAGCTGTGCTCTCCAAACTTCTCAGCCATGGAATTCAGACGAATAATATTTTTATGGCACACAGGATCTGAAGGTTCTCTGGAGTTTCTGGCCTGATGGGATGACAAAAGGGTTTAGGGGAGCAGTATCCAGGTGAAGCCACTGGGCAGGAAGCTCTGAGGCAGAGGACAGAGTCCTCTGAAGGCCTGGCCTCTTGCCCTAGCTCTGGTTCAAACCAGCCTCCTTGAGGTCACACATAGCCATAGCCACCTGGGCCTCCTGTCTGGCACCACACAGCTTCCCTCTACGGCTCTTGGAGAAGTGGTCTGCTCAGAGGGCGCCTGCTTTGTTACCAGAGATGAGGGGGCGGGGTGGGGCCGCTCATCTCCCAAGCCTCCCCTACCCTTGGCATAGCTCAGGGCCTTCTGCCCACCTCTTCTGCCTCTTCCCACCCTGGGATGCAGCCCCAGCAGGCAGTGGGAGGCAGTTTCCTGTGTGAGGCAGCCTCGTCTGAAGAGGTCTCTTGTCTCCTGCTAGCCAAGCACCATCTCCAGCTGGGTCTGACTTGGGCTTCCATGCCACATAGCTCCTGAGGCCCTGACACTCTTAGGGCATCACAGGGCCTGGGCTGGTGCCTACCTCAACTCCGCCACCCCCCAGTTTGTGATCCTGTCTCTGAAGGCTGCATCTGCCCAGGGCCTGCCTCAGCCCGATTCTCCGATTCTCCGGATTACCATCTCTGGCCAACATCACATGTATTCTCAGAGGATCCACACCCCCCTCCCCAGGGGGTGCTGCCAAGCCCTCAGGAGATCAATCATTTCACTTTGATTTAAAGCAAAATCTATTTCACAAACCATATTTAATGCAAAACAAGAGATGAGTGTGCAGAAACTATATCTGTAGATTATGGTATCAGGTGTGCAAACCCTAGCTTAAACAAAGTGGCCACAGACAGGACCTGGATATAAATCCAGAGAGCTGGCAACCTCTGGGAGGCCTCCTGGCTCTCCTGTCTACTTAAAGGCAGAAGCGATTTATAGCTTCCCCTCTCCTGTTCCCAGGTACTTAAAGAGTGAGTTTGGGAAAGACTGGGGACAGTTTCACATTCACAGAAGGGACTTCTCTTTGAACCAGGTGGAGTACAGGAATGAGCAGCCACTGGACATTAGGAAGCCTGGGTGTAAGACCTAGCTCTACAAGTGCTAGACGTGGAAAGGGTGGTCAGCTCCCATGGGTCCTGGCTGGCTTCCCTTTGTAGACGAAGGAGTTGGGTTTTACCTTTACGGTCTCCTCAGGTTTTGTAATCCACAGGACTATGCCAAGGGGAGCAGCAACAGCAGAGCCAGCCCCTGGTTGAGCTCTCTACTTCTTTTATTTGTAAAGTGATGGTTAATTTTTTGTGTCAGCTTAGCTAGGCCATGGTATCCAGATATTTGGTCAAACCCCAATAGATAAGTTAACAATTTTCTTAGATGAGATTAATGTGTAGAAGCGTAGACTTTGAGTAAAGCAGATTACTTTATAGAAGTGGGTTTCATGCAATCAGTTGAAGGCCTCAAGAGAAATTGACTGACATCCCTTGAGGAAGAGGGAGCTCCACCCAGGGCCCACAGATCAGAAGCTTTGTATGGCCTCTTGTTCCCTCTAGGTTTAATAAGCTCTCAGCATGTGCAGCAGATACTCTTTAAAGTTTGAGATCCCTGAGAGGCTGTCTCTCAGGGATCTTCTGATGTTGTTGACAAATCTAGAGCTCTGTGGCCTCAGTCGTGGGCCAGAGCACACCTCCTCCCCTCAGATGGAGACTGAGTATTTCACATGAGGAGAGGCCAGCAGGGCCCTGTGATCTGAGGACAAGCTCTTTGCAGAGCTCAGTGAGCAAGGACTCAGAATCCTCCTGTCTCCACCAAGGGCACTCTGTTCTGCCAGGAAGGCTCCCTCCATTCCTACAGGGCACCCATGGCTACCCACCCACTTTGGTGTCTCCAGCCCCAGGGCAGGGCAGGGCAGGGCAGGTCAGAAGCAGGCGCTTTTGCATTTCTGCAGAGTGAATCCATGACCACACTGTCCCTTCGTCATCAGGCTCTCCCCTATCCAGGTGTTTTTGTGAGTGGCACACCTTTTGTCTTGCCCAATTCTTCCATCATGGTTGGAAAACACCGATCCCTTGTCTCCCCTCCTAGCCATTGTCCAGGGTCCAGTGGACACCTTCTGCCTTTGCAAGATCGTCTGTGCACTGTCTCACCTCTGCACTTGAATGGCCTCAGTCAGGCCCAGGAGCTGCTCTACAGTGCCATCTCCTCATCCTGGGCACCCAACAGGGAACTTTAAGAGCTCATAGCACATGCCCAGGAAGTCCCCGCTTGTAGTCAACAAAAGCTCAAGCAAGCAAGTAGGACTTTGCCCCCATTTATCTGGAACCTCTACTGGCAGGACCAAGGCTTCATGCTGTACATGCATCACCTTGAACCCTGCTCCTTCCAGTGGCAGTGCTCTGAGTCACTGCAGTGTGATGCTCCACACGCCACTGAGCGTGGGTGAAGGGCAGCAGTGAGCCAGGGCAGTGGATCCGAAAGGAGGTCTATTATCGCATAGTAGGGAGACTGCAGTCAATGTTATGTGTATATTTCAAAACAACTGGAAGAGACAATTTTGAATGCTCTCAAAGAAACAATAAATATTGGCAGAGACCGATGTGGTAAACACCCTGATTTGGTCATTCCGTAATACATGAATGGAAACATGACACTGTACCCCATAAATATGCACAATCATGATGCGTCAACTAAAAAACAAAACTAAGAACAAGCAGAGAAATGATCGTGAAGCTGATCAATGAGGAGCAAGTTCACCCCAGATTTGCAAAGAGATTTTAAATTTGATATTTTGGGGGAAATTATTAAAGACTGTATATAAAGCCAACAAATGTTCTTGCTCTTCTAGAGGTTTATTGTAATTTTCCAACTGTGTTTGAAACCCCTTACATGGAACAAAAAGGCTGGGGGAGTTAAGCTGTGGCAAATGACTTCAGAGGAGTTGGGTCTGGGCCCTGTAGGGAGGACAAAAGGAAGGGATGTGACAGGCACTCCTCCAGGCCCTTTATCTTTTGATGAGGTGGGCTAGAGTGCTGGAATTAGGGACCCATTTCACAGGTGAGAGGGTTGAGGCTCACAGAGCTGTAGTCACTCCCCCAAGGCATCAGTGCTCCTGTGCAGGGGAGCCAAGACCCAAATCAGGTGACTTTAAGGGGTACTAAAGTAGTCATGGAGGGAGAAACGGATGCACTCTGAAGTCACTCAACACTTTCGGCATCTTAAGCCGCTACTTGTGCTGGGCATTGCTCGGCATACCGCAGTGCACAGAAGCCTCAGGCACAAGGAACTTACAGTCTAGTGAATGGGAGATGGATGGTGCTATCTTGCAGTCCAGGATCAGAGACAGCAGAAGGAAAAGGAGGAGGAAGGCTGTCCCCATCCCAGTGGATATCAGCCAAGGGCTTAGCTGGAAAGAACCCGCCCCATCTCAGCATGGGGGCTAGCGACAAGCAAACAGGCAAAGACTGCAAAGGGGACAGAGAATTTCGCTCCCCGTGGGAAGTTTGTGGCAGAGGTATTTTTAGGATGGCAGAGGGTGGGAAGTATTTTTAGGATGGGCTGCTTTTGCTATTACTCCTCCAATCCCCTCCCTGTGGCGGAGGGATAAAAAGTAGCACTTGATGGGGGGAGAGGGAGTTGTCAACTGACATGCTCTGCCGAGGAAGGCGCTCTAGGCTTTGTCCTTGGGCTGGGGCCCCAGATGTTTGACCCCGGCCAGCCCCTGCTGGCCTCCCCTCCACAGCCACTTCCCTTTTGGGATCGGAGCCTGGTGTTCCCTCCCCTCACCCCTCTCCAGGCCACATCCCCACTCTCCCTTCAGAATGACCTGAAAGGGAAGTTTATAAGAGGAAAATGAATGAAAAGGGTCCTATTTAACAGCACACACTGGGCGGAGGAACTTCCTGACAGGAACCAATGTGGAAACCAGGCCCAGTTTGGCCATGGAAAACTGGTTTGGCTCAGAACCGGCCAGAGTGGACAGGAGACCTCGGGTGCTGTACATCGCAATTAAACTGACCTTGTCCAAGTTCACTTTCTTTCTGGTCCCCTGGAAGCAAACAGACACTATAATAATCTACACACCACAGCAGGAGAAAAGTACCATTTTTTTTTTTTTAATCCAGGGGGAAAAAAACCACCATTTAGGTCGCAGAGATGGATGGCAAATCCAGAGCAGATGTAGACAGATGAGCGGGCCAGGCTGAGCAGAGCGGTTGCCATCTGGAACCCAGCCTGAGTCACCCGGGTGGGGAGGGCAGGCACGGTGGGGCAGAGGTGGTTATCTTTTTCTTGGGTTTGGGTGTGGGGTACAGGAAACAATGCAAACAGAAGAGTCCTCCGGGCTGGGACAGGCTTAGGGCTGGAGCAGGTATAGACAGGCTCCCAGCAGGCAGCTCTTTGGGCCCAAGAATTACAACAGGTCCAGAATATGAACCAGGAGGATTTTCCTCCAACTCTACCTTCCTCCCTCCTCCTTTCCACCCACCCTGGGAGACCTTGCTGTTTTGTTCTTTTTATTCAGGGCCAAGCCTGGCTGCAGCTGGCCAGCCAATCTCCACTCCAGCTCCCCACCCCCTTTCAGGCCAGTCCAGTGACTAACAGGACAGGGGTTGAAATGCCTGCACAGTGCCACGTTCCGCACAGTGCCATGTTCCGCACAGTGCCCATCCCTTCTCTGGTCACTGTGATTTATATCTTGTAGTCCCTAACAGAAATACAAGCTGCCTAAGGTGACGGGGCTACCCTTGCCTCTCAGGCCCCTGCTGGGCCTCTGATCTTTTCTAAGATCACCCTCTATCAGGCACTCAGTTTCCTAAGAGGGGGCTTTATCTTCCACCAGGCACCGACCTCTGGAAAGTGAGCTCTCAGGAACAGGGCCCCACTGACTTGGTCACCCTGTGGCCCTCCCACTGTGGGCCTGGCACACAGCAGGAGCTCGGTAGGTGCCCCCATCATAGAATGGACCACTGGGTGCCAGGGGAGCCCCCTTCCCAGAAAGCACATCAGTGCAGAACAGGGAACATGTCCCTAAGCACTTGGCCCAGTGCTCACCGGGGCTACCTCCCAGGCACCTCCTACTGTGAAGAGGCGTGGTTTCCTGATGCCCTGGGGCCAACTACACAGGGAATTAGGTCTGGGACAAAGCGACCTTCCAGCCTCCACGAATCTTCCCGAGATAGAATAAAGAGTGAAGGTGTTTTCTCCAAGATGCTCTTGATGGGCCAACAAAGAAAAAAGAATCAAAGCAATGTTTAGCCGGAAGGTCGCAGAGCCCTGCAGCTGGGAAACAGAGGGAAGAGGCACAATCAATGTCCCCTACTATCAAAGTCCTTTCCATCCAGTGATGTTTTTGTGACAGGTTACATAGTTATTAACATACTAGGCCTTTTTTTTTAATTCTCAAATTTCCATTGACCCTTTGACCCCTCTAGTTAATTAAATTCACAACTTTGCCAGCATCAAAAATAGGTCATCTATCAAAGTGCTCAGCGAAGAGGCGGAGGCACAGGAGAGAAGGGAAAAGAGGTGTCTGGCAGTTTCCCCAGTCTTCAGGCCTTGGGTGCTTTCTCCACCCTGTCCCTCCCACCCCACTGTGCCGCAAGCTCCTCCGGAGGTTCCTGTGCGCGGCATCCCAGGGACACCCTGCTGCAATAGGGTGCGCACCTGGCAGCCTACCCAACAGACTTTTGGTTCCCCTGAGTCACTCTCCCCTTTCAAACGTCCATCTTGTCCCACGGGAGACAAGAACACAAGTCCCCAGAGGGGCTCCGTGGCGTTCGTGGCAGCCTCTCGCTTTCCTGTCCAGAGAGACTGGAGCTGTGACAAAGCTCTTCCAGCCCTGTGCCCAACAAGAAGCTGCAAGATGGAAGCCCCCCTGGAGAGGAAGAACGCGCGAGAACCTGCACAGGATCTTCGGATCCTGGGAGGCCCCAGCGGCGCTTCCTCGCCACCGTGGGCTTGGCTGGGATCGCGGGCTCAGCTACTGCGCAGTTCTGGCTGGATTTCGCCCGCTTCCTGGCTCCCAGGCTGGCAGGCGAGGGCTCCACCTGCAGCTCCAGGGACAGCAGGAGCCCTTCCTTAGGCTGGTTTCCGGGTCGGGGAAGGGCAAGGGACCCCTTTCTGCCTTTGCCTAACCTCGGTTTTGTCCTCTCTGGGTCTGTCTGAAAGGGAGAACGGTGGGGCGAAACACGGGGGCCTCGAGGGGCCACCTGCTCCGCGGCTAATCCCTCAGCACCTGCAGAAATCAGAAACTCCGTGGACGACGCCCCCACCTCCCACGCCCGCTCTCTGCAAACGGAACACACCACCCACCTACGTGCACGCAGGGAGGCACCTGGCACGTCGCCCCCTCGCCACGCCCTCCCTCCGCTCGCTCCGCCCCCGGCGCCTGCGCAGGCAAATTGAGCAGGAGCTTTGCGAGCCCTTTGCAGCCTGCGGCCTCGTCCCGGGAGGGACAATGGGGGAACCTCACTTAACGAGCTGCTTCTCTGTGCTGAGTAGCTTGTGAGGCACTTTGCTGCTGTGGCCCGGTTTATCTTCGCAATTTTTTTATGAGGAAGCTGAGGCTCTAGGAGGGATGCAAGCAATCCACAACAGGTTCTTTATAAATAACCAGAGCGTTCAAGGTGATAAAGGCTTGGATCAGACAGTGCTGGGGTGCCCTGATGAGGCGGGGGAGGAGGTTTCCCCTAGGGAAAAGGGGATGCTGGGCGGAGGCCGTGATAACACCCAACTCAAATGGTCAGGGTGACCCGGGAGAGGACGTATAAATGGGGCATTTTTCTGTAGTCCGGCTATATCCAGGACACTGACCCTGCTTTCCAAGCAACTTGCCAGCCGCTGCCGTACTGCTCAGCTGAAGACCCACAGGATGGCAAGAGCACAGACAGTCCTTGAGCCTCCTTCCAGAGCACTGACCACCCTCACTTCTCCCACTAATCGAATCAGACCAAGGAGGGAGCCTCACCTAAGCGCCAGCTGGCCTTAACTGCTCTCCTTAACATCTACCTGTGTCAGAACTCTGGCAAGGCAGCACCTAAAATCCGTCCCAGAAAAGGCATTAGGAACCGCATAGAAAGAAATCTATGACATACAATTAAAAGGGAAAAAAAGTACTTCATCCTCTACTGGCCTGTTATTGTAAAGGCAATTCAGGACCATTTCTTAAAAATCAGAAAATCCTGGCTGAGGGGAACGAGTACAAACTTTTAGTAACAAGATGAATATGCTGGAGAACTAATAAATAGGATGATGGCAATAGTTAATACTATTGTCAAGTACTGTATACTTGAAATTTGCTCTTTTCTTTTTATTAATGTAAAATTATACGTTTATGGGAAGAGAGTAGATCCTAAGTATAACCCCACAAGCTAAGGTTTGGGTGGCAATTCAGAGGGTGAGAAGGGCTTGGTTCTCAAGGAGAACCTTCTGCAGGAGATTCCAATGTGGAATCCCCCAATACCCTCACACCCCAAACTCCCTACCTGAAGTAGACACACAGAACTGAGGGATGAGGAAGGATGTGTGGGGCACTAGTGTAAGCCGAGTCCCGGGCCTGGCATGGAGTAGCTGCTTAGGCACGGGCCCATTTTATAGATGAGAAAACTCCCCAAGGCCCCAGAGTAGGCTGCTTTGGTGGTGGAACCACATGAACATTGCCCACCATCCCCCACAGACAGGACCTAAGGTTATAAACTGCCAGGGGAAGAGGTCTGGTCTGGAAGTCAGACCAGGTGTCCGAGATTTAAATTTCCCAAATTGGGTGACTTTCCCACCCTGAACCTCCTAAAATAAAAATGCAGGTATTGGTGGAAAAGACCAGAGTTTCTCAAACATTTTCCAAACAGAACCCTCTGTAACATTTTTCCTCATGATCAGAATATAAATGTCTGTATAAACCTGAAATAAGTTTTATTGAACAGTCCTTACTCTAATTGCACATGATACACTTTGATATCGTGTACTCTATTCTATTTCTTTCTTTTTCTTTAAGCTGGAGGTGGTGACCGACTGGATTGATCAAATGGCGGGTTTCACCTGCAGCGTGAAAAACACTGCCTTAAAAGACGGGTTCCAGGCTCCTCTGCACCACTGACCTCTCCGGGTGGGACTGATGCTGAACTGCATAGGCCCCCTCAGCCTGGGCTCAGCTTTCTTCCCGCCTGCCTGCCTGGGCCTCCCCTCACTCACCCCGCACCTCTGCACACAGAAGGAGGCCAAGCAAACACTGCATGTCTTTCCCCTGGAACCAGAGAGAGGGACCAAGGGAGCTGGTGGTCCAAGGATTTGCCTCTGACCCCACTAATAGAGCCCAGTTCCCGAGGTCATTCACGGGACATGGGAATCTTTCTATTATAATTGAATGCTTCTCTGTATCAGAATTTGTCATAATTGGGGTTTACTGCCCAACTGGGCAGCAAAACCATTTCGGAGTCCTGAGAAGGATGACATGAACGACACCTTCTTGCAAACGCTGCCTGCGTAGGGAAACCCCTTTGTCCCTTCTGGCGATGAGGGCAGAGAGAGCCATATTTTAGCATCTATCTCAGGACCTTATTTTCCCCTCCGCTATTATCCCTGAATGAGAAGGCCTTCCGTGGGCCTGGGGTGGGGAGCCCGAATCCCACACTGCAAATGGTGACTTGTGTTGGTTGAGGCCCACTCTCTGGCCCACTCCTGTCCTGGGGTGCTCAACCACTGAGCTACATCCACAGCCCTCCCCCACTTTTTTTAAAGACAGGGTCTTGCTAAGTTTCCCAGGCTTAAATCAGAGATTCTCCTGCCTCCGCCCCGTGAAATAGCTGGGATTACAGGCATGTGCCTGCCCAGCTGAAGCCATCCTCTAGATACAACCTGAGGTGGCCCATTACCTATAGAGGCTGTCCCACTGTGCTGAAGTGTGGCACTGGGGAGGCAACTCAGAGCCCAGCTGCAGAGCAGACAAGCCGGAGAGAGAAAGGGGCTAGGGGAGCAGAGCCTGGCCGAGGCTAGGTCTGCAGGGCACCTTGCCCTGGGCAGAGGAAGGGAGCGAGCAGCCAGGAAATAGAGGAGAGGGACCAGCAAGGAGGGCAGCCCTGCCTGACAGTGTGCTGTCACCTGGCCACATTGTGTATTTCAGGTCTCCTCCACCTGTGGTCTTGAGTGGGCAAACAGCTGTTTACAACACATGTTCCCTCTTTAGCTTGGGGTCTCCTAGGAGTTGAGGCAGGTGGCTCTCCAGCCCCGGCCAGCCTTCCCTTCCTGTTCTCCTGCTCCTCTAGGCTGGTTCCACTGGGGCGTCACTGGGGTATTTAAGCCATGCCTGGAGCCCAGAGCATGCCCAAGAGCCATGGAGGAGTGGGAGACTCAGGCCAACGCTCACCCAGGCCTCACGCTTGTGCTGCCAGACTCACACCACGTACCTCACACACTCCTCGGCCTCCTCCAAGCCCAGCATAGACACCAGGAGCATGCTCCATTTGAAGCCACAGGCAAAGCCGAGAATGTGAAGTTGCCTGCTGTGGACCCGGGAGGGTCTCTGCCACCCTAAACTATCCCTTTCCTGGTGACTCCCCACACCTTCCCAGCTGGCTGATGCCCATTAGCCCACAAACTTCCTTCCTTTGGGGGAAGCTAGACCTGTCCTTTGGCTTACATTAAGAAGCTGGGGTCTGGGGAGGGGTTCAGGGAGGGGTGCTGTTAAATCCGTCAGTTACATCTTAGAAGGGATGAGTTCATCCCTGCTTGGACTCAAGGGCCTTTCTTATGTTTGGTCCTCTGCTGAGCCGTTAGAGGGAGAAATGGCACGGAGACAAAGTCCTTGTTTCAAAGACCCCAGCATCTTTCCTGAAAGCAGGGTTTGGAGGTGGAGATGGAACTGGGCTGGAGAAAGATGAGCTAGGAGGAAGGGAAGGTCTGCCCCCCATCCATCTGCGCTTCACCTTGTGACACTCACCCAAGGGGCTCACCACCTCTCCCCATGGCAGGACTTTCCCTACTAAAGAAGTTTGTCACTGGCTAGCAGATGCAGATGTGGCACTGCCAGGGCAGGATGGTGTGAACTGACTGGGAGCAGAGCTATGAAGAAGCCAGACCAGGGGCTGAGGAAATGGCCGAAAACCAGTGCCTTGTTTTCTCATCTGTCACGTGGGGAGAATAATAACAAAACCAATGTCCCAGGATTCGAGCACATAGAGCAGAGCCGACTGGGGAGTCTCCGGTAACATCTGCTATTATTTTATTTAACAATACATATCTTCAGAGGAAAACAGAGCACTGATCATGCAGAATGAGTCCTGGGCTCACTGCAAGGCCTGCTGTTCACAGACAGACTCTGTGCCCTTCATGAACATTTGGGACCTTCAGATACTCTTCCCTGCCTGATGAGATGCTCCGCTCACCTCCAGCAGCCAACTGGGTGATTCTGGCCCTGTGAGGGGCTTCTACAGGACTCCAGTCCCTTCTGGTCTGATCCAAGATTCTCGCTGCTGCCTCACCAGGCCCAGGTGTTGAGCCAGAGGTCGCAGTGAACCACCTCTCCTTCCTACCTGCCTGGGCTACTCTGAATAAGCCTGGCTGATTCATCTTCCTGGCAAACAACCTGGATTGCTTCACTGTCTTGCTCAGTCCCCACCCGTGGCATACAGGACAATTCCTTAACTTGGCACACATTTGCCCCCCTCTCCCCTGCTTCCTGGCTTTTCTTCGTCTTACTGCTACTCCCCGCACGGTAGCCAGAGTGAGCTCCCACTGAGCCCATGCAGTAGACACTGACTGTCCCCACTGTACAGATGAAGACATTGAGACCCAAAGAGGTTAAATAATGCAGTTGCGGTCACACAGCTAGGACACGTGGAGCTGGGACCATTGGCTGCATTCCTGTCCACTGTCCTATCGGGCCACACCAGTGTGTTCTCGCCTGGATCACTGTCCAATCCCCGACACACTGCGCACTGCCCTGCTGCTCACTCGAGTTCCTGCTACCCTCAGCATCTCAGGATCCAGTCCCCTCTGCCCCCGTGGAGCCTCACTCAGTGTTCACACAGAATGGGTGCACACAGTCTCACCTTCCCTCTTTGCTGCCTTGGAGACACCTGTGACTATCACCTCATCTCCCTCACTGGCTTCTGAGGGCTTCGTCTTCTGCATTCTCTGAGTTTCCTGCAGCAGCCTAAGCAGACTTCATACTATTTGTTGAATGAATGTACGATGGAAACAGGTTTTAAATTTTGCAAATGCTCAAGTATTTTCCCATCTCATTTAATACAACTGCATTGGAGTGGGTATTGTTGTCCCCATTATTCATATAGTAATGACAAGAGCAGTTAGCATTTGTGGAATGGTTACTCCATGTGAGGCAAAAGGATTAACGCACTGAGCAAAAGGATTAACGCACGTTTTCTAAGTAACTCCTCCCAGTTATTCTGAGAAATAACTATCGTCACCCCCATTTTCCTGGTGAGAACGCCGAGGGCCAGCAATGTTGGGTGACCTGACCAGGATCATGCAAATAGCAGGTGGTAAAGTTTGGGGCCAACCTTAGGTATCCTAATGGTGGCTCTTCAGCCTTCATTGGTTTCTGTTGAGGACCCACTGTGCGCTCAGACTTGGAGCCCAAAGTCAAGGAAGACCCTTCTAAGAACAAAAGCAGGAGGTAGGAAAGCTCTAATACGTCCAGGTGACAAGGACATTGGATTTTCTATGAGAAGAAGAATCCTCCAAGCCAAAGAGTTAATCCTTAAAACAGGATTCCTGCTGGTTCCTGCAGGGACTTACGGATCCTTGGCACTCACAATAAGTTATGTTCCTACTCTCATTACTCTCCCACTTCTCAGATTTGACTCAAAGTGACCAGAGCCGTGACCCTGTCTGCTGCTTGCCAATACAGGACTCAGGACTAAAGACAGGCAGAGCCCAAAGGGGGCGATTTTCCCAGACTCTTCTTATTCCCAAATGGCTTCAGCCTTTTCCCCTATTCTCCTTCATTCTCTCCTTTCTATGTTTTAAAGTTACCGCTTATTTTCAAAAAGACTAGAACAGCAGGTTTGTAACTGTTCCAAGAAGTGCATATGCAAATGCTAAGTCCGTGTGATTGGCCTGCCGCACACCCTCCCCACCAGGGTCTACCCTGAGCGTCCACCTTCACTCCAGTATTGATGAGACGACAGCCGTGCAGGAGCCACAGTGCTCAACAGCGTCAGGAAGAGAGAAGTGGTTACAATAAAAGCATTAAGATTGGATTCGTGACTTCTTTTAGTCTCACAGTCTAATAGGGCACAAAGGACACACGCCTCGAAGAAGCAGCAAGGCTCCCTGGTTTCTGGTTATTTTGGCCTCTACCAAATACATCCTCTAGCCTAAGGCTGAGCCTTTAGGAGTGAAAATGAGGACACATTGCTCTCAGTTCATGTTGCCAGAGAAACTGGTCTTGAAGGACAGACAGCAGCTAGCGGTGAATAAGTTAAAAAGCAGAGAAGGAACTGGAAATTCTGTTAAAAATAAATTAACAAATAAACAAAAACAAAAATTAAAACAATCAAAAAAAGAAAAAAACTCCCCTAACTATATAAACAAAGGAACAAAGAAATGAATACAGGTGATGCACTCAGTGTGTCAAGGGGTTTCATTTCGGGGGCTGAGATAGATGACAGAAGGAAACGATGGTGGCTGTGGACTTGGCAGTGAGCAGAGAGAAATCATGGAGCTTCGTCAATGCCAGGCTGAGGAATCTCGCCTCAATGTGGCAGGCACTGGGCCACCGCTGAGAGTATTTGGATGCAGGGGTGGCAAGTTGGTCACACAGCTCTCCTGGCCGTGGTGTGCACACAACACCCCCTGAGCCCAGTGGACCAATCACAAAGCACTTTGAAAAGACTAAAGTCAGCCCAGCATGGAGGCACCTGTAATCCCAGCTACTTGGGAGGCAGGGACAGGAGGATGGCAAGTTCAAGGGCAGCCTTGACAACTTAATGAGACCCTGTCTCAAATAAAAAAATAAAAATAAAAAGAGCTGGGAATGTAGCTTAAAGACTGAAGTCTGAAACCCATTGTTCTGACCAATTATAATCATCTTCCTGCCCCTGACCCAGACTTGAAGAGTCACATTCAGAGACCGGGGCTCCAGATTTCCAGTTTCCCCTGCTCCCCAGGTGACTGATGTCCCCTGCAGCAGTGCTGTCCCACTGTCCTGTGCAGTGATTGCCCAGGGATCTCACTAAGCCGTGGGTTCTGACTCAGGAGGTCTGGGAGGGGACCTCAAGCCTGTTCCAATCACTTCCAGGCCAGGCCTAGGCCTCGAGTTTAAAAGCAACACTTTGAGCAGCAGAGTGATAAATAAGGTTTTATTCTAAACGTAAATAGTCATTCTCTATGCTAGGAAGCTTAAACAAACAAGCAAGAAGAAACCTTCCGCCTGGTTACTGTGGCCTAATTAATCAGACCCTCTGCAGATGTGGTCAGGCTTGGTGTGGTTTAAAATCTCCCCCTACTGATGAAGTAGGGGTGAAATTCACCATCTCGTAACTCTGCAAGCTAAGCTTCCCCCTCTTCCCAAGACAGTCAAGGAAAGTCCCATGATTCAGAACTGGGCACAGGTGGCAGGAGTGTGGGCAGCCCTAAGCCCTTCACACCGTGGCCAGCAGCTGGTGCCCAGGAAGGTTCCCATGGCTGGGACCCAAGCCTGGAGAGCGATGGGAAGGTGGTCCCCTGCCAGAGACAATATGTGCTTTTTCCTATGAGCCCTTGGGTTTTCTCGGGTCATAAAAGGGAAAGTGAGATGGCGTCACGCACTAGCCCAGGCACATGCGCTGTCTGCCCACTAACGTCTGGAGGGGCAATGGCACACAGGTTCGACAGCAGGAACTCTGCCAGCTGGTGTTGGTTTAGGCCACCTTGCCTAGACCTGGGGTTCAAATCTCTATCCAAGGGTATTCTTGCCAACAACACCTGCAGGTTTCTAGGTTAATTCTGCATTTTCCTGAACAGTCACTGTCCCCTCGGGTGGATCATGCTGAGCTAGCTTCATTAGCAGGGCAGGATGAATGAAGCAAGTCCCTTTTTTGATATTTCTCTACTCTCAAGGCTCCTGGTGGGGCTGAGCATGCTCAGTGAGGGGCAACAAAACAGGAGCAAAAGATGGAAGGTAAACAGTGAAACTGGAGAAACAAAGAGGTTGAGCCTATGATGTGGCCTGTCTTTCTGGCCTTTGCTCCCCATGGTCCTTCCCAAAGCCTCTACTTCCAGAAAGGCTGGCCACGAAGGCTGTTGGCTGCACCGGCTGGTCCCTGCAGTCTATTATGATGCCTCCAACTCTAATCAAAGCCAGGCCCACCCACCTTCCAGTCCAATCGTTGTCCCACCCTGCTGAGCGACTCCAGCTCAAGGTGCCCATTCCTCTCCAGACTTCCTTAACAAATGTTGGGCACCTCTTTCCTCCTGCAGCTTTTCTCTGGAGCAGAGCTAGTGGATAGAAATCCACTGCAAGCCACATGTGCAACTTCAGATTCCCTGCTGTCTAAAATAGATTTCAGCCCAATATCCAATATATTATTGTTTTTGAGAAGTATCAATAATGAGATTGGTTTCTTTTCTTTTCTTTCCCCAAGTTGTTGAAATCCCGTGCGTATGTCACATTGGTAGGGCATCTCAATTTGGAGTGGCCACATTTCAGGTCCTGATAGCTACAGACAGTTCATGGCTGCTGCCAGGGACAGCTCTAGACTATGAGCATTTCCCAGACAGGAATCATGTCTGAGAGCCCTTAGTCACATTGGCTTTAACAGCCAAAGGACATTTTAGGACCACCTGGTCCACCCCTTTCTCTCTGCAGGTGAGGAAACCACCCCAGCCACGGAGGGTGAGGGACTTGCTCTAGATCACAGGGTGAGAGGGTCTAGCCAGGCCAGACGATAAGCCTTCCAAATAAGGTCCTACTGATCTTTCCTGTGTGCTGTTCCGGTTCAGTCTGTGCAGGACGACTCTGCCATCTTAGCCATGTGGGCCCTTAAAAAAGGGTCAATTGCCATTGCCCAGTGACACCCTCCATTTACCCCTCTTGGCAAAGTCCAGCACTCTGAGCATTCACACATAGGCCAACGCTTCCCTCAAGCTCCAGTTCCTCCTGTCCTGAGTCAAGAAGTTGAGAAATGGAGACACAGAAGGGCACGGATGCTAATCATGCAATTTGTGCACTGATACTGCAGTAAGGATGGAACCATCCATCCAATCAGCCCCCAGGTGCTTATTGCCCCATGGTAGGTCCATGCCATCAGCCACAGAGTCCAGCTGAGTTATACCAGGGCTGCCGCCCTCCTGTTGCTGGACTCTGGCATTAGCCAACACTCACCCCTCTCCCTCGACAAAACTACTCTGCACATCTTGAACCCTGGACGTTACTGGGCTCTCTCTAGTATGCCCCAACACCTCAGCACCCATCGGCTGAGCTACATGCCCAGGAAGGAGCCCTAACCCAGCAGCAGTTCTTGTTATTGTTGTTATTCACAACTGATATACAACTAACTTATAGCAGAAAAACAGAAATACAAAAAGAAAGCGAATTGAAGTTCTATGCAAATTAAATTGATAGACTCAAAGGTGAGTTACTAAAAAGAAATTCCTGTTGAATTGATTATGGATGAGAAAATAAAAATATTAGAAAGTAAACCAGAAACCTAGGAGGATTTTGCACTCAAGTACGCTTTGAATTTGTCTTTAAGTTCTTACCTGACTTCAATTCATCCATTCTAGAAAACACAGATGGGATGGTTTGTGCAAGAGCAATAATGGGGAGCCCCAACTAAAAGACCCATATGCAAATGCAAGGTCTTGATTCACCCCAAGACTGGTGAAGAAATGGACATTTACAGGCCCTTAGTTAAAATTCGTGTAGCTTTGGCTTCTGATCTCTGCCTTTGGTGACTTTTCAGTTTGGCTCACGGTGGGTTCTGATCAGGTACCCAAAGGTTGACTGGGTCAAATTTTTCTGGGCCTTGCTGCTGGGGAGAGTCCATGGTATGCAGCTGATCTCCACTGAGCACTGGGGTTGGGTATACGCAGAGCTTTTGAATTTTCACAGGGATCTTGTATTGGTCAGGGACCAGTCAGAAGCAGGTAATTCAACAGTGAGAATTTCATGCAGGGACCCATCTTCTAGAACTCATGATTAACGACGGCAGAGCTGCTGGAGTACGCAGGGGACAGTGTATCAACAGAGCCCTCTGGGCTTCCCCATTGGTGCCAGAACCATGGTGCGGGCTGTCTGGGGGCAACTGGGGCTACAGAGCAGACACAGCTGTGGTAGAGGCCATCGGATTTATGAGAGGAATAGATAAGCAGCTTCTCCCTTCCTCCTGCCCTCCCAGTGGCCAACCCAACTAGAAGCCCACTGGCAAGGTGGCCCAGCAACACAGTTGCCCCCAGCATGCACAGCAGGGGAAAAAATCTGAGGTCATCTGAGGGCAAACAGGCCCAGGACTGGCCCAGATCTCCTAAAATCCAAAAAGTCCCCACTGAATGACTCAGAGTGGAATTTAAGACACTGCTGAGCGAAAGCGAATATTTGAGGCTGGTGCAGGAAAGGGTTGTCCTCCTGATGCCCTACAATTGTGCTACATAAAGGAGTCCTATTCTGAGGCTGGCCTGAAGGGTAGGAAGACATAGGCCCAGAGATTGATTCTGAAGAAAGCACAGGAACTTGTAGAAGAGTAGCAATTGCCTGGGGAGGTCAGCAAAGACCTCATTAAGAAGAGATTCCCGGATGCACCTTGCTTTTAAAAAATAATTTTTAAACGACTCTTTAAGGTTAATAGCCTTTTTGTTTATTATGCTCCAAATTAAAAGGGTGGCTAATTTAAATTGCACTCAGTTTTGGCTCCTGTCCAACTATTGTCCCAAAGTCAGATCCTCTGCACCCAGTGAGCAAATGTGGTCCTGGCTGCGTGGCGAGTGGATCACCTGACTGAGCCCCTCTCATTTTCTCCCTATGTGTTTCGCTCGTGTTGGTGACCACCAAGATGAGCCAGCTGAGGCTGGAGGTGGTGGCATGCCATAGCTGTAACATTTGACTAGCATGTGGAGACTTAGTAGCTGGTTATCAGCAAAACACGTTACCTTCCTGGGTCTCAGGCCTTCTGTAAAATTAGGGAGGCAAACGGACACTACTCATTGTAGTGTCATCACTCTGAACGTTAATCTTCCTCTTGCAGATTCCAAGTGGTGGGGAAGAAGGAAAGAGATTTGGCAGAAGATAGATTGAGTCCAAGCAGACTTTGAAACTGGATTAAAAAAAATTCCTTAAATGAGTTTTACACCCCTCCCCCTTATCATGTGCTTTCCCCCCAGAAGCAGAAGTCTAAGAAATAAATCCCAGTTAATTGAGAGTTCTGGTTACTTGGGGTGCGCTTAATCAAGGTTTTACTGCGTTTTCAATCGCAGTAAGTTACACGGATGTTTGCATATGCAGTTACATCTTAAGTGACTTCTGTTCCCTGACCTCATATCAGTTTCATTAAAATTGAACACTCTGAAACGAGGAAAGGATCACGGAGAAGAATGGTTCCACCTGGATGCAGCTCTGGGGAAGCAGCAGTCAAGGTGATGAAAGCAGAGCCTGCCCATGCCCGCACGTCAGCTGCAAGCCTGAGAGCCAGTAACTGCATTTCCAACACGCTTCACAGCGCATTTCAACCTGGTAAGGCATTTCTGGGTTATTCTCACACCAGCAGAGGTGAATTTGGTTCAGAACTCTCTCCCAACTCCCTGCTAGAAGCAACCACACTTGAACTTTTGCTGACTAAGCAAATAAGAGATAAGGTCAGTGTTTCCAAAATACGGCGCAATCAGGACTCAGGCACATTCTCAGGTGTGGAGGGAAATAAGCGGTCCTTGACTTCGAGGGGCCGCTTGGAGGCAGTCATGGCAAGCACAGTATTGCCATCTTATACTGAGGTAGAGCGGGAGTCTGGAGTGCAAAGCCATTAATAGACCTGCACCCTCCACTAAACCAGGGGTTTGGCTGCAAAAGCAGGAGACAGCGAGCTGTCTTGAGTCCAGTTTGTGAGGACAGCCCTGGAGCAGGGTATCTCAATGAATGACTATTGGGTGGAGGAATGAATGAATGACAGGTGTCCTCCTGTAGCCCACAACTGAGGGACAGATGACTGTCCACTACACTTCCTCCATTAAGAAGCCAGATGGGGCACATTCCATGGCTTGAGAGCTGACAAACAGCTGGTGACCTCTTATGTGGAACTCAGCAACACGTGGGAAGCATATTTCAATCAGGCAGAGTGAGCTGCAGTAGCACAGCTCCAGCAATCACCCAGCCTCTCCGAAAAGCTGCCCTTCCTTCTGGAAGCTTGCATCAGTGTCTAGCAACTGCCTTTGCTCGGGGCTCAGATTCCTGGTCCCAGGATGCGCTGCATCCCATGGGAGTTTCCTCTAGATCAGGAAGGTAAACATGGTCCCATTCTTTTAGCAGGAGAAAAAACAAAAACCAAGAAAGTTGCAAATACGAACATCTGAAAACATCTGGAAAACTAAAAAGTAAGCATTTTGGTTTCTTAAGAGTGTGTGCAAAAGCGAGCAACAGAGAGGAAAGCTCATTTATGAAGCTTATTCCTTAAAGATGGGCTTCAAACTGAGCTGACTTTTAATGAAAGCTCCGAAATGCTCAGGGCACAATTCCCTGACTATAAATGTGCTTTCTGGGCAGGGTACTTAGAGGCAAAGGAAATGGGGCTCCCGAGAACTCCAGGGTGGCTGCTGATGGCTTCCTGTGCTCCAGCATGACTTTATCCTTATTTTTTCCTTTCTTTTAAAATAACTACCAGGATGTGAGAGTGTTTGCTAGGGAGATGGCAAAGAGAGGGGCTGGAAGCTGTCTGGTGTGCTTGGTCCGGCTGCTGCCTGGGGGCAGAGATCCCTCCTGCTCCACTGGTTGAGGAAGGCAGTCAGTAGGGAAGGGACAAGAAGTGACAGGATGTTTACTTCTTAAAAGTCTGAAACTCAGCGTGATCACAAAGCCATGAATAAACTGTCTTACCTTGTGTGGGGTCTGAGAGGAATGGGTGAGGAGAAAGCAGGGAGTGTGCTGATCGATTAAACTCAATGATCTCCTACCCCAGCTCCAGAAACTTCTTCTCAACAGTTATGGAACTCTGAGCCACTTTTGACTCTAGGTTGCAAGTCCCTCAAGGGAAGATCAAGTTGCATTTATTTCTGTGTATTTATTCCTGTCCCCATCATCACTGCCATTGCTACTCCCAATTCTCCTGCGGCCACTATTAAGGAGTGGTCAGCAAGCACACAGGACCCTAGAAAGGACCTTCCTCTTGGAGTGTCAGCCCAATGCTTGATGACCCTTTTTCCTGAAAACTATCTTCTTTCTCCTCATGCAAGGTCTCCTCCTTCTTTAACAATGCTACCCACTGACCATAGCTGGTGGACTGGTGGACTCAGGGATGGATGGGTGACTTAAGCTCAGGATGTGGCACAGTGGTTAAGTGCCCCTGGGTTCAATCCACAGTACAAAAAAAAAAAAAAAAAAAAAAAAAAAAAGAGGTCTTGCTTTACTATAGTTCCTGCTTTTAAGACCCATAATAAGCCTCTATATCCATATACTAAATGGCATTTGCAGCTTAAGCTAGTTTGAGTTGGCTTTCTGTTTGCAACCAAAACCATCTTAATACCTGTGTCAGCACCCAGCCTTTCTCAGCAGGCATCACTAATCAATCGCAGCTGTCTTCCCACCAAGCTTCAGACTTTGTCATCTGACAGTCACTACTAATTGATCCAAGTTAGTAGACCAGCTAAAAATCCCCATAAACTATCCACTAGCCCACAGTCTATGGATGGGTGAGAGGAGAGAGGAGTACAATAGGAGCTCATGGGAGGGAGCAATTCACTCTGACAGGGCCTTCTGAGCATGGATTTGAACATGGGTGAACTTCACCGGGCTGAGATGGACAGGATGACCTGCAGGTATGAGGGAGGGAGACACCAGCCTCATTTAGGACCACATCACTGTTTAGAAATGGACCCAATACTCACCTTAGTGTCTTCCCATCACAAATTACCAGGCTGACTCCAGATTTCAGAAAACCATTTTTGTTAACAGTTGTTTAGAAGCTCTAGAAAGATCCACTTAGAAAAGAGATACTAAACAAATCGAAAAGTTGGCATTGGTGAGGGCATGGTGGCGCATGCCTGTAATCCCAGCTGCTTAGGAGGCTGAGGCAGGAGGATTGCAAGTTTGAGGCCATCTCAGCAACTTAGCGAGACCCTGAACAACTCAGCAAGACCTTGTCTCACAATAAAAAAAATGGACTAGGGATGTAGCTCACTGGCAAAGTGTCCCTGGGTTCAATACCCAGTAGGAAAAGAAAGAAAAAAAGAAAAGTTGGCCTTGGCCAGAGCTGAGATGCTTGCCCTTCCTCTGCTTGCTAGCTCTCTGTAGGGTTTGGGGAAGAACTGAGTGATTCAGATGGTTTTGGTTTCCAAGCCTGGCTTTGTCACCAGGGCACCTTCTTTAAAGAATGTTGCTGTGCTTTGGCTTCCCAGAATCCATTCCTACTGCTTTAGCTACAGCTCCCAGTTTCCTTTTGTGGGTCCCTGACACCCACTCTGGTCCATGAGCTGTGGAAGCGTCCGTATGTAGAGAAGCATGGGGGTGAGGTGTGTTAAGATACGCACCAATCAATGAGTTCCGTTCCCTGGCCACAGGAATTGGTTCCAAGACAGACTCGTGGCACAAAACAGCCAAGCACTCTCAGGCAGAGCTAACCCTAAGGCTTGTTCTTAAACAACAGTGAGAAGTGTTCTCCTCTCCTACTGGATTTGAACTGGAGAAGTTGGGAGGAAGCATCTTGCCACCTTTGCAGACCCAAGAGTGCAGCCTAGCCACATGGAAAGCAGAGTCAGGGGACAAAGAAACCTGAGTCACCAGCCGGTATGAGTCTGACCCTGACAGTTCCTTGCATTCAGTAGCCACTGCATACTCTGTTTTACTTTCGTCCTCTGACCAGGGTCTATTTCCCCTCGCACCCCAAATTCCTCTGCCTCAGTTGCTCCTCATTAAAAGGGATTCATAACGGTTTCTTCTGCATGCAAGTGCTGCTGGGAATAACTGAGTACGTACACAATGCTTTACTGATCACCAAGCAAGCCCTCGTGGTAAATGATAGTATTACTCCAGTAAGTGATTTTTAAGACGGGACTTCAGTGTTCTCCAAAAACAATGAAAATGTGAAGTATGTCGTCTTGTCTTTCACACAATTTATCCTTGCCCAGTGCTGTGCACCAAAGAGACAATGTAACAGGCCCCCCTCCAAGGTAGGACACTGCCTGCAGCTTAGGCAAGCTCTCCACGCCCAGGGAGGCCCCAGCCCACCTAAGTTGACTTCCACTCTCTAACCTGAGATTAAACATGGCAACAACCCAGCACCCCTCCTCCCAGGCATCCTTCTGAGAACCCCACGCCTGCCTGCCCACCCTACAGCTTGCAAGGTGACACATACAGCCCAGGGACTGGGCAAGGTTAACTGGCAGGTGGCCCCCACCAGCTCCCGCTTCTGAGGTGGGTACTGGGGATCAGGTGATCCCAGCGGGCTCTGAGCTAACCCCAAAGGAAGAAGGCTGCCCGTCACCCTGCCCACCCAGTCCCCAGGTGGCTGGCAGCCTTTCTCTACCAGCCAGGACAGGTATGGCTCCATTAACAGCCCCAGTTGAACAAATATCATTCATCACCTAAGACAAACCTAATAAAAAGGCTCAAAATACCTCCCCCCCCAAGAGATTTCTGAACATGGTTCACCTTAATATTCCTGGTGTCTCCCTCAAGCTGCTGGGGTGTAGCCCTGACAGCTGCCTTCCTGGAGGGCTGAGCCCAGACCACCCCAGGGGGACTCATACCCCATTTCTTTGGCATCACCAAGGGTTCACTTGTGCTTTGCTTCACTGCCCCCGTGAGCACCCTCTCACCGGACATTGGCTTGGGGAAGTGGGGGTGTTCTCCCGGCTCCCCCCACCCTCCGAGGGTGCCCTCCCCTTTCCTGCAGCTCAGCACATCAGCCTTGGAAAGAATGTAGTCAAGCCGGGCACTGGCTTGACGATTAGCTAAATAGACTGCTTGGGGTCACTTGGAGTAACAATTCACAGACTTCCCCGTGACAGGCAAAAGTCAAGCCCCTCGGTGAGCTGAGCGGGACCTCCCCACTGGGTGAGGAGGAGGCTGGTTCTGCAGGAGGAAAATTCTAGGCATCTTATTATTCACTCGCTCCCTTTCCAGTTCTGACCTTAAGAGTACTCTTAACCTTCCTCCTCCAGCTTGCTAATGGGGAAATAAATCTTGGGAGAGTATCTTAAATTCTTTTTTATCACAGACTGTATCGCCGAGATAATAAGACCAGCCTTCAGAGTAACCATTAAGCCACAAAAGGTGTGGTCATCATTTATGATTTTTTTAGCCTTAATTGCTAGACAGACACTTTAAGTGGGAAGTCTGTCTAATGAGCCCAGTCATTAAAACATCAAAAACTGTTATCTGGGGTTTCTATTTTAGTTAGACATTACATTATTTTAATAAGGGGGCCGCATTTCTTGTCACAGGGTTTGGTAATGGAGGCGGAAGCAACCCCATGGGGAATGGGGGAGGGGAGGCAGGCTTGCCTTTGGAAAACAAGGTCGCAAATCAAGCTGGAGCCCTAGAGGAGGATGCAGATGAGGGAGTCTGGGAACCCAGAGGGAGGAGGGCCCTGCCTGCAGGGGCCGTGGGGGACTGGAACCATCCTAGCTGGGGACGGGAAAGTGGGTGGTCCTGGCGTGTTCTGGCCCCGTGTGATGGTGGCAGAGCTTTCTGATCTGTCCCTCACCTTTGTGCACCACATCCTCGTCCTGGGCCCTCAGGGACTCTTCCTTGCTTGGGGAAGGAGCCAGCCCATCAGAACCCTCCCGTACCATCTGAAGCACCCAGCTCTCCTCCCCTTCCTCCAACAAGCATCAGTCATTGCTATATATTGATCTGGATCAGTACTATCCAAAAGAAAGAAAGAAAAAAAAAAAACCCCACACATGTAGTTTTAAATGTGTTGCCATATTTAAGAATTAAAAATAGAGGCAAAGGGAAGGTATCAGGAAATAGGATTGATCGAATTATGCTATGTGCATGTACAAACACGGCCTAAAGCCTCACTATGCTGCATGATTATAATGCATCAATAAAAACAGAAGAATTAAAATAAACAGGTAAATTTCATTTTACAGTGTACTTTATTTAAATCATTATGTTAGTCATGTATTTATAGCTTATTTCAATTCTGAATGGCCACATTACTAGCACTCAACCGGTTTCTGATTTTCTAAGCAGTTACCCATTATGGAGCATTTTTTAGGAACCAGGTACCATTCTCAGCAGTCCGTGCATACTAATTTATTGGACACTGTCAACAGCCCCATCAATTAAGTATTACTATTACGTCCAGTTTATAGATGGGGAAACTGAGGCAGAGAGGTTAAGATAACCTGCTTGAAGTCACAGAGCTTGCATGTGCTGCTGCATGGAATGGGACACATTGAGAGTGTGGGCTCAGCGTGCCCTGGATGCCTAGCTGTCTGGGCAAGTGTCACTGTGCTCGCAAGTCCCCCACCAAACTAGAGCACCTTGTTTCCCAGGCGTGACTGACATCCCTGGCCATGCCCGTCCTAGGTAACCAACCCACCTCTCTGATACCAGACCCTCCTCAAAGAGGGAAACAGGCCACTGTGGAGACTTTGTTTTATAAAAAGAAACAGAATCAAGATATTTGTTTTAAAAAGACAGCCTTTAAAAACCAACTTCTGAAAAGGAGACTTTTGACCCGGACACCTTCCGCCCTTGAAGCATTGAAGATCAATCATCCTAAAACGATTGTTCATGCAAGGACAGGGAAGGGTAAG
This sequence comes from Aplodontia rufa, assembly GCA_004027875.1. Classification (NCBI taxonomy): domain Eukaryota; kingdom Metazoa; phylum Chordata; class Mammalia; order Rodentia; family Aplodontiidae; genus Aplodontia; species Aplodontia rufa. The sequence continues at coordinate 174,463 of PVKS010000499.1, forward strand.
AACAGCACATTGATCATAGTATTGTCACCTGGTCGCCAACAGGACGTGCATTCTCCAGGAAGCACAGTGCATGCCATTCCGGTAGATGCTCAATTAACACTGGGAGAAAGGAGCAGCCAACCTAGTCTTCTGGAGCAAGGGGACAGAGCTTGTCACTGCCGGAAGAGGAAGCCACGGCAGCTGTTGTTTCACCCCAGACAAAATGGAGAATGGGCATCAAAACCGGGAAATGGGGTGAAATTGCCTTCAGTAGACAGAGGTTTACAGCAAAGGGAAACCATGGCTCACAGTGGACGATGAAGGCGGAAGGAATTAACTCTTCAGGTCCCACGATACCCCACAGCTATTATCTCACAGCCCACCTTTACGAGATCTGCCAGGTGCATGTGGAGAAGGGGTGCCAGCCTTTCAAAAAGGGAGTCAATTCACAGCTCCATTGTTTGGTTTTAAATGTCATCAAAATCCACTTCAACTGATTAAATTTATAAAGAAGAGAGGCAAATAGAAGAAAGGGAAGAACAAGTGGTATGTGTACTAGAAGAAAATGCCACGGTCCTAGTGGGTCGCAGACCAGCCTAAGACTCACAAAGGTCAAAAAAAAAAGCACATTCTCAGGAAGGGAAATGAAAGGCCAGGAATGGCTGCCAGAAAGGCCCCGATTCAGGGGAAAACAAGGACAGCATAAGCTCTCCTTTGCCAAAGAGGAGGGCATCATGGATTACAGTGCTGAGAGAAAAGGTGGCCAAGTCAATGTTAGTTCACCAAGTACCAGAACATTCTGACTAAGGCAGTACTGACATGGTGGAAGGAGAGGGTCACACAACACAGGTAGGAATCCAGCCCCAGCAACTCCCTTGCTCGGTAGCCTTGGGCACTTTCTTTACCATCGGGAGCTCTGCTTCCTTTATCTATAAAAGAGTAGTGAGGAGACCAACCTTGGCAAGTTGGGCAAAGTAGTGAAAATATACGAAAAGAGGTATGGCTAAGCAATTCCACACCTGCATTTACACCCAGGGAAATGAAGACATCTGCTACTTAAAGCGTGCACACGGAGGTTCATAGCAACTTTATTCAAAAGAACCAAAGAGTAGAAACAACTCAATTTTCCAGATACACACAGTGGAATACTATTTAGCAATAAAAAGGAAGAAAGCAGTACATGCTACAACCTGGGTAAGTCCTGAAATCATCATACCATGTAGAAGAAACCAGTCACCTAGAACCACATAGGAAATGATTCTAGCTTTATGAAATGTCCAGAATAGGCCAGTCTAGACAGGGCCAGCCCCAGCAGTTGCAGGACCATTCAGCCCTGACTCTGCTAAGGGCAAGCTTTCCCTGGACGGAAACACTGATCCACGCCTCTGAGGCTCTGTAGGAGGTGCCCTTCAATATGAGGGCTCTCACCACAGGCAAACCCTGTCCAGAGGGCGACAGAGGACGTAACTAGCTTCTTTATCTCTGTCCTCTCCTCAGACGACAAGCCCCACTTCAGTCCCCAAATCTTCTGATGGGGGAAAGAGTCAAAAATGGGACTTGGGATATGGGCCACCTTGGTTCACAGCAGACTTCGGCAGCAAAGTGGTTTCAGGATCGATCGTGGGAAAGCAAAGCCTGTGTCACCCCCTGTGTAGTGCCTGACTGAACTGAATCAGACTGAGCTTCCCTGACAAAGCCCGGAGCTTGGCAAAGAACCTCAGTGCTTCTCATGTGCAATTTGGGGGTCTGTGGGATTAGAAATTTGGGGCCTGTGCAGGGCCATGCAGAGCATTTAGCATCCATGGTCCTGATCCACTTGATCCCAGTAGTGCTCCCCAGTGGTAGGAGGACTGAAAATGTGCCCCCTACACACACTTTCAAATGCCCCTGGGTGGGGGGGGGCTACTTCAGGAAGTGGCAGGCATGACTTTGCCCCTGCTGATCTGAGTTTTTCTAGCCCTGAGCGGGGTGTGCAGGTTGAAACAACCAGAAAAAAAAAGTGGGGGGAGCCCTGATCTGTAGGCTGCTGATTTCCATGGTGTAAAGACTCCCATAGAGCGGTTTTCAAGGATGGCCTTGTGGAACATCTGGTCCACTAAAATTCCTCTCCTACTTGCTGGCTGAGATGGCAGCAGCAGGCCATCACTGGCGTCTCATGTCTTACCCGATTCCCTAAAAGGTAATTCTTTTAAATTATCAGTGCTAGGTGTGCTGGTGCACACCTGTAATTCCAGCAGCTCCAGAGGCTTCGGCAGGAGGATCAACAGTTGGAGGCCAGCCTCAGGAACTCATGAGACCCGAAGAAATTTAGAGAGACTCTGTCTCTAAAAGTTAAAATAAAAATTAATTAATTAACTAATTTTTTTTTTTTTAAGAAGGGTGAGGGGCTGGGGGAAGATGTAGCTTAGTGATAAAGTGTCCCTGGGTTCAAGCTCCGGCTTAAAAAAAAAAGGTGCACAAAATTAAGAAGCCCTTTGGAGCAGTCCTTCTGTAGTTTCATATTTTAGAACCAAATAAAAGTACTGCTAATTAAAAACCTAACACATCCTGTGACTGACAGGCTATGCACAAATGAAAAATGTTTCACCATGCAAGGCTGATTGATGCATAGGGCAAGGACAGAGGCCACCCGGAGCTGCCTGCTTCCGCAGCTCCACCCTGGCCTTGGTGGCTCTCCTGTCCCCCTGGGGTGGCAGGGAAGGGGTGATTCTGGCTAGATGGGTATCCTTCCTGGCATTTACCTACTTCTACATGAATTCTCCCCTCCTCCCAGCCCTTCAATCCCTAGTGGTGTAGACAGAACTCCTCCCCCTGCCTCCTAGAAGGGGAGGGGAACTTGCATTTGGAGATGTGCGGCTGGGGGGTGGAGAAAGAAAAAGAAAAGGGAAAAGGAGAGGGTAATATTTAACCCTAAGTGTTCCAGACATGGCTGCGAGGCTGGTGAGGTCTCCAGGTGGCCAGCTGTCCTAAGAAATAAGGGACTGACCCCTGTTGGAAGAAGGGAGGGTGAGTAAGGGAGAGAGGATGGGAAGAGGCCGGAGGTGAGGGTGGGGAGGGCTGATTTGCTCACTGTTTGATTATGGTGTTTTCTGGAGTATCTCCATGTGCCAAAACCTCTCAACTACCCTTTAAATATGGGAGATTTATTGTGCATCAATTATATTTCTATACAGCTGCTTTAAAAACTCCCCTGGGGGGCATCATGGGGATGGGTGCAGAGCTCGATTTGGACACCCACCAGCTTGGAACAAAAACCATCCTGGCATGAGGAAGGGCCAAGGAAGAGGGGTCTGGAGGAGGGAAGGGTGATGGTGAGGCCTCCTTGGAATCTCACCTTCTACAGAGGCCAGGTCCAGTTGAGGGAGCAGGCAAGAACGGTTACATAAAGCAGCCTAGCAACCATCAGACTGGCCGGGATTGTCTGATTAGAGGACCTGGTGATGCAATTGGAATCAGAGCCTCAGCTGAACCAGGAAGAGTGGAGATTTAAATAGGACGACACAAAGTTTACTTAAAGGATAGGATAGAGGGAGGAGAGGAGGGAGGCGAGGTAGAGGATCTGTGTAGGGGCCTTGGAGAGAAGGGTGGAATTATGGTCAGGAGAGGGAGGAGCAGGGATTGGGAGGGAAAGAGGCTGGCACGAGGGCGGGGGAGGAGGGAAGGGACAGCTAGGGAGGAGAGGAGGGAGAGTGGAATAGTGGAGATTAAGAGGGGAGGAAGGGCTGAGAAAGGAGGAGAGCAGAGAGGAGGTGGGAGGAAGGCCAGGAGGAGGAAGGGGAGAGGGAGGAGGGCTGAGACTCTGCAGCAAAGGCGCTGACGCAGCAAAACCAGGAGAAGTTTGCACAGTGGGCTCTAAGAGAAGGTTCCAGGAGGTCAACAGCACCTCCCAGGAGGCCTGGGGAAAGGGCAGCCGGAGATGTTTCTGGAGATAAGCAAGGGCTTGAGCAAGGGTGACCCCTGGGCGGGGTGCGGCTGGCCAAACTGGAGGCCACTCAGTCTCCCAGGCCACGAGACACACACACACACACACACACACACACACACAGGGGAACCATGGGATAGCATCCTCTCCCCTGCCAGGGGGTCACTTTCACATAGCAACAGTCCAGGGTCATCTGGAGCCCTGGCATGAGCCTGGTTCAGGAGCTAGGATGGAGCCCAGGATACCTGCACAGGGTGGCCAGGCCACCCAGGGAGAAGCTCTGGAAGGTAGAGCTATTTCCTGAGCCCTGTCTCCCTTGCTCTCAAAAGCGTCCCAGGATTTGGGCTTATGCCCAGCTCAATGACACCCCTTTCTCTTCCCCTCGTGGAAGATAAAATCTTCTCTTCAAATATTTGTCAGAGCATGTGAAATTCCACTGTCAGAGTCATTCCTCTGAGTGGCCTCAGAGGCTGGGGGAGAGGAATTCCTTGCTCACCATCAGAGGTGTCTGATTCCAGAGCCCAAGCCCTTTCCACCCTTGGGTGCTGCTGGGTGCCCTAGGGGTGAGGAGGTGTCTGGGAACAGCAGCAGCCCAACATGGAGGGCTTGCACGTGTCTACGACCTACGCTTTCCTCATGCAGGGGAAGCCCACAGAAGGAAAGGGGGACTACACCATTGGGAGGAGGCTTGCCGTGCAGAGATTGGAGGAAGCGCTCCTGGGGAGAGGACACCCTGGGGAAGGACACCCTGGGGAAGCTTCCCAGGGCCCAGACCTTGTGGTCTACAGGGCAGAGGCCTGCTTCTGCCTGAACTCTGCAGGCAGGGCCTGTGCAGGCTCAGGCTGAGGCTCGCCACCCTTTCTTCTTGCGCCACATCCTGCAAGCCTGTACACCTGCTCCTTGGGACCCGTGCATTGCCAGAGTCCCTGGAACTCTGTATGAAAAGAGGAGAGAGGGAAGCACTCAGCGGGGTGCAGCCAGCGGTGGGCATGTCCCCTGTGGGAGACAGCTTTCAGAGAGGCCCGGAGGCCTCCGGAAAGGAAGCAAGCCCCGCAGCCCTACAGTACAGGGCCCCCCCAGGGCCACTCCAGCCCCGTGCTCAGTTTTCCAATTATACACACCTGGAGCTTGCGCCCTGAGGAGCCCCTGCATTCTAGAACTGGAAAGATTCTAGGTGATTTTTGCCCTGAGAATCTGTGCTTGTGAAAATGCTTACACAGATGAGTGGAAAAGCAGGATACAGAATTTGTAAATAGTATAATCATTAATGTGTTGCAACGAACACCCAGAACAATGCAGCCGTGGAAAGATAAGTGGGAGAAAACACAGCAGAGTGATGAACGGGGCTGTCTGAAGCAGGGCCTGGGAGGAGGGAAGGGAGGAGGAGCGCGACCAGGGTGCGGGCGTATATCTTCTAAATGTTCTGTCACGAGCGTGCCTCGCCGCTAACGAACACAAATAAACATTATTTATTAAAAGGGGGAAAATGCTGTATTTTTAAAATAGAAGAAGATGCATTAATGAGTGACTCAGACAGAAGCAGCCACCCTTGCCACAAACAGATCTGTACCTCACCCCCATGCAGGGAGCCTGGTGTCTTCCTGTGCCCTGGAGTTCCACGGGCCTGCCTAGCAGCAGGAACGGGCCTTGGAGAAAGCCATCCATGGTGCCAAGGGGGTGATGAAGTCACCACAGGTGAAGTGACTTAGCCACAGGCTGTGGGAAGGCCATCAGGGGTAGGGACCACTGTCTAATTTCAGCTCAGCATTCTTTTCTACCCTGTAACATGATGTGATTTGGAAGTGGTACCCAAAGGCCACATGTTGAAGGCCCAGTCACCAGCTTGACCTTTAGGAGGTGGGGTCTCATGGAAGGAGGTGAGGTCACTGGGGGTGTGTCCCTGAAGGAGATATTGGTCCTGTCTCTCTGCTTCCTTGCAACGGTGACACAAGCAGCTGTGGCCCTTCACAAATTCCTGCCTGAGGTTCTGCCTCGCTCCAAGCCCAAAACCAATAGAACCAACAGACCATGAACTGCAAGCACTGAAACCCTGAGCCTAAATAAACCTCTCCTCCTTACAAATTGATTGTCTCAGGTACTTTGTTACAGTGAGGGAAAGCTGGCTAAGACAATACTGGGTTGTTGAATTTATCACCGTCATTTTATCATCCATGGGCACAGTGCTGTCCTCTCCCATAGATGAGAGCAATCATTTCATGTGCATTCTTTACACACAATGCACACTGATCAGAGGGTGGCATGTTCTCATTAAGGGCCCCCTGTGGTTCCCCTGATCACATCTGCATTTGCTGTCCACCCTCTGGCCCTGCCCTGTCCTCTCGCCTGGCTTGAAGAGCAGCGCTTTAGAGACCTCTCCTGCGCTGGCACTTCTTACCCAGCCCGTCCGGTGCTCCTGAGCATCTTTAGGGAACTAATTACCCAATTAGTGCATCTGGAGGAAGGCGAGAGTCAGGAGGCTGATACCGAGGCAGAAGCGGGAACAATTGTTCCAGGCTCGTTGCTGTCAGCCTCCTCGTCTGTGTCAAATTATTAATAATAATTCTTAATCACTCCTTTCCCATCAGAACCCCTGAGATTTCACTCGCTTAGTTATTTGGCCTTCCTTGAATACAGGGACCTCGATGTCTTTCTTCTCGGGTGACGGGGAGAGTGGCAGCATTGGGCCAAGCAGCCATTCTTTGCCCAAATCTCAGTTGAGGTCGGGGTGTATGTGTGCCAGCTGGCCCTGTCCTTGGAAAGGAGGGTTCAAAGAGGGGTTCCAGGATGGGGAGGTGACAGACCACATCCCGAGGGACAGTAAGGGGGGCATGGAGGAGGAGTGGCACAGTATAGCTGCTGCTGGCAATGCGACAGGGCTGTCCCGGACAAGACAAGTGAGGCTTATTCTGTTGCTTCAGCAGACAGACTTATGGCAACATGGAGGTTTGATTTGGGTTGTGTGCAGTCATTTTCTGTCAACCAGAGCTGAGCCAAGACCACTCCCCCTCCTGCCCCAGTTGCTGAACTCCATCCAGCTGCAAGAGGATTCCCCCCTGTGCTGTGCCAGCCCCCTGCACTAAAGTTGCTTGGGGACTTCAGGGTCTTTCTTCCCAGGCCCTAGCTCCAGGGCCAAAGCAATACCTGACTCATGCCAGGCTCCCCAGCTCCTCCCACCACCCCTACCATCCTAGAAAGTGTGTTCGAGCAACATCTGTAGACTGGAGTCAGAATAAAAAACAACTCGAAATTCAACAAATCATCAGAGCTCCCCATGCATGCAAAATGGGCTATTTGGATCAGGGGAAATGTCAGTGGGGACTTTGTTATTATGCTTTAGTTGGTTTTTTTTTTTTTTCTTCAAAGAGTGGAATGAATTCATTTGTGAAATGAACAATTAATTGAAAATTAAAAAGTCAATATAGGAAATTTTAAAAGATTCCTTAGATGGCTTTTTTTTTTTTTTCCTAAAATTTTGTGTCACCCACAATGAGCTGCTTCCCAGGACTGTTTAGATTCTATTGCAATTGTCCAGGGGAGGGGGCAGAGAGGAGAAGCCAGGAGGTTGGGCTGGGGAGGCCAGGCAGTGCTAGGGGAGGGGCTCTCTTTTTTCACCTTCAACGTACTGCGCACACATCAGAAGAAACTCGGACGCAGCCAGTCAGGAAAGAAACAGAGAAAACGTAAATACACTGGATTTCTTGTTAGGCAATTGAACAATTTAGGACCCTAAAATGATCATGTGAATTCTGTTTGAACAGAACAACAACAACTCCACATCTAGTTGTTTGTCTGAACAGTTAAGTGTGCGACCGACGGCTTTGTTACATAATATTCATCTCAGTATTGACAGGCTGTGGAAAAAATTTTAAATGTCCAACAAAAAAAGCATATTGGTGAAATATGAAGCATCAGATTACAGATTTATACAATGAAATGACTGTGGTCATTAAAGTAATACGGCTAAGTGTTTCATTACATAGAAATATGCTATGCTGTTACGTATCCAAACAACATGTACGCAATGATCCTAGTTTGTTTAACAGAATTTAAAGTAATACACATTTATAGTAATAATACTCAGAGGAAGAGTTATAGTAGTTGAATTTTCTTCTCTTGTTTGTCCTTCCTGTTCTTCTTCCCTTCCTCCTCTTTACAACGGGCATGCATTACTTTTATAAGTTAAAAAAAAAAAAGAAAGTTTAAAATTATGTTTACTTTCTCCAGGCAAAGAAGATCATTATAAATGGCTGAGGAAAAAAGTTTGGAAAATGTACATGCAGTAAATCTGCTGTGTGTGTGTGTGTTTGCATACACTGAATGAAAATGTGGTAAAAATACACTAACAGAGAATTAGAACTGCATTTCTGAGTCAGGGGATTGTTTTTCTCTTTACTTGTATAAGCTTTTCTTTATAAAATTTGTATTTGAATGATCAAGACTTTGAACTTAATTATTGTATGGTCTCACGCTTGCTTAGTGGCTTCCACGGACTTGGTGCTTTAGGAAAAGTCATACAAGGTTGTCTGAGGTTAACACCAGGCCCCACAGTCAGAACCCTTGACTTTCGGTGCCCATTACAGGAAAATCTGCCCATATAAAACACTAAATTGGAGGCTGGAGAGGTGGCTCAGTGGTTACAGTGTTTCCCCGGCGTGCGTGAGTAGGAGTTCAAACCCCAGCACCATGTACACAATGAAGTCTCGGAGCACCGAGAGCCACATGAAAAACTAAATAAAACATTGATTCTCTCTCTCTGTCTCTTTCTGTCTCTCTAAAAAAAAAAAAAAAAAAGTGGGGGGGGGGGAGTTAGAGCAGGTCTGGACCTGCTCAGGCTAGATACCCTTCTGTGCTACTCAGGCTAGCTCAAAAAGGTGGCAAGAGAGAATAGGGCAGAAGGTGCCCAAGTTGGACCAGGCCATTAGCTCTCATCTGGAGATTCCTCCTGACATAGAGTTTGGCTGTTTCATTTGGCTCAAAGTCAAGTTGAAAGCCAAGAAAATACGCAGGTCCAGGATTAGGGATGCAGCTCAGTGGTGGAGGGCTTGACTAGCATGTTCAAGGCCCGGGTTTGATCCCCAGTACTGCCCCACCCCTGAGAAGTCTACAGGTCTAGTACCTCTCCCACTGATGAACTGATGTTTAAACCCAGCCTTCAACAAAGATTCCATCTCAAGGAGCTTTTTGGCTGCTGGTGATGTAAACATAGTTCTTGCCACATCAGTAGTGACAGCCCTGCTTGCTGCCTGTGTGAGGAGGCTGCCATCAGCAGGGGTTACTGCCGGAAGCAGGTCTCTCACTAGTGCACATGGTGGCTGGTGAAAACACCCCGGACCTGAGAGACTGTGGCCAAATCCCTTCACTCTGGGTCTCTATTTACTTGTCTGTAAATGAAGGTTGCATTGACCCACGAAAGGCCTTTTCCATTTTGGGGATCCTAGATGTAGAAGTGATCTAAATCTGTCCTTGACAGTGGCTACCATAACGGTGGGTATGAACATAAATTACAGATGACAGCAAGGACCGGGCAGACAAGGAGCCGCTGCAAAAAAGATCCGATGTTCTTGGTAAGGTTGGATCACCAAGAATTACATGGGGTAGGGGCTGGAGCGGTGACTCATGGTTATGGCACTTGCCTGGCATGCACAAGGATGCAGTTTCAAACCCCAGCACCACGTACAAAACGAAGTCTCGGAGCAAAAAAGCCACACGAAAAACTAAATAAAATTGATTCTCTCTCTCCCTATCTCACTGTCCCTCTCTCAAAAGAAAGAAAGAAAGGAAAGAAGAATTATGTGGGTAACAGTAGCAGGGAGCTGGGAGAATGACCACAGAGACAAGTGTTTTGAAAAACAGTTTCATGTTCCTTTGCCATGTCAAACACACTTCTGACCCGGCAACCCCATGCCTAGCTAGACACGGAACAGAGAAACTCTGGGACATATGTTCCAAGAGAAATGTAAATGAATGTTCCCACAGGCACTGCTTTAAAAAGCAAAAATCCCTGGAAACATCTCCAACATTGCTGACCAAAAAATGGATAAACAGGTTGTGTTACCTGCACACCATGGAACACCATCCGGATGGTGGTGGAAAGAGGTAAACTGTGGGTGACTGTGGTCAGCTGCTTCAACACGGATGCACTGGAGGAAAACACTGAGCTAGAGAAGCCAGCTGCAGAGGGACACGTGCAGTTTGGTTTCATTTGTGCAAAGTGCAGAGACTGGCGAATCAATGCGTATGCATAAAAGTTGCCATTCAGTCATTTCTAAACACAGTCCAGAGGACATTAGTTGCATTCACAGTGTCGTGTGGCCATCACCTTTGTGTATTTCCAAACCTTTTGTCCCCTCCATCCAGCCCCTGGTGACCACTACGTTACTTTCTGCCTCCATGAATTTGCCTGCTCGAACTGCTTCCCACCAGAGGAATCACAACAGATCTGTGCTTTTGTGAACTGGTTTCTTTCACTTAGCAAATGTTTTCAAGGTTCATTTATGTTGTTTTTGTTTTTGTTTTTGTTTTAAGAGAGAAGGACAGTGAGGGAGAGAGAGAGAGAGAATCAATTTTTTTAATTGAGTTTTTTCACATGGCTTTTGTTGCTCTGACACTTAGTTGTGTATGTGGGTGCTGGGGTTTGAACCCATGTACTTGGACATGCTGGGCAAGCGCCCTAACCGCCTGAGCCACTGCTCCAGCCCCTATGTTCATTTCTATTAAACATGGATCAGAATATTCTTTTTAGGGCTGAATAATATAATATATAATAATATATCTTCCTAAATATACATAACATATCTTTATGTATAGTATTTTATCAGTCCATCAGCCAGTGGGCATCTGGGTTGTTTGGACCTTTTGGCCATTGGAAATAACCCTGCAGTGGACATCTGTGTACAAGTATCTGTCCACTTCCCTGTTTTCAATTCTTTGGGGTAGAGGTGCAGGAGTGGAACCACTGAGTCATGTGATCACTCTGTTTATCTTTTTGAGGAACCATAAACAAATTTGAGAGTCCTGTGTAAGTGGTAAGACCATCAGGAAAAGCAAGGAATGATCCCACACAACCTACTTCAGTGGTCACTTCCTGGAGAAAGGGAGGGGGAAGTCTTGGAGGAGGGAGTTCAAGGAGCCTCAGGAAATTCAGTACTTAGTACTTTCGGCTCTATATTTTACATAGGGAGATGGGTTCACAGGAGTTTTATTGTTATTCATAGTCTCTCTCTTTCTGAATACATACACACATATATTCACAATGTGTAACCATTTATATATATGTATATGCATTATATTTACTATATGCACATATTATGTATATATAGAATCATTCTATATGTCAGATGATACATTAAATTTTTTTTTAAAAAGTCAACCTATTTCCTCGCCTGTCCATAGGATGGTAGCATAAATGCCCTCAGGGAGGGAAGGAGGCCCTCACCATGCTAAGGGTGCAGTTCACAGGGCACCCCGGTTAGCACCTGCCACAGTGCCCCTCCAGCTAGTCTGCAAGCTCCTGGGAGGCAGCGCTTGCTCCACGCAGGTTCAGGGAATAAATGAACACAGCAGTACTAATCCACAGCCTCTCCCCAGGCCCTGCCAACTGTGGCCCACACCAAAGGCTTCCTTACACAACCCGGAGGCCCCTTCTGTCCTCAACACAGGTCCAGAGTCAGCTGTCCTGCTGAGTTTTCTGTCTCCATCATTTCCAGTTTCTGAGCCAGCTGCACAGGGCCAGCTAGGTGCTGGCCTTCCTACAGCTGTCTTGGCCTGCTTGCCCGCTCCCTTGCTGCCTCCTATATTCCTGTGACTGGCCAGGACTGTGGGGGTCTCTTCTCTGACCCCTCACCTCTGTTGGCTGTCCTGGCTAGTGCTGGCCTGGACTTGGGCCCTCTCTCTGTGTGCCAGCTTTGGTCCTTGCCCATAGTTAGGACGAGCTTATGTGGCTGTCTGTTTCTGTCACATACTCCTTGGGGGAGATGCTAAACAAGCCACGGTGTGTGTGATGTGGTAAAACAGTGAGAAGCTGGCGGTGCTGGGGGGACAGGTGGTGGAGCATCAGCCAGTTTCTGGGCATCCAAGTTTGCTTTTACCCCTCATCTCCTTCTGCTACTGACCATATTGAGCAGGGCACCAGCCTGCCAGTCACATGAAACCAGTTCCTTTAATACAATTAAACAGCCCTGGGCTGAGGACCCCACACCCACAGTCCCTCTGTGTCCACTCAGTGCTCCTCTGTGCTCCTATGTCTTCTGTGCATTCCACCCAGGGTACGGGTGTCACAGAGGTGGTCCAGCAACACTCGGAGGCCCAGGCAGGAATGAAGACCATATCCACAGTGTAAAATGGTGCCTATCAGAATCCCATTATCCCTGTATGGCATGGACAGCAGGGTCCCAAAGGGGTGTGGTCACAAAGGATGAACACCCATGTGCCAGTGGTTTCCACAGGCGCAGCCTCTGCGGGAGCTCACCATCGCCTCCAGGTCTCGGCACTCCGATTCCTCCCATTTGGGCCTCACCCTCCTGTCCTTCAACACTTGGGCTTCTCTTCATCTGGTAGAGCTCAGACACTCTGTCTCACCCAAACCTTAACCTTAATACTCCTTGTTCAAGCACTTCCAGGGTTCTCCATCATCTCCTGAACGTGGCTGGCATGCACGAACACACACACACACACACACACACATGCTGAACCCTTAGTAGGTCCTATGACCCCTCAGAGGCTGGGCTGGGAGCTGGAGGCACAAAGAAAAGACATCACAGCCCACAGGCCTCAGCCTGGCCATAGGGACCTTACCCATAAATCTGGCTGGATCCTACCTCTCCTCCCAGCACAGCTCAGGATCCCACCCACCTAGATGGTTCGCTGTCTGAGGACACCTGAGCCTACCACCCCCACAGGCCTACTTCTATCTTACCTCAATGACCGCTGACACCATCCTTAGGGACCAGCTCCTTCAGCAAGCCGTCCCTTGTTCACCCTATCAGAAGCCTTAAGTCTGTGAGGAGAAAGTGCAGGGCCTGCATCACAAGGCCACCTGGTTCCGCTCCTGTCACTCCATAGCGTGACAGTGTGTGCACTGCTTCACAGGGCCTCATTTCTCACCAGCAGGGGCTCCTCTTGCTGGTTCTTTTCTATTCTCACAGCATGCTCACAGGCCCTGACCAAAAGCCCTGACCTGAGAACGGACTTCATCTGTACCTTTCTAAAGGTTCCAGGAATGCAACCTGGGATGGCGGAGAGCTGGGAGTGTGGCCAGCTGCCACCCCACCAAGGACCAACAGAAACCCCAGATGTGTTTCCAGGCAAAACTGGATATCCCAGAACATAGCAATCTCTCTGTGGACGAAGCAGGACGCAGGGCAAACCAGAGGCCACAAAGTCAGCAGATGGTGGCCACGAAGAGGATGAATGAAAGCTCAGCTCACAGACAAGAGGAAGCCCTTCAGTCTTGGTTGCCCTGGTGCAGGTGGCTTAACCTCTCTGTCCCTCAGTTTCTGCCATATTGCAAGGCAACCTGCCATAGAAGTTAGAGGCATGGGTGTCAGAGTGGCAACTCTTGGGTTGGAATCCTAGCTGGTTGCTTTTCCTGGTGTGAAATGACTTCTCTGGCATCATTTTGTCATCTATAAAATGGGAATAATAAATAATTCCTGGCTGGACGGTGTGAAGGTTCAATACATCAATGCAAGTGAAATACGTCAACAGCACCTGGACCATCTTCTGTCCCCGGGCTGGAGGTGGCTTGGTGTACTCTACAATCAGATAAAATGCTCAACTCATGTCCCAGAACATTGTTCCATGGATAGGACTTCATGGCAGCTAATGAGCTATGAGGGAAATGAATCTTTAGTAAAAGTCACCAAACCACACTCAGAAGGCGGCGCCAATCCGCATGCCTTTCAGAAGGGTGGGAGGGAATATCCGCTGCACTAAGTCTTTGCTTGCCAGCATGCAGCTGTTCTCATTTTCTACAAAGCTTTGTGAAATTGATGAGTTTAAAAGGTACCTTGGAGTTCTAACTGGAGTTTTTTTCCACTAGCAATAAGGTCCAACTGTTTTTGGTATGTAAACTGGTCAGCTGCAGCATGTGACCCTGTTTTTGTGAATTGCCACTTCCAATTTCCCCGTTCATGTCCATGAGATGAAGGGCAGCCATATGTGCTGCAAATATATACATGTTTTGAAATTTTTCTTAAAAGTAAAAATTTCATTAAGAAACCTAGAATATGTAGGCAGGCCTCCATTGTCCTTCCTTGTGTAGCATTTTATCATAAAAAGATAACCAGAGTTTATTATCCAGAATGTTCACTCTCATTCCATTTACACTAGAAGAAATAAGGACTACCTAAATACATTGCTATTATGGTAATTAACATGAGTGAACCTTACGTAGTCATTAAAATGAGATTTTCTGTGAATGATTAGCTGTGATAAAAGCAGCATAATTTTCAAAATAATCTCACTTCTGTAAAGTAAAAAATTATATATACGCTTTTACGAAGTTTGCAAGAAGATTCACCAAATGTTAATATTAATAATATTAAATGTTAATAAGATTAATTAGAGGTATTTCTGAGTGGTAGAATTTCTTTTATTTTTCTGATTTTCTAAGTGTCCTCTACCGTATTATTTTAGAACTAAGAGATTTACATACTTAGATCAGATTGGCCTCTCAGGGTCCAGCATGCATCAGAATCACCAGAACAGGCTGTGAGAACACAGCTGCTGTGCCCCACTCCCAGACTTTCTGAGTCGGTAGGTCCAGGTGAGGCCCAGGACTCTACATTTCTAACAGTTTCACAATGATGGGACCAGCTGCTGCAGTTGGCTCAGGAAACACACATCGAGAACCGTGGTTCTATAGTAAAGGGTATTTCTTCTCCCATGGCGTTGTCTCCATCTAGGTGAGGAGGTGACAACACCAGCCCCTGATCTTTTTAATCTTTGGAAACTGCGTCTAGCAGGTAAGAAGGAGCCAGGCCATCCCCAGGAGCCTAACATGGGTAAGCCCCATGTTCCAGAAGAACTGTACCCCATATGTTCCTTCCTTGAAACCATTCTCATTTTTCTCACTTTTCTGACCAAGTGAACTTGAAGTATGGGGGAATTTCTCATTTGTACGTAGCACCCTCATTTTGAATGAACTTTCTTACATGACCGACAGATCCCTCCAACCTGACCATAAACTCTGGGAGGGTCCAAGCATCCTACTTAGGCTCATTATAGGTGCCTGGGAAACATCCCTCCTGATCTCCAGGGACTGTCAGGCTTAAAGAACATGGCGGTGTATGTGATTGGCTCACAAATCTTCCCTTCCCATGTGAAGATATACAATAACACAGTAGTGTAATAATGATATCATTGAGACCAATGCATGCTCTGAAGAAAATAAAACAGGGGAATAAAATGGCAAGTGACTTCGGGTGGGGGGCTCCTTCACAGGTCTCTGAGTCTACAGTGATTCAAAGGGATGGGCTGGGCATATTGCAGAGGGTCCCTTAGGTTAGCATTTCTCAAATTGCCATGTACACACAACTCAGAGATTTTGATTCAGAAGGTCTGGAGTGGGGCCTGAGATGCAGCATTTCCAACATGCTCCCAGATGGTGCCAAGCTGTGGGTACCCAAAGACACCCCCGTCTGAGTAGCAAGACCTTAGCCCACAATGAAGAACTGGGAATTCAATCTAATCACAGTGGAGAAACATTCAGGGGGTTGAAGTAGGAAGTGACAGATCCTATTTGTGTTTTAAAAGATGCTTCTGGGCGAGTCAATGTGTGGGAGGACTCAGAGCAGAAGTAGGGAGACAGGAGTTCAGCGGCAGCTAAGGCGCTGGCCCACTGGAGGCGGTAATGGAGGCGGAGGAAGCCGTCAGGTCCCTGGTGCATGTTTGAACTGGGGCTGGCAGGACAGGCTGTGGGACTGGGTGCTGCGGAAGCAGAAAGAACGGAGAGAAAGAGACTCCAAGCTGTTGTGCACCCAGCAGGCATGTCTACACAACCCCAAAGAAGGGGCGGGACCACGGTCTAGGGTGGCTCTTTCCGCACCACGCACGCGATCCACAGCAGAGCCCCAGCCTTTCTGGACTTGCCGAGGGAGAGTTCTGGGAAGGGACAGCTTCAGCTTCCACACTGTCTTCCCTGCAGCTCCTGCCCTGAAAGGAAGGAGCACAGCTGCAAGAGCACATGGCTTTGGGGACCCAGGAAAGCCTGTGGGCAACTCAGGAACCTCTGCCAGACCCTCCCAGGGCACCTCCCAGGCCGGGGAAGGCAGTCACTTTGCATTCCTGTTCCTTTACTTCCTGTGAAGCTATGTGCTGTTCTTTCCTGTCTTTTGCTTCCCTGAACAGAGAGAGGAGAGAGCTGTCCCTCAGAGACAGATCCAGGCCATCAGCTGGGTCATGACCCAGGAACGGTGGATGGGAAAGGAGGAGGTGGACCATTCATCTGATGGCAAAATTATGACATAAACAATTCTCAGACATCGGTGTTTCTCTTCCCAGGTAACCTGTGTCCCTCCGCAGTCACCAGAGTTAGGGGACAGGTGGCCTTCCCAACTGCTCTTGCTGCATG
>PVKS010000500.1:0-116297 GCA_004027875.1 Aplodontia rufa
TTTTATCCTTTGCCACTCTAGCTCCACAATATGTTTTGAACTTTTACACCTGGGCTTCTTTGTTGGTGTTTTTCTCTCTGCCTGGAATTCCCTTTCCTTTCCTTAGATTATTAATTTCCTCTTTATCCTCCTCAATCTGGCTTATTGCCACTCCATTTGAGAAATATTCCCCAACTTTCACTCTGGCCTTCAGCAGAGTTTGGGACCATTCTGTTTAGATGATGTCCCACTGTAGAGTGCTTTTACATGCTTAGAGGTGGCAGCAGTCTATACTGAGACAGGATGCTTGCGGTGAGGGAGCAAACCATAGCCTTAGCTGCCACGGGACCCTCAGCATTCAGCATGCATGGCATGGAGCATGCATGTCCCTGAAAGAAGACACATCCCCATGCTAGCTCATGTTGGTGGGGGCCAAGGCTGCTCCAATGGGGCTTTGGCTGAGTGTCTCCCCTGTTGTCTTAGCCCTGCTGGTTCCATGGCTTTCACTAGACCCACTCTTCAGTGTGGAGAAGGCTGAAGCAATTGACAGCTGGAATGTTTCCTCTCTCTCTCTCTCTCTCTCTCTCTCTGGATTTGCAGAGTGGGATGAAGTCAGGGGCCTGGGTGGGTCAGCCTTAGAGATGTAACTGAAGAGCAGTGGCTCTGTGATGGGGACAAGAGCTTGGGTCAATGGGTGAAATGTGTGTGTCTTATCAATTTTGATTTGTTCACATTTTAGCATCTCTGACTGGGGATGCATCTTGCCATGGATGTCATATTACAGTTTATTTGACAGTATGCTTTTCTTTTTTAGTGATACATAAAGTGGTGGTGCATTTTACAAATGATGACATCTTAGATTTGATGAAATCAGTTGCCTTCTGCAGGCAGAGGTTGGGCTGAGACATTGACGACTGAATAAAGTCAACACCAGAGTCAGCTTTGAGTGTTAGGAAGAGGAGGGGCCAGGACTGGGGTGTCTGAAAGAGGAAACAGGAAGCAGAAACTTGGTTGGTGTTTTTTAGGAGGTGGAGGAGACCTTCTCTCTGTGAGTTCCCTTTAAAGTAAAGCTCCATGGGGGCTATTACCTCCAAGCCCTCCTTCATCTTCTAAATTCTAGGACTTTTGTCCCCTTTATACATCTCTTTCCAAAAGACCCACTTTAGATGGGGTGATGAGGAAGGAGGGTGGGAAGGAAGGTAGCGGGAGGAGGAGCGTTCACTCCCGGACCAAGGGGGTGGGCAGGTGATGACTGTAGAATGGGAGTCAGATTGGAAGCATTTCTTCCCAGCCTGGCTAGAACTGCTTTACCCGGGAGCTTTTCAAGAATACTTTGCTTAAGTCTCAGTCAGACCATTGGCATTGCTATTTTGCATCTGGGGTTGAGAATTACTGTCCAAAGGTATTCCTTCATAATTTAATACTAATCACTGGGGATTGCTTTCAACATACAAATTACATTGTGAATCCTTGAATTGGAGAAATAATGCAGTTTGCATTTGAGTAGCCTGGTTGGTTTGCAAAACACAGGGATATGGTTCTACCTGATCCTCTGAGGTGGGCAAGTTGTTATCATCACATTCATTGTACAGCGGACGATTTAGGGTCAGAGGTCAAGAAACCTTGTGAAGGGAGATAACGTCCAAGCTGAGCAAGATCCTCGCCCCACCCAGTGTCCAAGAGATTAGATGAACACAGCTGAGAAAAACTACTGGTTGATGTCTTTAAATGAGAGGAGAGAGAAAACAGAGGCAGATGTGGGAGAAGGGAAGATGGCAACTGACGTGCGGAGATGGGGACAGAGCCTGCTGGAACAAATGACTCAATAATAAAGCAGAAAACAGGAAGAGGCTTTGGTGGGTAGAGAGCCACCTACAGGAGCAGCCGAGGAGCCTGGCCCGGGAAACTGCACAGAGAAAAGCTAAGAGTTTCCTAAAGGCCATGCAGGTAAGCAAGGTGAAGTTAAGGGCAAAAGGATCCCAAACAGAAAGGGCTGGGCTTTCCCACTGTCCTAAAGGACTGAGAAGGTGGAAGTAGAGTGGAAAGGTTGGAAAAAGGGCGGGGTCTTGGGGCCACAGGCAGGTGTGCCATGAGATTGGGGCCTGGGGCAGACAGCAGCATTCTTGGAGTGGGCAGCTGTACATTTGTCTGGGCATCCTCAGTAACCTGAAGCCCCTATCCATCCATCCTTCCTTCCTTCCTTCCTTCCTTCCTTCCTTCCTTCCTTCCTTCCTTCCTTCCTTCCTTCCTTTCTTTTTAAGAAAGAGGGACAGTGAGAGAGGCAGAGAAAGAGAGAAACAACTTTATTTAGTTTTTCACATGGCCTTAGTTGCTCCAACACTCAGTTGTGTACGTGGTGCTGGGGTTTGAACCCGCGTCCTCGTGCTTGCCTGGCAAGCGCCAAAACCGCTGAGCCACCGCTCCAGCTCCTCCCCCATTCTTTTTTACACAGACTCAGCTGTGCAAGCTTTCTTTAAGGGGAGAGGGAAGGGAGTGCTGCCAGGCTAGAGTGTGATCGCCCCTCCCTGGGAGGTAGCAGAAACCATCCCAAGCAGCTGGCAGGATGGGGTCATGTCTCATAGGTCTGTGTCTCTGTGCAGAGTGCACAGACAGACTACAGGTCCGGAGGTAGTGACAAGCAAATCACCAGTTGCTTAAAGAGATAGTTGGGTCATCTTGCAGGGCAGCTCCCAGGCTAGATCTGGATCTCTGACGACAGGCAGCTCAAACAACATGTCCTTGTTCCATGGCCTTCCTTCTTATCTTGTTTTTAACAAATTCTGAATCATAATGAAAATTTTCCTTGGATGTAGCATATGCCTGACAATCAAATCACTACCAAATCAATTCTTTGCAATCAATGTTTTTCTAATGAATTTTGCATTTCTAATGGCAGGACCCGACCCGACACACTATCTGTCTGTTTTCCCCCTTGCCCTTGGCTCCCTCCCCTGCCTGCTTGTTTTAAGCAAGTGGCAGGAACCAATTGGAGGGACTGTAGACACTTTTCTTTTCCAGTTTCTCCTCGATTTCTCCTTACCCTTTTCCTTAGCATCCCTCACTGGGAAACTTAATGGAGTGTTTCTGGAGCAATTAGAATGATTTAAATAGCCCTGCTAACAATGTTTGTTAGGAAAAACCCCACAAGCCACCAGGGCTCACCCCACACATCTGTTAAATTCTCACCCAGGAAGGAGCAGAGAAAGTGCTGGAGAATTGGAGGAGACCACCCTCCTCCACTCCTTGCCCTGCTTCTTTTGTAACTGCTACATCCTCCCAGAGCACTCAGTGGCTTCACTGTTCCCCTCCCCCTGCTCTATGTATTTTTTTTCATTTCAAATATTCTGTAGAATTTCTGGGTAAAATAACACACGTCCTCCAGGTGAGGCAGGAGAATGATTCTCAGACCAGGGCTGATTCCAAAGGCCCATATTCCCATATGAATGAATGAATGAATGAGTGAAGACAATAAAGACACACAGGCTAGTGCTTCAGAGAGGTGACATGAGGAATTTAGAGGCATCATGGTAGGCAGAGTAATGGCCCCCCACATCTTGTTCTAGAGTCTGTACGTAAGACAAGGGGAGCATTTATGCTGACCTTGAGATAGGGAGAGTTCCCTGGGTTATCTGGGCAAGCCTAATGCAACGACAAGGGTTCCTCAAAGTAGAGGATGAGGCTGAAGAAGCCAGAGTAATTCCATGTGAAAAGGACTCAACCTACACTGCTGGCTCTGAAGATGGTGCAAGGGGCCACAGTCAAGGGATGAGACGGCCTCTGGAAGCTGGAACAGCAAAGAATTGGTTTCTTCCCTAGTGTCTCCAGAAGGGAACACAGCCCTTCCATCTCCTTGATTTTAGTCAGTGAGATCTGTGTCAGACTTGTGACCTGACCTGCAAGACTGTAAGATGCATTTGTGTTGTTTCCAGCACAACTGAGTTGTGCTTGACTTGTTATACCAGCAACAGGAAACTCATACAGAAATGCCCATGTTTCTCAGATAGCCCACGTCTGTCTGAAGGAAACAAGGGAAGTCTGAGGTACAAGATAATGGAGTCTAACAGACCATAAGAAATGCAGTCTTTTTTTAAATTTTTATTCTTTTATTAAGAAATTTATAATCAAACATGCTTCTAACAAAAAAAAATATATAAGTTCTGAATATTAGATTTACCACCCAAGACCCCCCTCAATTATCCACCCTTATCCCTCCCTCTCCCTCCTTCCCAAAACATCTCTACAAATGCCTTAGGTTGTATGTCATTACAACTTTTCTGAATTTAAATAATGAGAATTGACCTCCTTTCTCAATGACCAGGGTCTAGAAATGCAGCCTTTAATTAAGATATGTGCGAAGCATAGCAAGAGCCCCCCAAAGGGACCTGGCAGGTGTGAGGAACATCTGAGCAACGTTTTGATTAATTCACTGTTCATGGATCTTTGAGGCAGCCAACCAGCTCCTCCTCTTGGCCCTTCACTGACTTGAGGTGGGGAGAATATCCTTCTCCCCTCCACTTACCGTCACCTGCTTCTACCTTCCACATCCTCCCACCCCCAGTTCAGCCTTTGCAGCAAGTTTGAATCCTGGCTCTTGCCTTATTAGCTAGGTGACCAAGGGCCATTAGCCTAATCATTCTGAGCTTAAGCCTTCATCTTTGAAAGGTCTATAACAACCAACTTCAGGGTGCTGCCGTGAAGGTGCATGTCAAGAGCTTAAGACACACCTTGACACAAAAGCTTGATAAATGTTATGTCTTAACACCCTATTGTGACAACATACCCTTAGGTTTCCCCAAGAACACCTCCCTTACCCTTACTTTCAGCTCACTTCCAACTGCACTGAGAAAACTGGAGACATCCAAAGAGGACTGCCACAAATTCCACCACTGCATCGACCCACACGCCCGCCTCTGCTCTTCAGCTCTGCCTTCCCACATGATACGCGGAGAAGTGCTCCACTCATGTGCGCGCCTGATTCTGCCTCCTCTCACCTCCAGCAATTCTTTCCTCTTACATGCCTTCAGCTTTTAGCTCTATAGTGGACCATTCTCATCTGGATAGCAACATGCTGATTGGTATTCACCCATGTTAAGAGAATTCTTCTCTTGATTTATTTCTGTTTTAAGTCCATATCTTTCTTCCTATTTGTTGGCACTACCCATGAATCTTGTACCCCACCTCCACACTGAAGCTGCTCTCACTGAGGATGCTGGTGACTGCCTTATTGCTACACCCAATTCATCAATGCTCTGATTCTAGAGGACTCTACAGTGTTGAGTCTGCATCTTGCATGACCATCAGCAATGCTCTGATTCTAGAGGACTCTACAGTGTTGAGTCTGCGTCTTGCATGACCATCAGCAATGCTCTGATTCTGGTAGCCATACCGACCTCCTTGTCTTCCCAGTCTTTTCCTATCTCACAGATGATTCTTCCTCAGCTCCCTTGTTTTCTCAACTCTTCCAATGCCTCTTAATGTTGAGCTTACTGTAAGCCCCAGGGATCAGCCCTTGGTCACATGATCTCATTTTGTCCTGTCCTGAATTAGCAGCTGTATATTGATGACTCCAGTGTTGACCTCTTTCCTGAATTTGAGGCCTCAATAAACCTGCTCTCACTTAGCTAGAAATGCAAAACCTCCCACATTTTCTAGAATCCTGATAGGCTTCTCAGTGTCAACATGTCCCCAACAGGACCCGTGGCCTCCCCCAGCTCATTCCAAATGTGATGTACCTGCAGCCTTTACCTCCACTGTTGACAACTCCAAATTTCTAGTTGCTTAGGCCAAATAATGTATACATTGTTATTCTCTTGCACACCTTATCCAATTTGCCAGAAATACTCTGTTTGCTTTAGTTCAGAAATACATGTGGAATCGGACTAACTCTCACGTGTGCACTGCTCCCACCCTGCTTGAGGCCACCTTCACTGCACACCTGAGTTACTCCATTAGCACCTTAGCAGGGCTTCCTGATTCTAATTCCCCCTCCATTCCCAATGCAGTAACCAGAAAGTCATTCCAAAACCTGAGATCACATCACCCCTCTGCTCAAATCCCTGCAGCAGCTCCCTGTTCCCCTCAGAGTACAGCTGGAGTCTCCCCGCTTGTCAAGGCGTGTCTCTCTGAGTCTTCTATGAAAGTTTTTCTTTTTTCTTTTCATGCCTTGCCAGGGGCAGGAGCGGTAGGAGGCAGTGAGCGCTCACGCATAGGGCTATGCTCAGCGCTTTTCTCCCTGCCCTCTGTCCTTTCTGTGGATTGACAGATTCACCTGATTCGGGTACTTCATCTTCATGCAATGTGTGTTATTCCACTAACTGGGTAGCTGCTGCCTCAAAATTAGGGAGCAGCCTTGGTAATAGCCTGCTTGAAAATCTTATAACTGGACATTTAATGTCCACTTTGAAGAAATAAATAGTCATTGTCTCTCTTTTGATACAGCCAAATAGGCCCATGGAATTCCAATCTGAGGTTGGGTCCCTGATGGAAATCTCATTATTGTCACCAAGTGTTTGCACCTCCAACTTGTTGGGAACTCCTCAGGTCCAAGGATGCTTTTTTTCCCTGTAGTGCTAGGTATTGAACCCATGGCCTCATGCATACTAGGCAAGCACTCTACCACCGAGCTGCGTTTTCAGCCTCCCACGGATGCAATCTTAGTTGTAACAACTAGCACAGGCCCAACACAAGGTGGTACACAATAAATGCTTGCAAGAGGATGAAATCGCAGATGGATTTGCTAGATGGATGAAATCACACTTGACAGATGGACTGTCAACTAACCTGATCACCGACATTCTGGTGAGTAGACTTTGGAAACTTTTGATGTCTTAGTCTTTTTTTGTTGCTGCAGCAAAATACTGGACCCCAGGTAACTTATAAAGAATAGAAAGTTATTTCACTTACAGTTCTGGAGTCTGAGAATTCCAAGAGCATGGAGTGGGCATCTGCATGGCATCTGTGGTATCCTTGCTGCACCATGACATGGTGGAGCACATCATAGGCAAAACGCAGCAAGTGTGCTAGCTCTGTTCTCTCTGATAAAGCCACTAATGCCACCACAGGGCACCACACTCATGACCTCATCTAATCCCAATCACCTCCCAAAGGCCCACCTACAAATATCATTCACCTAGGACTTTGAGGATGAAGTTCCCAGCACATGTGGATATGTTCAAACTATATTGGCGAGGCCTTCCTGCTTCCAGGAGGGGCAATTTGTTAAGCCAGTCTTGGGAGGTTTTTTGGCCTGATCCTTCTTGGTACACCAAAATTTCAAGGCACACTCAGGGACAGTCCTGAAAGAGTGAGAAATGATGTGTGAAAGAGTAGACATGACCAGGCAGTGGCAGGCAGCGATGTGAATGCAAGGGAGTGCTATGGACCCAAGGGGCTGTGGCAAAATTCTGTGTGCGGGAAGGGACGTGTGGCCCTTGATAACTTTGCTGTAGCCTCTGGAGTTCTATCCTGTGCTCCAACAGCAGCACCAACCTCCATGCGCACAGATGCTTTTGAGCACATGATAATCTCACATAGAATATTAATGATCTTCATTTTAAAATGTCAATTTTTTGAACAGACACTATATGCCAATCTCTATTTTAAGCATGAAATGCATACCATTGGATCCTCACAAGAACTGATGAGGAAGATATTATTTCCAGTGGATAGAATTGAATGTATTTGCTTTCTATTACTATGTAACAAATTGCTCTAAATTTAGTGACTTCTTTTTTGGTCCTGGGGTTTGAACCCAGAGATGCTCAACTACTGAGCCAAACCATCAGCCATATTTTTAAAAATTTTTTTTATTTTGAGACATTATCTCGCTAAGTTTCTTAGGGCCTTACTATATTGCTGAGGTTGACTTTGAACTTGTAAACCTTTTGCCTCAGCCTCCCAAGATGCTGGAATTGCAGGTATGCACCACCACACCTGGAAATTTAGCGGTTTTTAACAATGCTTGTTTTTTTATCTAATGGTTTTATGCAGGTCAGAAGTCTAGGCATGGGGAAGCTGAGCTCTCTGCTTAGGGTCTCACCTGTCTGCAAGTTAGGTGTGAGCGAGAACTGTGATCTCACTGAGGTTTAGGGACCACTTCCATGCTCATATGGTGGTTGGCAGAATTTACTTTGCTGTAGTTATACCATTTTGTTTTGCTTGTTATTGCCTGGAGTTTTCTCTCAGCAACTGCTCAATATTCTCTGAAAGTCCATGTGCTGGAAGCTTAGTTCCCTATGTAACCATATTGATAGGTGGTGGACCCCTGAAGAGCTGGGGCTTAGAGAGGGGTGGTTAGCAGAGGGGCATCAACCTCAGGAATGGATCATTGCCTTTCTTTGAGACTGGTTTAGTTCTCTTGAGACTGGATTAGGTATCATGGGAGTGAGGTAAGGATTGTAAGACAAGATTAGTTAAGCCAAGAGTGGGTTGTTTTAAAGTAGGTCCACCTCCCCCCCCCGCCCCTTTTGCACACATGTTCCACCATGTGTTGTCCTCACACAAAACTCTCACTAGAAGCTGAGCAGATTCTGGCTCCATGTTCTTGGATTTTCATGCCTACAAAACTTTGAGCCAAAATAAACCTCCTTATAAAATATCCAGCTTCATATATTTTGTTATAGCAACACAGAATGGACTAAGACAGCAACTAAAGATCACCCTTCACTGCCTAACAAGTGACTCTGTCTGGAGGTGACTCACAGCATGGCTGTTTGCTTCCACCACCCCCCTGCCAGGTCTGCAAGGGGCCATTCTCTGATCCACCATCTTTTTATTTTATTTTATTTTTTTAAAGAGAGAAAGGGACAGTGAGAGAGAGAGAGAGAGAGAGAGAGAGAAAGAGAAAGAGAGAAGCAATTTTTATTTAGTTTTTCATGTAACTTTCATTCCTCTGACACTTTGTTGTGTACGTGGTGTTGGGGTTTGAGCTCGAGTACTTGCACATGAGAGGCAAGTGCCATAATTGCAGAGCCAGAGCCACCGCTCCGGTCCCCCACCATCTTTTTAGAAAGATCTCACCTGATTAGGTCAGGCCTACTAAAGATATCCTCTTTTTGATTGACTCAGAATCAACCGATTATTGACCTAATCACACAAGGTATTCCCCGAACTCAAGGGGAGAGGACTGTACAGTGTATCTACACCTGGCCTGGGGGTCTCAGAAGCCATCGTAGAATTCTATGTATCACCATGAGGCTCAGAGGAATTTAGTGATGTGTCTAAGGCCCCATAGCTGTGAGTGGCAAAGACAGAACCAAAGCCTGACTCCCAAGAGCCGACCATAGTTTGTGCTGCTGTGGAAAGGTCAGCTGTAGAACAGAGATTCAGAGATGTGGACCTTGAAACCTTTCTCTTTTCAGCAGGTAAACGGCAAAGGAGGAACCTCTAATTTCTGCACAGACAGGGCCCGATGGACCACAGAGGCATATATGGGGACCAGAAAGACTGCATATAGCTTTAGCCAGGTTCTGTGATGCTGTAGAGGTTTAGATTATAGAACCATAAACCCTCAGCGCTTAAAAGGCATCCAGCGTTTCCTGAAGTTTGTTCCGTGGGACCCAAATTCCAATATGGCAGTAGTTTTTCTAGGGAGAAAGGAACCCACGGTTAAACAAGTTTGGAGAATCTCGTGTTAAACACAATAAAAGATGTCGCTTCACTATAGGACTTGAGGTACTTTCCCCATATTAATATGCTTGAGGAGTTTGTGAAGGAGGAAAGGAATTAGACCCCAGAAACCTTCCATGTTTTGCATAATGGTGGTCAAAACTTGGAGGAGGATGCACTGGGCTAGCTAATTACAGTAGCCATTGGGGGATTGCTCATGTGGTCTTTTCCAGCCGCACAGGGAGACTGGTGCTTTGGGATGGGAGTCCGGTTGGGTAGAGGTGATGGGACACTGTTACCTACTGAGGAAAAACAGGTGGCCAGGTTCTTCCGGGGAGAGCCAAGGCTGGTTGAGGAGAGAAAGATGCTGTTGCTGCTGTTAATGAATCAAGGAAGGGCTGGGGCCTGTAGGTTTAGTGTGGAGACACCTGCGTGGCCATTGAGGGATATGAGTTGCTCATGGGGAACTGGAAGCAGAGCCCCAGCTGGCCCAGCCAGTGTGAGATGGCCTAGGGACTGCCTTTTCTTGTGTTTGCTCTGTTCAGTTTTATTTGTTTTGTCTTGTTTTTCCTAATCACAGACCTCTAGGTTTCAGGGGAGTGAATAGAGGAGGATCAGGAGACACGGGAGGCTCTGGACTGCTACCCTGGCTTTACTGGGGGTCCGAGCAGGGTCTGGCAGGGAGGAGGAGGACGGTGTCTTTGCTGCTAGGTTGGGGGAGACAGGTTGTGGTGTTTCTACTCCTTCTAGCTCTGGGGAAGGGAAAAGAGAATCAATCTGAATATTCAGCTCCGTAAACAATGCCATAAAAATCACATCCATTTGCAGAGGAAGACTTGGATTGTAGCGAATGTGCCAAAGCAATGCTGTGCCCTTACAGCATCAAACCCTGATCAATCTTCTCTCTGGGGCTGGGAAGCGGCCTGCTAGGGAAGATCAATTTCCAGATTCTGTCCAAAGAACCAGGGAGGAGCTGGTCCTGACCCTCAGCAGACACTGTCCCTTCTTGACCACCTGCTACTCACTGTGGATCCCCATGACAGAGACCTTGCAGGACTTGGGATAGGAACGTGAGTGTGAGAAACGGGTGACTGGGTGGAGAAAAATGCCCCCACTTGGGTGTCCCACAGACATGGGCTTCTGTCTCATTGCTTCTACTTCCTAGTTCTGTGAGGTTAGGCAAATCATTTCCCCTCTTAGGTTTTCTCTTCTGTGCACTCCAGAATTCAGTTTGCTAATCCTAGAAGGTTGTTAGGAGGGAGAGTCAAGTAACCAAAGGATGGCAGATTTCTTAGCAAACTGTGTTTGGACAAGAAGTGGCATTTCAGGGCCACCAGCACAGCACCCTGTTTTATAGATATGGAAACTGAGGCTGCAGGAGAAGCAGCAGTGTGGCCTGAGGTCATGCTGGGCGAGTGGGAAAATCCTTAGTATTAATTCCAAGCCAAGGCAAAAGCAGGCTGGGAACCCAGGCAGAGTGTCCTGTGTCCTTAGCACAAAACCTCCATGGTAGCTACCAGGACACCTGCCCTTGCCTTCTTTGGGGGTCAGGAATTCAATCAAGGCCTCCTGCCACTGCATTCTCACTGGGGCCCTACTGGCCAAGGCAGCCTCTCTGCTGAAATAACAGCTGTCTGGGAGGCAGAGGCACAGGAGAAAGGGAGCCCTTTTCCCTGGACCTGGCGAAATGTCACCCTTGCACCTGGCTGTGAAGCTTCTGTCCCCAGGGGAGCTTGGTGGCTCTTGTAATTAAATCTCAGTTTTGTTTCCCTCTGAGCCCCCGCACCTGGCCTTTTCTGGAGCTCTATCATCCTGCAGAGGCCAAGGCCTAGGCCCACTGTGTGGGGCTCAGAGGTTCCGTAGGAGGGAACCCTGCCTCCTGGGGGAGCACGTGGAGCTCAGAGTCCCACTGACCTGGACTCATGGCAGGCTTGGGCTTTGCGGCGGTGAGTACCTTCTGACTGATTTGATGGGCAGGGTTTCAAAAACTCTGCAGTGATGCTGTGGAGGGTCTTGGGACTCCTCTCTAAGGACCACAAAGTCCAGTTGATGCTTCTCTCTCTCTCTCTCTTTATTTCTGTTTTCTCTTTCTTTCTTTTTCTGGTGTTGGACGTGTACCTAGGGTCTCGTGCAAACTACACAAGCACTTTACCACTGAGCCAAACCCCACTCTAATGCTCTATTCTTATATTTCCCATATAAAAGGAATAACTTGACTGGCTCCCCAAAAGGGTCAGGAAGGGAGGAAAATTTGCCGGAGACTCCAAAGGTCTTAGAGCTACAAAGGTCTTCAGATGGAGAAACATCTAGCCCATCACCCAGCACAGGGGTCCTGCTTACCCATCTCTGCTCCTTTTAAGATGAGATACTAGGAGCATAGACGGAAGACTCAAACAAGGTGAAATAGGTGGGCCATTATTTCTCTCTTCTACTTGTGACCCTTTAAACTATTTTTTTTTTCTTTTCTTAGCCGCTGAACCACCGTATTGAGCTTGTGGTCATCTCAAGCCCCAAGATCTTTTTCTCATGGATCTCTGCCAAGCCAGAGTGCTTTTATCTTGTACTTGCTCAATTGATTCTTTGAATCTAAATGCAGGACTTTACACTTAGCGTGACTAGATTTCAGCTGTGTGGTTTTGGCAAGTGTTCTAGCTTGCTGATACAGTCAGAATCTGAATGTGCTCAGCAATTAATTTCTTCAAACTTTGTCATATACAAATTATGTAATTATCCTTTCTCAAACTTTGTCCATGGCATTGATAAAAACATTGTCTGAAACAGAAGTTGGGTCCTGTGCCTCATTTCTAAAGAAGGATTTCACACCTGGTGACAAGTACCCATTCTTTTGAAATACCAACACTGTGATTTTGGACTTCATAACTCCATACTAATCCTACATCGAGTGCTTCACTGTATTTCTGGCAGAGTGTCAGGCACAGAGGAAGCACAGATGCTCCAGTCAACATCCCTGCTTGCACAGACCTCCACGTCGAGGTGGGAACCATGCACAGACGTAATGACCTGCAGGTGGAGTCCAGGTGTCCACAGGAACGTGCCGGCACCTGTGTTTTCAGATCATGCTAGGGTTGGCATTTTCTGAACGCGCATCCTGTGAAGAACCATGAAGTTGGCTGGACACGTGCAGGTCGCTGTTGCCTCCACCTTCCTCTATGCCTCAGGCCATCCTGCTTCTTTGTTGCATAAATGGGTCTTGAACCCCATCCTGGGGAGGCAGATTAGAGATTTGGGGCTCCCACCTCCTCATAATTGGATCCTCATGAACAGACTCTCTTTTGCAAAGCTTCTTGTTGCAGAACTTGGCATATGCGCCTCATTGGGTGAAACCAAGTCGCATGGCCGGGGGTGGAGCATGCAGGAAGCTGGATGCTTTCTTGCCCAATGAGTGAGATTTTACCCATGGCTCCATGACTTAATTTGACAGTTGTGAACTCCCTGTTCATCAGACACACTCATTACTAAATACCCAGCAAATTCCACTGAAGACAATCCTGAGTGATTTTTGGATCATCTGGGGCATGACTCCTTTGACCTCTGCTGGCATTTGTGCCTCCATTTCTGGCTGGATGACTGTTACCCCAGGCCACCACAGACCACATCTGGTCCAAAACAGGACCTTGATGAGAATGTTGTGCAGCAGGTTTTGCCCCCCAGGCCTGAAACCTCAGCTGGGTGTTAGAGCACTGTAATTCATGCCAAAGGTTGCTCCTTGCAATTTCTCTCTTCCTCCCTTTCCCCCTGCTTCCCTCCCCCACTGGGAGAGGGAAAGCAGCTATGCTTATGGAAAGATTGATTAGTTAAGCAAGTCAATTATATCTCTTGCCGAGAGCAACTGTATATTAAGTAATGCAGCAGAAATGATTGTCTGCACAGATCCATTTTGTCGAACAGCTGTTCCAGAGGCCCGGAAAGAGAAGACGAAGGTTAAAATCCCGTAATAGTCTTGCTCCCCATCTCACCCCACCCCATCATGCCTGGCCCTCCGGGGCCTCCATTTATTATGAGATGGAATAAGGTTGGGTAATGAGCATGCTGGCGGCCTGCTCCATTTTGCGGGAAAACTGCCCCGCTATGCCGTGGGCTCCTGGGCCTCCATCAACGCTGGCCCTGCTGACCTCCTGCCAAGGGGGAGTTGCCTGATGCCTGCTCACAGACTGGTGCTTGCCTCACTCTGCCCAGCCCTGCTCCATCAGCTCTGATACCAAGGAAGGGGCTCTGGACATAGATTCTGGAGACCTGGGTTCATGTTCAATGAGTGGATGCCTGAACTTAGCTAAATCTTTCAATCTTTCCAAGCCCGAGCTTTTTTATTAGTAAAATGTAATGAAATTTAAATGAGATAATGTGTATGGATGAAACTGGGGGTCTGTAACTACAGAATGAAATAATCAAATAATGCTCTATGTTATTACACCAGGCAAGGAGGAGAGGGAAAACTTGTGTGCTATTTACTGGGTGTGTGAACCATTAGGTGGTTCAGCCAGAAGTATTAAAAAAAAAAAAACCCAGATGTTCATGTGCCACATATAATCAACCCATGCTCCTTCTTCTTAATTACTCCAGCAAATGTGGAGGATTTGCTTCCCCCAGTTATGCCACCCCCTTCCCTTGGGTCACATGTACTCTTTTGAAATTTGCCATCCTGTAAGGCTGCCTTTAGAGTTTATTTTAATCCAGTGTCCCTTGTATACAAAATGTGGTTTATGGAGCCCCTCACCCCCAGTCTCTGAGACTGTGGCACTGAAAGTAGATGGTCCCTTTGCCCTGAGTGCATACTCAGGTTGCTGCTTGGTGGGAAGGCATCTGGGGACACCTGCTTTATTTAGTCCTGGTCAAAATTCTAGGTCAAACCCTTCACCCTGGTCAGAAGACATCTCTTACATCTTTTTGTCTCAAGAGAGTAACAATATGTTTGTCCCCGCTCCTGAAGACTGTCATTGCCCCTTACGCCTCTGGTAGAGACAGATGTTTTTTCTTGTTAGAAGATCACGAGTCTCCTGAGTTAGGAGAGGGAATCTTTGGCCTTATCTTTTACATGCTCTTCACTGTAAATGAGCCTGCGAGCTCCCTCTTAGGAGGACATGGTGTTGGAAGAGCCTTTGTGTGGCTCAGGGAAACTGAGGCCCAGAGATGACCATACCTCAGCAACTTTGCTGCAAAGCTGGTAGAGCCCAGTCTTCAGAGTCCCAGTTGAGCCTCTCCCTTTGGGCGTCTGGTTTCCTTTTGGAGAGTGGGTTTGACAAGGAAAAGCAAGGGCTGGCTGAGTGCTGTCGCTGTGCTAAGGGGGTCAAGTGCTTTCCCCATGCCTGGCTCAGCAGAGTTCTAAGTGAGTCACTAGTTTACAAGGATAGCAGCCCTTCTCTGAGTCTGATGGGTCCTGAGCATCCAGGTCCAGGGCTCAAATCCAGGTCAAACCCTGGTGGCCAGGCTCTTGCTTCTTGGCCTTCAGGGCTGAAGGACTCTAGCTCCGCTGATTTTTGAATAGTTTCACTTTCCAACCCTTAGGCCACATGTGGGCACTTAGCATAGAAATGGCTGTTTCCCTGCCTGCCTGCCTCCCCCAGAACCGTAAATAGGACTCTGAGTGTGTGTGCGAGGAGGGGTGGGTAGTAGGGGGTAGTGGTGATGTTGGTGGTGACCCACATGGGCATCCAGCCTTGGAAAAGTGCCATTGGTAGCAGAGGGCTCTGAGCAGGGACAGACAAGGTGAGCATCGCTGCTCTTTCAGGGAAATGGCCCGGGGAAATGATCATCTGGGAACCACTTCTCATAGGACCCCAGAGTTGGATGGGGCCTCAGTGCCAGTGTCTGAGGCTGAAATCCCATTGCCAGCCCTCCTGCTAGGCCATCTCCTGTCTTCAGCGGAAACTATGGTGCTGCCCAGTCTGATGAGCAAGGTCCTGGCTCTGGGGTGGACCTGGGACTGGTTATTTATTCAAATTAGGACCTCATTGGGTTGAGGTACCAAGTTCAGCCTCTGATATTTCTTTATCTCTTCTCAGCCTCCACAAAGACAGAAATACCTAATTAATCTAATAGTTGTATTAGAGATTCTACTACCCTGTTCTTATCCCCTTAGGCATTTTCTAAGTACCTTGCAAAGTAAGGCCAGGAAAAAAAAAAGGAGACTTTTGGTGCATATTTCCAAATTTTCTTTTTGTTGAGGGTGAGAATGCAGGCCACAATGGAGAGGAGGTGGGGTGAAGATGAAGACAAACTTCCTACCAAGAGACCCAGTCAGTTGCAGCACAGAGACCCAGGGGACCAGAGAGTCAGGGAGCGGGTGTGTTTAGAAACCATCTAGTTCAAGTCCCTTGTCTTATAGATAAGAAAATCATGCCAAGGATGGGAAGAGACCAAGGTGAAGCTTTGGGCTCATGGGAATCAGAAAAGGTGCCACCCCTGCGGTGGGACTATGGGATCTCAGAAGCCTAAGATTCCAGCACTGAATGTTATTTTTCTTTTAGAAGAA
The DNA here is from genome assembly GCA_004027875.1 of Aplodontia rufa. Taxonomy (NCBI): domain Eukaryota; kingdom Metazoa; phylum Chordata; class Mammalia; order Rodentia; family Aplodontiidae; genus Aplodontia; species Aplodontia rufa. Next base: position 16,076 of record PVKS010000500.1, read on the forward strand.
ATCCTGTTTCTTTAAAAGGCAACACATTGGTATGAGTGAACTTATTGGATCCCTTCCCAGGGGCTCTTGGAGATGAATAGGTATTTTAGTCAGCTTTTTGCTGCTGTGACCCAAGGACCTGACAAGAACAAATTTTAGGAGGAGAGAGGTTTAGTTAGGGGCTCATGGATTTGGAGTCTGGCTCCATACCTTGGGGCTGGAGTGAGGCTGTACAGCATGGTTGCAGGCGTGGCTCCAGAGAGACAGGCAGCTGAAGGTGTCACATGGGGAAGCAGAGCAGAGAGAGAAAGTCCACCCCAGATACAGAAAATATGCCCTAAAGACACAGCCCCAAAGACCCACCTCCTCCAGCCCGCAGTATAGGGATTAACTCACTGGTTGGGTTTTATAACCATTTCACCTCAGCCATCCCAAATTGTCATATGTGAGCTTTTGGGGGACACCTTACATTCAAACCATAACATTCCACTTCTGCCCCCCGCAAAACTCATCAATCCGGCAATGCAAAATGTGCTAGTCTATTTTCAAGAGTCACTGTTGTCTCAACAGTTGCAACATTGCCCAAAAGTCCAAGTTCAAAGTCACCTCTGAGACTCTAAATGTGAACCTCTGTGAAAAACCAAACTAAGTTACTTTGTCCTGTATATAAAGGCACATAGGAAATATTTCCATTCAGACAAATAGGGGCATACAAGAAGGGGTGGGACCAAAACAAGTCCAAAATCCAGCTGGGCAAACAAGCCCTGTAGTTCCATGTCTGGCATATGCAGCCCGGGGCATCTGTGGTTCTCTACAGAAGGCTTGTGGAGCTCAGCCCCTACATCCCTGATGGCTGCAGTCCACATGGCCTCTCTGTTGGCCTGTCTGTGCTCAATTCCTGCAGCTGTCCTCTGCAGCGGTTCCACAATACTGGCATTTCTTAATCTTGGGGTCTCCACCGCGTCTTTGGCTTCCTCCTCGCATCTCCATGCATCACTCTCCCAGGGCCTGCCTGCAGGGATTGCAACCCTGGGGCCCTTTGCCTGGTCTCCCATGCCTTCCTCTGAAATCTTGGTGGAAGCCTCCTTGACCCCTAACTCCAGGATCCTGCAGTCCTGCAGAACCAGAACCACGTGGCTGATACCAAGGTCTGCAGCCATCTTGAGCAGTAGCCAAGCCTCCAGGGACCCTGGCTGCAGCAGCCTCTGAGTGCCTGGGTGACTGAGCACATTGAAAACCTTCCTAGCCCCCTGAGCATGTGGGGTGCCCCAACTGTCTCTTCTTAAAGCAAGTTTACTCCTTTGAGCTTGAGATGGGTGTGGCCTTGTCAGTTCCTGAGTTGCCCCCAGCCACCTTTCTTATTGCCTCTTGGCAAGGTCTTTCCTTCTTTAATGGCAGTGATGTCTTCAACAACAGCCGCTTCCTTGGCCCCAGTTTTACTCCCATCTTTCAAGTCCAAGTTTCTCAAATCTTTCTCCTCTGTTTTCTGGCCCAGAATATCACCATACGCTTGGCTAAAAGCTATCAGCAATAGCCTTGCCACAGTCTGAATATTATGCTGCCTGGAAATTTTTCCCACCAGATTAAGAAGTACATTGCCTTTAAAATCAGGCTCAGAGAATGTCTCTGGACATAGGCAAAATGCACACAACTTCTTAGTCAGAAAATGAAAGAGTCCACCTTCTCCTCTGACACCTTTTGAGCCCTGTCATTGCTTTGCACTGTCCAATCTGCATTCTGGTCTTCTGAACTTCCAACAGAATCATCCATTAGACTTCGTTCACAACAATCAAAAGCATTTCCAGCTTGCACTGCTAAAAATCTTAAAATTCCTCCCACAAATTACAAAAAGCTCCAGAAGCTTCTAAACCACATGGTCAGGTTAGCCACAGCAATGACCCCACTCTTGGTACTAATTTCTGTTTTAGTCAGCTTTTCACTGCTGTAACTAAAGGATCTGACAAGAAAAATTTTAGGAGGAAAAGATTTATTTAGGGGCTCACAGCTTCAGGGGCCTTGGTCCCCAGGAGGCCAGCTCCATTCCTCAGGGCTTAGAGGTGGAGGAGTGTGGGGGAGGGAGCAGAGAGCTCAAGGCAGTCACACTAGGAAGCAAAGCAGAGAGAAGCTCCTTGCCAGTAATAGAATACATGTCCCCAGTGACCCACCTCCTCCAGCCACACCCTACCAGCCTACAGTTGCCAGGTAATCCCTACAGGGGATTCACTCACTAATTGGGTTTTGGTTTTTATAACACAATCACTTTACCTCAGCCTTCCTAAATGTTCACACGTGACCTTTTGGGGGACAGCTCACCTTCAAACCATAGCAGTAGGAAAGTAGAATTAGAGACAAGTGGGAATGCAGAAAAAAAGGCATATCAAGGGAGCCTGAAGTCTTGAAGATGGCTGGTCTTCATTTTGTAATGGTCCCCACACTGGACTAGACTAGGATGGGCTGGCTGGCTAGAGGCATGTATGGGGGTTGTAGATCTGAGGGTACCATCCAGGGTAGCCTTGGCCATTGCTGCCATATCTGGGCCAACATCAGTGTAGTTACTGGAGGAAATGTATTGAAGTCTGCAATTGATTAGGCATCCACATGTGTCCTCCTCGAAGAGTTCACTGTCTCTCCAGGGTCTCCCCCAGCCTTGCCTGTGTGATCAACTCCCTGGACAGCGTTTACCCCATCTTTGCTCCTGTAGTGACTTCACTTTCCATTACCAGGGTGCAATGTGTCCTCTAGCTGATTGGGGACAGGTCATAGAAGGCACATAAAGCAGGTAAGGCAGCCACCCATTCCAGGCCTTTCCTGCTCATTGAGGTGCCCATGTAGCCCCCTGCATGTTTCTTCTGCAAAGTTAGCTGGAACTGGTGATGCTTAACTTTTTGTGGGAGGAGTGGAGCTTGCTCCTATATTTCCAAGTCTTTCCTGGAGGCACACAGGCTAACTAGAACTGTGGGGAGCTGTCATCCCCATGTGTGGGTTCAGCCTGGATTTTGAGAAGTACCCTTTGGGTCTGAAGGATTTCCCAAAATGTGTGGGTGATGGAGGGGCCGGCCATCCCTCAACTTTTCAATGGTGTCCTCAGCTAACTTTGCTGTGAGGCTCAGCACCCAGGGTATTGAAAATACCCTGTCACTTGGCTCAAATTGCTGCAGCTTCAATTTTGGTCCCCATACATTGTGTCCCAAGGAAGAGAAGGGGCCTTGTAGCAGGAGGAAGAGGAATGACTTTGAAAACGAACTGTCCACTTCCAGTGCTGGAGATTGTGGACATGGTAGTTCCTATTTGCTCAGAATTCTCCCATATTATGAAGAAGAAGGCAGTAAGTTGAATTGAAAGGGCAGGCTGTCCCACAGGGGTAGCCAAAGAGTTCTGAAGGTGTTCTGAGTCCACGCTGAACACTGAAAATTTTAACCTGTTTTGCTTTTATGTGTCCAACTTCTCTAGCCATGACTGGTAGCAGAAGTCTCTGTGAGGTGGTGGCAGGAGCCTGGAGAGGGAGGACCCAGGGCCACCCCAAAAACAGATACTAAAAAACTGTCTTCCACAGCCCAATGGAAACACCCAGAATCTGATCTAACCTTTGCACTGTGATGAATGTGGTCAAAGAAAGAGAGAAACAGAGGCAAAGAGACAGAGCAGGAGAATTGCAGCCAATAATGAGACTTCTTTACAGTGCCCTATCAGAGAAATTTGTTAACCAGAGAACACTGAGTGGACAGCAGTTGAGGTAGAATGGGAGACAAATGCTGAGTCCTGTGAGGAATGGTTGAAGGAAATGAAGCCATCTAGTCTAGGGACCAAGGTATGCAAGAGAGAGACCCTGCTCTCTACATTGCTAAAAGTTGCATGTAAGATGTGTGCCGAAGCCATCAGAGGGATGGCCTTGGGCTCTGCACAAGGAAGAGCTTTCTGTAGTGGGAGCTGAGTAAGAGCCACCCAGCCTCCTAAGGAAGTGGCAAGTTTCTGGGGACTGGAAGCCATCAAGCAGAGGCTGGAAAACTTCTCAAGGGGAGAGTGAGAGGCAGTTGGATTCCTTGTGGAAATGACTTCAACTGTAGTTAGTTGTTAGTTTCTCAGATTTGAGGAGGCTCGTGTCACTGACGGGTCTTCTTCCAGGTCAAGCGTGACCCATCCCAGCTGCTCTGGGATGCTCCATCATGAGAGGGAGATGGGGGATTCCAAAGGCTCCTGACAGATGCAGGGTGATGGCCTCACATGTGTGAACCGTGGTACCAGGTGGAGAGTCACAGTGGCTGAGGTCTCCCATGGGGCACTGGAGATTTCCACCAGAACTGTCTCCCAGCACACACTTAGCTGAGTTGCTTATGTACATTCTCTCTCTGGGGTCTAAGAAGCACATAAATGATCACATAAAAACATATTAGGAAGTATTCATAGTGAAAAAAAAGAAACAATGATTTTTAGATGTGTTTTCTAGTACCAGGTCTGTCAAATTCTCTAGGGAGGACCTTAGACAAATTACTTTTACTCCATGAGATGCATTGATTTTCCCATCAGTGAAATGGGAATAATAATTTCTATCTCACAGAGCTGTGTGGAAGGCTAAATTAGGCAATTCTGTAAGGCACAACGTTTAGACATGATAGGGCTCAATAAAAGGTATTCTACATCTGGGATTTCTCTGCATCTCCTTCACTCTCTAGGCTGTGCCTTCCTAAGGTTTTGATTTACAGTGATACCCTGGTGTCCTGCTTGAGGCCTGTTGTGTACTAAATTCTTTCTGGTGGTCTGACTGGTAGGTGCCCACCTTGTATAAGATGTAGGATCTTGTGAGCTGTCACTGAGTATGGCTTTTCAGGAGGAGGACAGGCCTGGAGACACTCAAAGTCACAGCCTGTGGCTGGAGATGTACCATCGAAGGAGAGGGTGATAGGAATAGGTGGAAATTTCCACTGTGATGCCAAGGTGGGCTGGAATGAGAATAAAATCATCAGCCCTTGCACTTTGTGAACCACCACTAGTGTTTAATCCCTGCACCTGTCAATATGCGTCCCTACTCCAGACCCATACTTCTATTGAGACCTGACATAGCAGGTGAGCAGTTGTGTAGCTGCAACTCTCTAGAAATTCCTGGCCCATCATGGCACGGATTCCTACTTAGTGTTGGGCAGCTTGAAAAACAAAGAAGTGGTGGAGAGAAAGGGGGGACATAAAGGTTATCCCCCAAATTCCTTTGTTTTTGGCAATTGTCTCTCTCTCTCCCTAGTCCATCTTCTCAGTCCTATAGAGCTGGGCTTGCTTGGATTCTGCATCTCTGGGTGATGTGGATACATCCCATCTACTCCCTACACCTCCTGAAACTTTCCTGGCATCTCATTAGTAAATTGTTTGTCTAAGTCAGAATAATAGCGAACAAATTGGTCAAGGTTAACCCCCTGAGGAGATTGTGCTGTTCTGAAGACTCGATAAGTGAGTGGGATATGAGCAACAAATCCAAAGTCTTGGCTCACAGAGAGCTTCCACACAGAGAGCTGATTAGAAGGCTTTCAGAGACAGTGAGTTCCCTCTGACGCTACTCCCCCACATTCACTAATACTTCTTGATTTTTTATGTATTTATGTTTTTTAGTGTTGGCTCCTGAGCAAATATCCATTACAAAAAATGAAATTATGCATCTTCTTGAATATTCTGCGTGAGATGCATTGGTTTTCCCATCAGTGAAATGGGAAGTAAGGCACTTCCTAGACACTATATTTTACCTCATTAATTCATACCTCAGCCAAGAAGCAGATGTCATTTTCCCACTCTAGATCAGAGAATTGTCCCTTGAGACATCTTAAGATCAAAAAGTGAGGCTCCAGAGCTCACGCTTCTTCATCCCTTCATCCTGTCCCTTGTACCTTACTTCGAAAATACAATTAATTTGCATCATATTGTATTTTTTCCAGATGTATCTTTTCAGTATTTCACTGAGTTCTTCCCATTTCCTAGAACTATCTTCAAGTTTGGCTTGTGGGTGTGTGATTATATTTTTCTTTGAGTACTTTGCTCCTCACCATCAAAATGTCATGTGGTTGAAGCCACCATAACCATTAAGGGATAATAGTATACCTTTACATTTCAGTTATACTTTACATAAACAAACTATTTACTGTTCTGGAACAGCCAAGTATCATTATCAAGATGAATAAAATAGATCCTGAGAATAGTTGGACAACATTTTTACCAATGACTATTGTCAATTATTGCTTCATGTAGATCCAGTCTTATCTCAGGACTTGAATGGAACAAACTCATCAGTGATTTCTCCAGGGCTTGTGCAAAGCTATCACATTGAAGGTTTCAGGATAATATATCAAAGAAAGTCCGCTCCTCAACTGGGATAGTCTTTAGCAGTTATAAGGAGACATTCCTTCCTTGATTTCTAGAGCTATCCTTGTTCAATAAGATAGTTACTGGGCAGGCACATGTGGTTATTCAGTTCTTTAAATATGACTATTCTAAATTGGAATGTGCCATAAGTACAAAATATACACTGGATTTTGAAGATGTACTACAAATAAGTCCCATTAAAATATCCATAAAAATATTCCATTACTTTTTTATATGTTTGTTACCTGTTGAAATAATAAGATTTTGTATATATTGAATTAAATAAAAAACACTACTACTTTCTATATACTTTACTTTCTAATTGGTTATGAGAAAATTAAAAATTACATAGGTGGTTCACATTTGTGGCTTGCTTTATATTTAAATTCACCAATGTTGTTCTAGAGAATTCCTTAGTTGGTGTCCCTAATCAATTCTTAAATTCTAAGTTTCCCTCAGATTAAAAACCTAAGTGATGTCAATTCATCAAGAGGATATAATAGTTGTATGTATACGTGCACCTAGCATCCAGTCACCCCAATATATAAAGCAAATATTCATAGAGCTAAAGGGAGATATTGTACAATACAATAATAGCAGGGGAATTCAATACTCCACTTTCAGCAATGGATAGATCATTCAGATAGAAAACCATCAAAGAAACATTAAAATTAAGCTGTACTACACCCTAGACCAAACTGAACTAAGAGACACAAAATATAGTATCCAACAGCTGCAGAGCAGACATTCTTTTCATCAGCACATGGAATATTCTGTAGGATAAACCTTACAGTAGATCATCAAAAAGGCCCAAATATTAAAAAAAAAACAACCACTCAAAACTACATCAAGTGTCTTTTCAGACCACAATGGAATTTAGAAATCAATAACAAGAGGGACTTTGGAAATTTTACAAATACACGGAAACTAAACAACATGCTCCTGAACAACCAACAAATCAATGAAGAAATTAAAAAGAAAATTTAAAAATCTCTGGAAACAAATCAAAGTAGAAACACTACTGTTACCGTTTAGATATGAGGCATCCCCCAAAAGCTCAGGTGTGAGACAGCACAAGAATGCTCCAAGATGAAGTGATCAGATTATGACAACTGTAGCCTAATCCGTGGATTAATGCACTGATATGGATTAACTGGGTGGCAGCTGTATGCAGACAGAAAATGACTGGGGAAGGTGAGTCACTGGAGGAGGTGCTGTGGCTTTGGGGTTTATATTTTGTCCCTTGTGAGCAGAGCTCTCTGCTTCCCGGTCGCTGTGTCCTGAGCTGCTCTCCTCCTCCACACCCTTCCACCATGATGTTCTGCCTCATCTTGGGCCCAGAACTACGAAGTCGGCCAGCCCTGAACCTCTGAAACCATGAGACAAAACAAAATTTGATCACAGTGACACAAAGCTGACTAAAGTAGAAATATACCAAAACTTATGGGATACAGCAAAATCAGTACTAATAGGGAAACGTAGAGAAATAACAACTACATCAAGAAAGAAGATGTATTTCAAATAAAAACCTAACAATGCACTGCAAGGAACTAGAAATGCAAGAGCAAACCAACTCAAAATTAGTAGAAGGAAAGACATAATAAAAAATCAGAGCAGAAATAAACAAAATTGAGACTAAAAAGCAAAGAAAGGATGAGTAAAACAAAAACTGCTTTTTATTTTAAGAGAGAGGGACAAGAGAGGAAGAGAGAAAGAATCACTTTCATTTTAGTTTTTCATGTGACTTTTGTTGCTCCGACACTTCATTGTGTACATGGTGCTGGGGTTTGAACCCATGTACTCATGCGTGCTAGGCAAGCACTGTAACCACTGAGCCACTGCTCCAGCCCTGCAAAAATGGCTGTTTTGGGAAGATAAACAAAACTGACAAAATTTTAGATAGACAAAGGAAAGAAAAGGATACATGTAAATAAAGTGAAAAAACAAACAAACAAAAAAACCAAAAATAAATTATAACATACCACAGAAGGAGAAAGGATCATTAGAGACTGTTACATATAGCATTCATGCAGAAACTTGACTCCAAATATCCAGAGCAATCCTGAGTAAAAAGAACAAACTGGAGGCAGTTTAATACCTGACTTCAAAATATACTACAAAGCTATAGAAACCAAAATTGCTTGTTGTGGGCATAAAAGCAGACACATAGGCTAATGGAATGTATTAGAGAATCCAGAAATAAATCTGAGTGTTTATGGTTCACTGACTTTTGCAAAGGTGCCAAAAACACATATCAGGGATAAGACAGTCTCCTCCAATGGTGTTAGAAAAACCAGATATTACATGCAGAAGAATGAAACCCAGGCGTACCTCTCACCGTATACAGAAATAAACTCAAAATGCGTTAGAGGTTTAACGAAATAGGAAACAACTAAAAGAAAACAGAGGAAATTTTAGGACACTGATCTGAACAAAGAAGTTTTCGGATATGACCTCAAAAGCACAGGCAATAAAACCAAGAATCGACAAATGTGATTACATCAAAGTAGAAAGTTTCTTCATGGCAGAAACTTCTCACTCCAGTTAGAAAAACCATCATCAAAATCGGATGCAAAGAAGAACTCTTACGGAATGTTGGTGAGCACACCTTAGTGTAGCCCCTGCTGCAAATAATATGGAGTTCCTCAAAACGACAAGAATGGAACTGTCACATGGTCTAGCAGTCCCACTGCTTGGTGTGAATCCTAAGGAAAGGAAGTGAGTATGTGAAAGGAATAGCCGCACTTCCGTGTTTATTACAACACTATTCACAATAGCCCAGATTTGGAATCATCGTAAGTGGCTACCAGCAGATGAATGGATTAAAATGAGGTACATATACACATGGAATATTATTCACCCATAGAAAGGTAGAAATCTTGTCATTTGCAGCAATTTGGATGAGCCCGAAGGATATATGTTAACAGATTAAGCACGGAAAGACAAATACTACCTGTTCTCATTTGTACGTGGATGCTAAAAAAGTTGATCTCACAGAAGGAGAGGGTAGAATAATGGTTGGGAAGGTAGGAGGACAGAGGAAGAGGTTGGTTAATGGTTAAAACTGTGATTAAGAGAAAAGAATAGGTTCTCTTGTTCTATATCACAGCAAGGTGATTACAGTTAACAATAATTTACTGTATATTTCAACTTAGGTAGAGGAGAGGGTTTTGAATGTTGTCACTACAAAGAAAGGATGAATTTTGGGATGATGTGTATACTAATTACCCTTAATCAATCATTACACATTTTATACATGTATCAAAATATCGCACTGTTCTTTACAAATAAGTTCAATTATCGCACGTCAATTAAAGAACAAATAAGGAAACAAAACTACAAATTGAAACATGAATTTTAGGTAGCAGCCTAATTTGTCTGATTTTCCTGAAGAATCATGCTACTCTCTACCCTATTGAGAAGGTTATTTTTTTCAGTTGCCTTCCTGATTCCTCCTACCTAACACCCCTCTCAAGAAGAAATTAAATGTTGGGCATGGTGGTGCATGCCTGTAGTCCCAGCAACTTGGGAGGCTGAGACAGAAGGACTGCAAATTCAAAGCCAGCCTCAGCAACTTAGGAAGGTCCTAAGCGTCTTAGTGAGACCCTGTCTCAAAATAAAATATAAGGGGGCTGAGGATGTGGCTCAGTGGCTAAACACTCCTGGGCGTGATGCCTGGTCCACCCCCCCTGCCCACATATATACAAAAGAAATTAAGGTCTTTAACCTGAAAGCTTGTGATAATTCTCTTCATTAGCCTAAAGAGGTTATAAAAAGACTGTAGCATTCTAGTGTTAAGGACAGTTTGGTCAAAAAGACAGTTTGAGGCATGGCCTTACTCATATCAAGGCTGGATCAGGCTTAGGGGAAGTGCAGACAAAAGTCAGGATTAGAATCAACCAGACAGTCTGAGCTGGGATATGAAGACTCTGCTGGTAGAACCCAGGGGCCTCTGTCCCTGGCCAGAGCTTAACAGTTATGTCTTCCATATGAGGTAATGAGGCTCTCTTCTCTTCACCCTTCCTTTCTTCAATCCCCCACTCCTAGGTCGTAAAAGGCAAGACGCTTCTAAGGTGTGCTTTTATTTCTCATAAAATAAATTGCCTCCTTTCTCCCTGTTAGAGACTCCCTAGAGAAGGGACAGATGCATACATGTGCTTTCACTACGCTTCACTCTTCTCTGCATTGAGGGGCGGTTGCAGTCCCATGAGTAATTTCAGGACTTTGGAAAAATTGTTCTATCAGCTGGACTCCTGACCAAAGCTTGGATCCAAGAGGACTCTTAATGTGACATACATGCAGTTTCCAAGCCAGACTTAAATTTTGGTGGAGTCCAGCTGCCCAAGTAGTGAGAAAATATTCTCTAATAATTCACCCTGTCTCTGTCTGTATACAGATTACACAAAGCTTTTGCTATGGATAATACTGCCATGCATAAGTTCTACGCTTCTGCAAGAATGTTTGTTTATCAACATTTTATTATTCAAACACACATAGATGGTGGTAAGAGTATAATGAATCCCCATGGACCATCACTCAGCCTCAACAATTCCCAAATACGGCCATTTAAAAAAATCTATATTCCCTACATCTCCCTACCCCCTGCTACACATCATATTATTTCATCTGTAAATGCTTCAATTATGCATTTCTAAAAGATAAGGTGTCTTTTCCTCTTTAAACATAACCACAATACCTTTTTGCTATCTGAAAAGGAGATCTTTATTTAAAGCTTTATTATTTTTAGCTTTTATGAAAGTAATACATTCTCATTGGAAACATTCAGACAATACCAAAAGGAATAAAGAAGAAAGGGAAAGTTTCTCATAAATCGACACCCAGAGATAATTACTGTTCACATTTTGGTATATGTAGTTTTATATAATATGTTTAGTATAAGTTCTTCTGTTTTTTCTTTCAGAGAGAGAGAGAGAAAGAGAATTAGTTTTATTTAGTTTTTCATATGACTTTCTTTGCTCCGACATTCCATTGTGGGCACGGTGCTGGGGTTTGAACCCACATCCTTGAGTGTGCCAGGCAAGTGCCGTAACCGCTGAGCCACTGCTGCAGCCCCTTAGTATGCAAGTTTACACATATAGTATGCTACAGATGATGTTTGGAATTTTGCTTGCTTTTTTTTTTTTTGATAAGTGTGTTTGTCAGATTTCTGTCATTATAACAAATGCTTCAGATAATCAACTTAAAAAGATAAAAGGTATTTTGGCTCACAGTGTTGGAGTTCCAGTCCATGAATGATTGATCTTATTGCTTTGTGCCTGTGGTGGGGCAGCTCATCATGCAGAAGTGTGTGGCAGAGAAAAGCAGCTTACCTTGTGGCCGGAAGCGAGAGAAAAAGAAAGGAAAGGGCAGGGCGGGGGGTCCTACAATACCCCTCAGGGATACACTCCTAACCTAAAGGTCTCCCACTGGGCTTTACCTTCTAAAGCTTCCATCACTTCTCAATAGAGCCAAGCTAGGGAGCAGGCATTTAGGCCTTTGGGAGACATTTAAGAAGCAAACAATAGCAAAAAGCAATTAAAAAATTTAAATATAAAATGCATGCCAAGAAGAGCATACACTGAAAGTATACAGGTCAATATTTTCTTGTAATGTAACCAACCCCCATGCATACCAGGAAACGCAGTACCCCCAGCCTCTTATGCCTCTCAGTCACTAATCCCACCAAACCCAGCCAGCATTCTGACTCCCATCGTTGTGGGTATTGCCTACTTTTGAATATTTCGTAGAAGGAATCATACAGCATACAGTTTTCTCTGCGTGACTTCTTTTGTTCCAGGTTGTAAGAAGCAGCCATGTCGTTTCCTGTAGCACTGGTTCATTTATTTTCCACGTTGCGTAGCTATTAGTAGATCACATTTCATTCACCCTACTACCGGTGGACCCCACCTCCACCCACCCAGTGTGTCCTACCAGGAGTGTCTGTTGGTACCCAGGTGTGTGCATTCTATATATGATTTCTACAGATGATTCTGCGTTGCATTTCCTACGGCTCACACTTAGGAGTAGACTTGAGGTGTCACCAACTTTTATTTGTATCAGCACCACAAATAAATCCATCTGCTCCACAATCTCGGTTATTAGCATCACTTTCTGTACTAGTTTGTAGGCAATTCCTAGTGACTAAAAAAAGTGAGTGCCTTTTTCACGAGCTTATTGTACACATAAATATCATCTTTTGTGAAGTATCCATTAATTTCTTTTACATTTTTCTGTTTCCTGTGCCTTTTTGTATAGATTGTAGGAATCCCTTATGTACTCTGGACATGAATTTCTTGTTAAATATATGTGCAGCAAATAGCTTCTATTGTGTAAATTTCCCTTTCACTCTTTTAAGATATCATTTGATATCTCAAATTTAAATTTAAATTTTAATGTAGCACCATTGTCAATATTTTCCTTTATGGTTGGTGCATTTTATTCTCTGTTTTTAAGAAGTATTTGCCTACTCCCAGGTCATTACTATATATTCCTACATTCTATAAGCATTGCTTTACCTTTTTGTTTGTGTTTATAATATATCTGAAGTTGTTTTTTATTTATGGTGTGAGATAGGGATTGGAAGTAATTTCCCCCATTTGCCCCAAAAATGATTGAGTTCCATTTATTTAAGACAGTCCATTTTCCAATTTCCCATCACATGACCTTTGGGATAAGTCAAATGATAGCATATGTGACTCTGTTTTTGGATTTTGTAATTAGGCACTGGTAACCTCATGTCAATTCCATAAGTGTCTTAAGTATTAGAGCATTATAATATATTTTAATATATGGTAAGTCATCCAAGTCAGTCATTCTTCAAGATGGGCTTGGCTTTTTTTTCTTTTTTTTTAGAGAGAGAGGGACAGTGAAAGAGAGAGAAAGAGAGAATCAACTTTATTTAGCTTTTCATTGCTCAACACTGTATTGCACACTGGTGCTGGGGTTCAAATCCATGTCCTCATTCATGCCAGGCAAGCATTGTAACCACTGAGCCACTGCTCCAGCCCCTGTCTTGGTTCTTTTAATGCTTTGCATTTCCATATAAGTTTTAGGATCAGTTGTCAATTTATACAAAATGAAAAAAAGGTTAAGATTTTGATTAGAAGGGCACTGAATTTTATATCAGTTTAGGGAGAATTGACACTTTTATAATATTGATCTTCCAGTCCACAAATATATCACCCCAGCCATTTCAGTATTCTTTAATTTAGCTCCATAAAAAGTGTGTAGGTTTTTTTCTAAAGGTCTTGCAACCTTTTATTGAATATATGCTTTAATGCCATTAAAATGGCAGTTTAAAGTCATTTTTTATTTTTTATAATTTTTTGGTATCAGGGATTGAATTCAGTGGTGCTTAGTCACTGAGTTACATCCCCAGCACATTTTTTTTTATTTTAAATTTTGAAACAGGGACTCATTAAGTTGCTTAGAACCTTGCTAAATTGCTGAGGCTGGCTTAGAACTTGCAATCCTCCTGCCTCACCCTCCTGAGCAACTGGGATTACAGGCATTCTCCACCATGCCTGGCTAAAGCTATTTTTAATTTGTTGATTGTATATGGATATACAATTAATTTTTACATAGCAAGCTCTGTCCTTACTTGCCTTGGGTGAATTAACTTTCAAACTCTGTCAATTTATCAACATGTTTTTTGGATTTTTAAATGTACAATCACATATTTTGCAAAGGGACAACTTTGTTTTCAATCATTATATCCTCTTTCTACTACACTTCGTAGGGCCTATCATACAATGTTAAATAGGTGAGTAGATTTTCATTTCTGATGTCAGGGATAAGTCAATCTTTATCATTAAGAATGATGCTTATCAATCCAATCAATAAATGGGCTAGAGAACTAAAGAGAAACTTCTCATCAGAGGACATTGAGCAAGCCAATGAATACATGAGAAAGTGTTCTAAATCACTGGCAATCACAGAAATGCAAATCAAAACTACCTTAAGATTTCACCTCACTCCAGGAAGAATGGCAAAGATGAAGAATACAAACAATAACAAATGCTGGAGGGGTTGTGGGGAGATAGGAACACTAGCACACTGTTGATGGAATTGAAGACTGGTCCAGCCACTCTGGAAAGCAGTGTGAAACTCCTCAAAAAATTAGGGTTGGATTCACCATATGATCCAGCTATCCCTCTTCTGGTTATTTTCCCAGAGGAGTTAGAATCAGCACATTACAGTGACACAGCAAAACCCATGTTCATAGCAGCTCAATTTACAATAGCTAAATATGGAACCAACTCAGATGCCCCTCACTGGATGAATGGATCCAAAAGCTCTGGTATATATATCTTCCATGGAGTTCTACTCAGCTATTAGAAATAATGATATTGCAGCCATTGAAGGTAAATGGATGGTGATAGAAGAAATCATGCTGAGTGAACTTAGCCAAACCCAGAGTCAAGGACCCAATGTTTTCCCACATTTGTGGTGGCTGGAGCTAAACCCAGGCTTGGGGGAAAGGTAGATAAACTCATGGATTAGAACCATAGAACAAAAATACAATATGTTAATATTTATGAGATACAGTTGCAAGATACTGCATAAGATATTTGAACAACCTATATTGCATGGCTTTGCAAAAACATAAATGTTTTATCCTATTGTCAAATATTTTGAAGAATAACAAGAGATGATAGGAAGGGAGGAAAGGGGGAAATATAAGTCAGATAAAGCAAGGTTCATTCCAAGCAATCATGTCAATGTATATATTTTAGTCATGTATATAAAAATGCTTTTCATAGGTATAAGAATTATGACACCGTACTTGGGGTTTTTTAATGGAAAATTATAGGACTCAGAAGAGAGGCAAGGGATGGGGGATAGGAGGAGGAAAGTAGAGGGGTGAGGATATCGGAGTGGGATAGTGACCAAATTGTATTGTTGTATTGTGTGTATCTAGGAATATGTGACAACAAATCTCATCATTATGTACAACTAGAATGCACTAATAAAAATAAATAAAAAAGAATGGTGTTTGTGATAATGTTTTTTAAGTTATCCTATATAAAATTAAGAAATTTTCCTTCTGTCACTAATTTACTAAGCTTTGTTCCTTTCAATTTTAAATGTTAATGGGTGTTGAATTTTTAATCGCTTTTCATCCTTTATTTATTCTGTTAATTGGTGAATTATAATCAATTGCATTTATACATTTTCAAATAGTAAATTTTGTTTTCCTGGAATAAGCTGAAGTTAATTGTGTTGCATTATTCTTTTAATATATTGCTAGATTCAATTTGCTATTAACTTGTTTAGGATTTTAACATCTATGCTCATAAGAGAGATTGATCTGTAGATTTTACTGTAATATTCTTATCATATTTTGCAATGGAGATTATATTGGCTTTATAAATAAGTGGGGAAGTATAACTTCTCTATTCTCTGGAAGACTTTATATAGAATTGCCATTATTTGTTTCTTAAACATTCCACCAGTGGTAGAATTCACTGATGGAGCCATTGTACCTGAGTGATATGAGCTACATAGGGTTTTTTAGATGCTCTTGATCAGGGTGAGGAACTTCTCTTTGATTTATAGTTTTCTGAGAATTTTTACGAAGAATGAGGTTTGAATTTTGTCAAATGATTTTTATATATCTATTGAGACAAATAAATGGTTTGTCTTTTTTGGTGTGTAAATATTGTGAATTACATTGATTTTTTAATATTAAACTAAACTTGCATTCCTAGTCATGATTTATGATCTATTTATATAATGAATAGGCTTGCTCATTAGACTTACTTAAGATGTCAGCTATTATTTGTGCTGAGTATGTTTTTATAATTCTGTTGTATTACTTATGATGACTTATTAGCTATACCTTTTCCTTTCGTCATTTTATTGATTTCTTAAGGGTGTATGCATACGTTTTAAACTTAAGGGTCCTTTAAGTAGTCATCTGGGTACATCTAAGAGCATGAGAATGAATACATTCTATTTAATTGTCCATATATTTGGGCTTAAATATGTCATGTGTATTCTATTTGTATCTTCTTTTAGATGCTCCTTTTGTTCTTTTCTCTCTTTGAGTTAGTTGAGCATGTTTTTTATTTATTATTGTGTTAGTTGTATATTATTTTGCTAATCTCATAGTTGCTACCCCTAATATTACAACATGCACCTTTGATATATTATAATAAATGGAAGAGTTCTACCAGTTTTATCATTTCTCTTGAGAAGTTATTTGTATATTATTGTTATTCATTTTAAAATAATATGGGTGTTTTTCTCTGACTGATTTAAGTGTTGGTTTTGGATTTTTAAGACTTTTGCTATGAGATGTTTAAGTGTTCAGGGTTCTTTGAAAATATGTGGCTTTTCTTTCATCAGTTTTAGAAAATTCTCAGCCACCATTCTTCAAACATTGTTTACACCACACTTTTGCTCTTCTTTTCTTCTGGGATTCCAATTACACATATGTTAGACCTTTCCATCATGTCCCATTTGTATCTTACACTCTTTTCAATATTTCTATCTTTAAAAACATTCCCTATTGGTCTGGTTATTGTATTTCAATCTATCATTCCTGTCTCTTCCTTGCTTTATACTGTTTAATCTGTTGCTAAGCCCAAATTATTGATTTTAGTTATTGTATATGTTTTAGTTCTAGAATGGTATTTTAGCTCTTTTTCTAGATTTCAGGGTAGTCTTGCAAAAATTTCTTGTTTTCTATCAATTTCCATGAAGATATCTACCATACCATAGCTATTTTTAAAGACTGTGTCTAAAAACTAATATTTTTGGTTCAGCTGTGAATCTGTTTCTATAATCTGTTCTTTATTTTGGTTCTTTGTTATTTTGTTCTGTGTCCTACAATGCCTAGTTATTTATTTTTGAATGTCAGACATTGTCATGAAAATTTTTAGTTTCCGTGTAACAGTTGCCATTCCTTTGGGAGTTGTCTTTGGCAGAGTTACTTTTGCTTCTCCACCTGTGCATGGCATTCTAATTCTAAGGAAAGCCACACCTGAATTATTAAGATGTTAACTGCTAAATACTCTAGATTTACAGAACCCAGAATATGGTGACCCTCAGGTAACATGAGCATACGTAATGCTCTTCTTTAATCTTGTGCATCAACTAACATAAAGCAGTTAAATTGCTGTGAAGTTTAGCTTGCGGAAAAGTAATGTGTTTGTTTAAAGAAAATTATAGGCACTAGCTCCAGGAGGTCAAGGTTGATTGCAATATTATGGTCAGAGAAATAAGAAAAGGAAGCATATTCCCTTAATGATGAAGACCCCAATCAGCATGTAGCCTTCCTGCCTTTTGTCCCTTGGTACTTCCTTTCCTTCCCTACAAAAGCCCTTTTGATTACATGGGTTTCATAAGATTATTTTTTGAGGGCTTTGATGATTGCTCTCTCCTTACCTTCCAGGGTGCCAGCCCTTGAAATAAGCCTGATTTCCTTCCCATCAACTTATCTCCTGAGTATTGGCTTTTGAGTGGTGAGTAGATTGACTTGGGTCCAATAATATCTGGATGAGGATGTTGTCTTCTTCCAACTATGATTTACTCAGTCAAGTAGGATGGGATAAGGTTACCTACATTTGAAGTTGAGCTCCCATCTCTGTGAAGGTTAGAATATTCCATACTCAACCTTTATGTTTTTTGGCTTTAGTGTTTAATAGGTCCCAAATGGAAGCCTGGAAGTTTTATCAAATCTTCTTGGTCATCTTCAATTGTTGTCTTCCTAATCATGTGAGACTCCTGAAAACTCTTTTTAAATTTCCCAGCCTCATAGATATTTTTTGATTAGCCTTCTCAGTCCCTGAACTGATGATTATAAATCACAAATGCCTGGAAGGAAATTGCCATCGAATACTGGGCTTCCTTCTTTGAGCTTTTCTTCCCTGCAAGCTTTCAAACTCTTGTGTCCCGCACGCCTTGGTAGCATCAGCCTCCTGTTTGGGTCTCCTCAGCCTCATATCAGCATCTCTTCTAGCTTTTCAGTGTTATAGCTGGGTGAAGCTTGTTTTCTCAGTCTTTGAGCTGCCACATCTGACTCAGTGAACAAGCACATCAAGGGGGAAACTAATGGTAAATGTAAGGAGCTTCTGAATTCATTTCACTTCTTTTGGGGATTTTGGCTCATAAGTCCTGGCTGCTTTGGTAGCTTCCTGATGGTTTTTAAAACTTGTTTAAAAAAAGTTTTCACTAGAAAAAGAATCCATCTGATATAAACCAGTCTATCACAGACAAGAGTTGAAATCTTGCAACCTGCTTTTATGAAAGAGTCTTGTGACTGCTACTTTGTGTTAAACCTGGAGTTAAGGAGAAAAAGGATCAAATAAATGTGAGGGAGAAGAGTTCAAAAAGGATTAAGTTACTTGACATCCAAAAGGCTTAGCACTGCCATGGTCCTTCTTGTTCCTCAGATTAGTAATTGCATTTTGGGCTTGCTGCTAGGTTGGAAGGAACTTGGAAGCTGTTTCGTAGAGTGTGAGGGACTCTAGTGTAGCTTGGGCAATCATGGGGGAGGAACACAAGGAAGCAGGGCCAAGGTTAAAACAGAAGTTTGGTTTGATAAAAAGGAAGTATTTCTAATAACAATTGGTCAGAATAAAGATCAATGGGAAATAATGTTTTCCTCCTCTGTGACAGCATTCAAGCATAGCTCAATTGGGGTGGAATGCTACAGAAGATACTGAAGTATTGGATGGGGGATGGACTAGATGGCCCAGCATATTCTTATTCATAGTAAGTTAGGAGCTCAATAAATGTTGATGAATATATGATCTGCCAAGTCCCATCTCATATTGAGATTCCTTGATTTTAGAAGGGAAGAAATCAGTATGGTCTGGTGCAGGGCACACAGGGCTGAAAGGATGTGTTCCCAGAGTTACGGGGAGAGGAACAAAGAGAAACCCATATTTCCTGTCTCTTCCTCAGCTTCAGCCAGCCTTACAAGTCCTTGTTTAACTTCCATGATAAGCTGAGCTCTAATGCAGAATACGAAGGCCTATTGGAGATGTGGATGGATGGAGGCAAATGGGAATTTTCTCTAGGGTGGTGGGCACAGGTGCAAGTTTTGCAGAGGCTGACATCTTGCCCTCCTGAGGCAATCCCAGCCTGCCCTGGAAATGATGCCAGCCAGGAGGTCATGTCCTGGGTGTTGCCCCCTCCCTCCACTATGCCGCATTTTCTCAATCTGGGTAGGGTCTGCCACTGCCTGCCTCACTGTAGGCTGGAACAGGCTCATCAGAGCCCCTGCCTGGGAGCTCAAGGCAGCCACCCTTTCCCCCCCTTATCCCAGGCAGTGCTGAGAGGACTTTTCCCACCAGCCAGCCGGATACTGCAAATGGTGCTGCTAAATATTTCATTCGGGCTTAACAACTCAATCTGCCTGCCATTATCCTGAGGGCCCCCCCAGCCCCCAGCCCCTTTCTGATTAACAAAGTAGCCAGCCGGGAAGATCTGCCGAAGCCATCACTGCAGGCTGTTAGCTGCTGCTCAAGGCGGGCTCGGGCGGAGGCCCAGCATTAAGCGGGAAGCATCGATTGCAGCATTAGCTGGCTTTTTACATTCCCAGGCAGACAATGCAAGTACCTTCAATTATCTTCAAAGCAACTGAAGGGAAGGAAATTGGTCTTAGATGTGGTAAATAGACTCCACAAAGTCCACTGAAGCATGCAAAGATGTGCATACCAGGGATGGGGAGGCCTAGCCAAGAGGCCTGTGCCATGGCTGCTCAGAATTTGGGCAGCCATTGGAGGGGGTCCCAGGCTGGGGAGAACATGAGGGGTCTTAGGGTTAGGCTGTCAAATGCCAAGGCAGCTGCAGGGAGGTGAAGGTCAAGACAGCACTAAGTTTGAAATCAGACTTGGATATGGATGTTGACTCTACTGGGTGTGAACTAGGATTAGTAGCCTAAGCTCTCTGGGCTTCATTTTCCCTTTCAGTGAAATGGGACTAATAACATCTACCTTAAAAGGAAATGATCCTGATTTCACACTCTGTCCTCTGTGCACTGGGCCCTGCTCTATGTCCTCAATACATCTTGTGCTCCTCTCTGTCAGGCAGATTGCACTGGGTTGATTGTTGACTTTCATGTCTGTATTTCCCATTAGACTAGCAGTTATCAACAATTTTTTTAAAGGGTCAGGAAGAAGCTGGTAAAAAATTAAGGACCCTCTTCCCATAGAACACCACACAAAGATATACTTTTCTTGTAATCTCAAGGAGCTCACTAGGAGCTAGACTATAATCCCTTTTCCAGTGTTTACACAGTACGTGGCACATAAATCACAATTGGAATACGGCTGTTGACTGAATAACTTCAAAGATGTTTTGCAGTTCTGTAGTTTTGGATTGGAATTCAATTCTGTTCACGAAGCATTTGGCAAGTGCTCACTTGGACCCCGTGAGTCCTGCCCACGTGTTGGGGAATGAGACAAGAATGTGTATGTCAATGATTCGAGGGGCTGTGTTCAATCATTTGAAATCTCCCTTCCCTTCCTTCAGAGAAACAACTCCTAGGAATGGGTTTTGTTCCTTTTCATTCTGGCTCTGACCTTGGGGATTCTAGAGGGTAGGCTGTTGGTATTGACAGTGGGAGAGGAGGTGAATGTGTTTGTGATGGAGGTGGATTGTGGGTCGTGAAGGCAGTGGATGCCGTGGATTGAGCAGGGCACTAGTACCATGCTGCAGATGCACTGTCCCCACTCTTGGTGCTGGGGCAGGGAGCCAGGGCCCAGCAGCCAGCACCTGCTTATTCCTGTCTGGTCCCCCTGCAGGGTTAATCTATGCAATGAGGACATCATTATGCATGGACAATTTGTATAACTCTGCCAAACCCCTGATTGCAGGGTGCTCAAGTGCCGTTGGGGAAAGCTGGCAAAAGAGTACCCTTTTGTCCTTTTCAGGCCATCAAGAGTGCGGGACTGAAAGGCTGGGCTACCAATTCAGGATCCAGCAGTACTGGCTGGGCCCAGAGAGATGGCCCTCTGGGGTGGAGTCGAAGAAAGTAAGCTGGGGCTTCCCACAGGCCTATTTCAGGGGACACAGCTCATTCCCACCTCACAGCCTGGTGCATCTTCTGTGCTTGTAATGACTTAATTTTAAAAAGATGAAACCCCTGGTGGATATTTTTAAGGAGTTAAATAAGTATCAGCAATGGCTCCTGTTGGGGCTGTTTGGATTTGAAAAGAAAATACTGAGATGTAAAGATATCAATATTTAATTGTCTCTCGAAGTCAGCATTTTCAAGCAAGCAGCAGGGCACTGAGAGGCTCTTCTGAACATGTAGGTGTGTGCGCGTGTGCAGGTGCATACATATGCATGGATATGTGCGTGCTTGGTAAAGGAGAGGTCTTGAGGAGCTCTGTGCCTGTTCACTGTTCTTTTCCTATTTAGCTTTTCACTCCACCACCTAAAGGGGTAAACGAACATGGGAAGGACTTTTAAAAAAGTAATTCAACAAATAAGTGTAGAACACTGACGTAGCTCCTCCTCACCCATACGACATTTGCAGTGCAGTATGGAGTAGATCCTTTACACAGATGGCCCTGCTACCCATTGAACAGATTGGAGCAAATCCCACAAAAATAAGAGAAGCTCGTGGACCTGATTTATAAGGTGGCTACCGCGCCTCAGAAGCTGGGTTGTGGGAGAGGCCTTCCCAGGCAGAGCACTCTCTCCTGCATGCCTTACGGAGTTCCTGGAACATGACAGCTGCTCAATAAATCCATGTTGAATGGTCGTTGGATTCCTTAAGCATTCCCTCTAGCTTTGTGGTCATTTCTGCCCACACCGCCTGCCCAAATGCTTGGCAGTTTCCCAGAAAAAGATGCATACATCCCAGAGGAAGAAAAGAGACTCAAAGTAGTTAATGAGGTCCTAAGAATGGCAGAAACCTGGAGCAGAAAGGCACTGAGTTTCCAGAGGGGGAGTCATTTGTCCTACATCAGGCAGCATCATTAATGGGACTTGGATCAGACCCTGGAGGAAGATCTTGGTCTCCTGATGAGGGGAGTTTGTGAAATATCCATCCTGGGGACCATTTCGGGAAAGATAGAGATGGGGTCCTCAGCGGCAGGGGCAAGAACGAGATGACATCCTCATTTCCTTCCAAAGTGGGGTCATCCTTTAAGCCCCTGTCTTGTTCTGTTAGTGCTGCTAAAGCAAAGCACCACAGACTTGGTAGTTCATAACCAACGGAAATTTACTTCTCACGTTTGTACAGGCTGAGAAGTCCAAAACCAAGGTGCTGGCAGGTTCAGTATCTGTGCAGGGTCTCATCTCTGCTTCCAAGATGGTGCCTTTTGGGGGTCCCCACCAGAGGGGATAAATATTGTCTTAATAGGGCAGAAGAATTAGAAAGAGTTTAACCCATTCCCTTAAGCCTTTTTATAATGCCTGAATTCTATCTGTGAGGGCTCTGCCTCATAACTTAAACAACCTTTAAATGCCCTGCCTCCTAGTACTATTACACTGGGGGTTAAGTTTTAACTCATGGATTTTGGCAGACATTCAGTCCACAGCAGTCCTCCTCTGTAAGGGTACCAGAAAAGACATTGGTCAGGGGTCTTCAGGATTTGCATGTGGCATCAGTGGAGAATAAATTGATACAAAAAATAAAAATAAAAATAGAAAAAGCTAACAATTGACTGGGATAGAGCCCTGATCAGTTTTTCCCTTGGAGGATTCCAGAGAGTTGTCACATTCCAGGTAGCCTGAGATTTGGTGCTCTCTACATCTGCATTTGGGTTTGAATTCCTAACAGGAGATAACATAAAGTAAAATGTAATCTACATGACCCCTCCCCTTACCACATAGACACAAATAGAGTTTCAGAGAGGGCAAGAGGCTGTCAGAGATTCTCCAATTCCTTTAGCTATAAGAACTGAACATTGCCAGGTTAGAAAGTGTGCAATGGAGGGAGGGCCACCTCTCTGTTCAACTCTATGCAGCACCACTTATGGTACATGAAGAGTAAGCCCTGCTGTTGTGCTCTAAGAGCTGGTCACATAGAACTGAATAGACCTCCCTGGAGTTGGACTACATGAGGCCCTGGGTGAAGAGCTCAAAACCTACTAAGTTGGCTATTGAGACCACTCCAGCAGCTCAGGGCACAAGTCAGCACCCAGACAACTTCTGTGCCTAACCACAAAGGGTCTACAACTGTCCTTTATGACTTTGATGTTTCATCTTGCAATGACTCCTGATTAAATAAAATCTCTCGCTGTGATAAATAGAAGACACTGGCCCATCTTGCACAGAGGTGGGGGTGACCACTCCTTATGCCAAACGTCCCCAAGTGATCAATCTCTGTTGAGTTACGCAACTCTTTGATTATTTGTTAAAAGCTATTGGTCCTTTTTCTACTCAAGATGCACATACACACGTAGATGTGCAATTTGACATATAATTTCAGGGCCTTTATGAATCTCAGGACCCATCAAAAAATCTCATTGATAAGATATACACCTCAGATGACATTTTTGAGTTTCAGGACAATATAATGTCCAAGTGCGTTTTGCAGTTTGAGCAACATTTTCACCAAGCGCTGTGGTAAGCTTCATTATAGCCCTATGGAGGTAGGAATTATTATATTATTGTTTTTTATTTTCAGATAAAGAGAATGGGCCTCAAAGCAATCATGCAAATTTCTCACAGCTTGCAGGAGGTGAAAGCCTGAACCAGAAACAGGCTCTCAGCTTGGATCACATGAACTTCCTCAGGCCACACTGCCTCTTTCTCTTGAGTCTCCTCCTCTCCTCACAGCTGCATCAACCTCAGGCTCTCTTGTGACTCTCATGTCTGTTCTTGTTTTATGAACTATATGATGGGTGGAGACTTAGGAGTTGGCTGTGAGAATGACCAGAGACTTTGGGACAGGAAAGGTGACCACCAAGCAGAATGAGTCTTCAAGAGCCAAGACAATGATCTGGGTTTGAGGCTGAAAGTCCTCAAACTCATTTAGGCCTCCTTGTGATGTCAGGAAGGAGTCTGAGAGTGACAGGATTCTAAGACTGGAGGTGACCTACCATTATGCTTCCTAGGTCTATAAATTCCCTGAGAAAAAAACATGTCTCCCATGTCCACACTCTCTGCATTTGAGTGGCCAATTTAAAACCCTAAGTGATGTTTTAAGCTGTCTTCAAAAATGAACAGGAGCTCCCTTCACCCAAATTTCTTCAACCTGAGGCTGTGCAAGCATTAGTGACATTAGAACAACTTACTCTTTAATTCCTTTCTACAGATTTCCAAGGGAATTTTTATAATATCATTTGTTCAATTCAATTCTAATTAATGTGGATTAATATTCTGCATCATAGCTATTGATCTTTGGCCATTGATCTGAGAAAGGGAGTATTGTTACTCACAAATTCCTCCATTTGGACTGAGGATTCCCTGGGGCAGAGACCGGGAGGTATAAGCAGCATGAGTTGGAAAAGCTAGGGCAGCGGCTGAGGCTGGGGAATGCTTGTGGGGCCAGAGGTAGAGAGGTGAGGGCCGTATTGATTACCTTACGCTCCATCTGAATAATCTCACTCATTCTTTTCCAGCCATCCACAGGTCTCCTGTTCCTTTGCTTATTCTGTGCTTCCTATGCCTATAATGTTCTTCCTTTTCCTCCCCTACTTGTTCAAATTCTACTTACATTTCCAAATCAAGATCAAAAGTTAAGTTTTCACAAAGCCTTTTCTGGTTCTCTTCCTTTTACTAAAATTTTCTCAAAAATTTTTTAATCCCTACATGACTTGGTCTCTTAGGGACTTAACACTTTGTGTTATATACACATCTTAATTTCTGGACTTTAATTCCATGAAGGTAGCACACTGCTTGTCTCTTTATACCTTGAGCCCGACATGTAGCTCAGCCAGACTCCTTTTAATACTTGTTCAATGGATGAGAAGTTTGGAATCATAGAGACTAAGAAGGGGTCTTACGTAAGTCTTCTTCCTCCTGTTCCTGATGGCCCTTATAAAAAGGAATATTTAAGCAATACCTATGTTCTTATAATGAGCCTTTCTTAAGTTTCACCATTCACTTTTACAGTGGAGGGAAATAGCTGGGGGCCAAGCTGGCCTGGGAGACATCTCCTTACTTCCATTAGATTACACAGAATCAAGTTGCCAGTCATGTTGCTCTCAAATAAAGACAGTACAGCTTTCTGCTGGAAGGAGAAGCTCTGAGTCTTTTTTCTCTATTTAGTTCTGTAGTTATTGGATGGTTCATTATGGTCACTTATTAATGATAGTACCCTATTCTCACTGATGTCCATCTCTCCTTTATCCTGTCAGGAATTTCTTTATTTTCCATCAGTTTCTCTCCTTTAGCCTCATTTCCCAACAGCCTCAACCCTCCTCTTTCTCAGTCTTCCACTTCTTTCTCCATCTGCCCCCCTACCCACTTCTGGAAACCTGCAAAATACAATCCGTAGTGCTGGTGGTGGGAGTGACTATGGGGGTGGAGGGTGTTTCTTCTGGTCAGCACAAAGGTACAAACTTTGCCTTCAGAGAGGAGTACTGATGAGGTAAGGAGAGGAAGAAAAGTCTGTATAGCTTTGAGGGGTACATTTTTTTTAATAAGAATGTTAGGATGGGAAGGGGAAACTTTGGGGATATGGTTTCCATTTGTAACTCCTGACGCACTGCAGGAGTTCTGACTCTTCAGCTTAAAATCTTTTTAGTTGAACTTCTCAATAACACAAAGTCATATTCTTAGAAGTCCATGTAGATCCTGGCCTAACACATGTCTCCAGTTCATCTTACTTACTCATCTTTGGTCCCAATACAGGCTTCTTTCATGACTCCTAGAAGCAGGAAATAATATAGAAGCAAAACCCACAAGGTACTTGTGGAACTGCAGGCAGTTGTAATATTTCAGGAGCATAATGTGTGAGACCAGGTGTCTGTGCTCAGACTTGTATGAGATCTTGCAGAGAAGATATGGGGAGGCCACATTGAAGGGTGGGGCCTCCACCTTTATAACTGTATGGCTCCATTGCCCAATTTTCTTTTGAAAGATGCAATACATGTTCTAATTAAGAGACAGAAGCCATACCAGGTATTTTGAACACCTTAAATAAAGAGAATTCATTACAATAGCTAAATTACGGAATCAACACAGATGCCCATTATACGAATGAATTAAGAAATGGTGGTAGGTGTGCATATGTATATATATATACCCTATGGGTTTCTACTCAGCTCTTTAAAAGAATGAAACGATGGCATTTGCTGGTCAATTGATAGAAAAGGAGAATATTGTGCTAAGCAAAATTAGACAAACCCAGAAACTCAAAGGTTGAATATTTTCTGTCCTTCATGGAAGCTAGAGTAAAACAAAGGAAAGAGGAAAGCAATGATAACATTACATAAAGAACAATTCAAATGCAAATTAATAGCTAAAGGAAGTCTAGGAGAATAAAGGGAGGAGGGAAGGAGAGGAAGGATGGAAAGGAAAAGAGGAATGGAAAAGTAAAAGTAAAAGGAGGGAATAAAAAAGTGTATTTTGCACCTCTAAGGTACTATAAATAGTTCTCATCAGATCTATAAAAACTGGAAAAATTAAAAAATATGATCAAAGAAAGATTAATAGAAGAAAGGGACCAGAGGATAAGAGGTGGTGGGGGAGGGGAATGCTGGGGAGGAATATTGGCCGTGTTAAATAGTTATATTGTGTGTATAAATGAATATGCAGCAAATCCCATCATTAAGTACATCTATAGAGCACCAATAAAAAATGTAGGTGAAAAACGGGAATTTAGATGTAGGACTGTTAAATAGCTACAGATCGCTAACTCACTGAAAAGGCAGAAGAGGACACTAGGTTATCATGGAAGTAACAACTTCAGGAAGCTGCTACCGTACTTAGATCTGGGAGCCCCATAGAGCCTGCAGTTCTGCCTCTCAGGGGGAACTTTTTGAGTGGAGCTGGTCTCTCTGAGTTTGCAGAAGGGGTCTTGTAGAGTTGGGATTCAAACCTTTGGAGGAAGGGGTTCAGTTAGCTGAGGGGACACAGCAAGACTGCACTGGAAAAACTTCAATTCAAATTGTATTCACCCGCTGCTATGGAACAAGTTGCTATACTACCTGCAAATAAACCTGACAGAAAAAAGAAGCAAACAAGATTCCAATAGGAAGGGCTGAATTCAGTGTTCCATTTTCAGCTCTACAGTCTTCCTCCAGCAGTCTCACCAGGAGCCAGTAGTAAAACCAAAACCTCAGCCTCATAAAATGAAATTTAGAATGAAATTTCAAATGAAAGAGACAACTGTTTGATAGGTTGTCTCTTCTGATACTTAACTTCTATCTAGTCTTTTGTACATAGATAATTTGGTTTGGATATGAGGTATCTTCTCAAAGCTCCTGTGCTAATGCAAGAATGTTTAGGGATGAAATAATTAGATTACAAGATCACAACCTAATCTGTGGATTAATCCATTCCGATAGCCTGGTGATGCCAGCTGGTAGGGTGTGGCTGGAGGAAGTGGGTCCCTGAGGGCTTGTCTTGGGGATTGTACATTTTGTCCCTGGCTCCTCGGTACCCTCTCCCTCTCCCTCTCTGTTTCCAAATTGCCCTGAGCTGCATAACTTTCCTCTGCCATGCCTTTCTGCCGTGATGTTCTGCCTCACCTTGGATCCAGAATCATGGAATTGTCTGGCTGCAGTCTGAACCTCTGAAGCTGTGGGCCCAACTTGAACTTTTCTTCTTCTAAGTTCTTGTCAGATATTTTGGTCACAGCAACAAAAAGCTGACCAATGGAACAGATTTAAACTTCACACAACCATTAAAAATATGTATTTTTGACCTAACAAGAAGCAGCCATCTTTACAAAGAAAAGCATTTTCATCCTTTACCGTAAGTAAGAAATAAAATTACAACACTCATTTTACCCATTTCTGGGAGCTAGTCATACTGCTCCATTACTAGATCATATTAATTCTTCACTGCAAAGACAAACACTGTTTCACCATCTGAATATCTTTTGATTAGAGAATATATTTACTTTTTGCAACTGCAAAGTTATTTCCCAACAAGTTGTAAAAAATGCAATTGGAAAGGGGGCAAAAATAAATATAATCCATATGCAGAAAGAAGAAAATATATGAATAACTGCTTCCATCCTTCTTGATATAACTTGGTCATAAAGCTGTATGATAGTCTTCATTTTCCTACTTCCTGTTTTGTGATTTTATTACTCTCAACCAGCATGTCACTTGGTTAGCCTTTTTTTTACCCTCTGGGGTGACTCAAATACTCATTCCTGATGGGTCTAAATCTTTAGAGTTGCTGTGTAGTTTTGATTGCTGTGATTTCCATTAACTTTTACTACTGGGCACAGAAGTAGTGTAGGATGCCCCAGAGAATCCCCTGGGCTTTAGACATAATCATTTCTGGAACATATTTCCTTTTGGGATCAATCATCTCCAACTGGTAGAGTAATACCCTTTTCATATCTCTTTATTCAGTAGTGCAAAGAACACAAAGAGCAAGAGAGGAGTCGCAATTCCTAATTCCACGGAACCAGGCTTTTTTCTTTGTTAGAAGCTTTCTCCCTTGGGAGTCAAGATCTCAAGAGTAACAGAGCTCAAAGCTGGGGTGATGGGAATCAAAAAATTTGTGAGCAATTAGTTTTAATTAATTTTAATGGTAAGAGGAGCCACTCCCACTTCCACTCTTTGATTCTGTGTTATATGTGTTCTAGCTATGGGAGAAACAGCTCCATATATTAGTCCTTGATTCAAAGTATATGCTGAATTTGGCACGACAGAACCCCATTATTTCACAGCATTGTCTCCCAACTGGAACCACAACTGAGACATTAGTAGCTCTTCCCATCATTCTTTTAGGCCAGTTGTTTCTGGGTGATGAGGTAGATAATAAGAGTGAATTCCACAGGCCTGAGCCCATTTTCACACTCCTTTTGCTGAGAAATGAATTCTTTGATCAGAAGCAATGTTGTGAGGAATACCCTGATGGTGAGGAAGATGTTCTGCAAGCCCATGGAAAGTGGTACTAGTGAAAGCATTACAGGCAAGGACAATGAATTTGTAACCCAGAATACATCTCTATCTGTTCTGGTTTGGTATGAAAGGTCCTCCAAAGGCTTATGTATTGAAGGCTTGGAAAGTTACTGGATCCTGTGGACTCTGATCTCATCAATTGATTTATCCATGGAGGGATTCATAACCAGATGGACTATTGGGATGGGGTAGAAACTGTAGACAGTGGGCCTGGCTGGAGGAAGTAGATCACTAGGGGCAAGACCTGGGAGTGTGTAACTCTCCCTGGTCCCTTTCTCTTTCACTCTCTCGCCATGAGACAAGCAAGTTTGCTCTGCCATGTCCTTTCTGACATGACGTACTGCCTCAACATGGGCCTGGAGAGAACAAAGCCAGCTGACCATGTACTGAAACCTTTGAAATGGTTAGCCAAAATAAATCTTTCCTCCACTCAGGAAAATCTAGTTTTTCTTGGGTATTTTGTCACAGAAATGAAAATCTAGTTAACACACTACTAACTTGCACGATGGAAGAGATCCAGTGTCATCAACCTGCCACCACATGGCTCACTGCTCTGCAGGGAAAATGGTGTCATGTAAGAGGCTCAGTGCTGACATCTTTTTTTGGCAGATTAGGCACTTGGCAATGGTGACAGGTAAGTCATCGTTGGTGAGAGGAAGCTCAAGTTGTCAATCTCATGAACAGACTTTACCCATGCCAATATAGCCACTTGAGCAAGCACTAGGGTGTCTAGAGAAAGAGCACACCATCCAAACATGTGTTCTCCTGTTATCCAGAGCCTCATCTGCACTGGATGCTTTTTTGTGAGCATTCTTATGACACACAAGTACCCAATTAGCTTCTTAGCTCGCACAGCAATCATGATCACACGGAAGGTCACCATTATCTGTGAGCAAAGCTGTTCCCCAACCTCTGCTTCTAACACAGTGGGTACTGGAAAAGCCACGGCCCAGCTCAAGCTCAACAGGTGGGGTTTTTCCACCTGGCTCTCCTTGGGGAAGTATTTCTTTAGATGCTTTAGTGGCCCTGTGGAATGTATAATTAATTTTCTTGGCATTTAGATCTGACTTTCTTGTGTTGTCTTTCTTCACTTGAAAAGATGTACTTATTTTTATTTTCTGGAGGACAAGTTTAAATTAGTCCTCCAGAATGGCAGGATGTGCACAATTTTAAATCAACAGAGATTCACAAATCACAGAAGAATTTGGAGATTTAGGAAGAGAAGCCCAGGGTTGGAGGACTTCTCTTCTGTTCTGACTTCATGTCCCATCAGACAGGTCTTAACTTACCTCCCATAAGTCCCTCACATATGCTGGCCCAGCAACACACTACAGCTTGATATTTTTTATTTCCATATATCTGATGATATTGAACCCTCCTCCCCCATTTTGATGAAATAATACACCTCTGTCTTCCTTGAGGGGAGGTTGAAGTCTAATCAGAGAGAGAGTTCCCTTCAAGAGTCTAGTCACGATCTCTGAAAAAACCCCAAGCAAGAAGTTAGCAAGGCAAAGTCTATTATTTCTGTAGCTTTGGCTGGTCCTAAAATTGTGATTGACATTCATCATTTTCTTCCCCCATCAAGCTCTCTAGAGCTTCCTTACCCTCGGGTAAGCATTCTGACTGTTCTTGGTAGGGCACCCAGCCTGAGAATTCTGTCTTTAGTAGCCCTTGTTGGGCCATGGTTGTTCTACTTGCATATTTAGTACTACCTTTGGAAATGAAAGCACCAAGTGACATACTTGTAAGTCCCCTGGGCACCAGATATGCTTCCTGCCCCTTACTGTGTAGTGGTAACTGTAATTCCTCATGGAAATCAGTGTGGGTTTCCCCTGACATTAAATTAACACTCCCCCTCCACCTGCCATTGGTCCATTGACACATGGAACCCAAAGTAGTTAGTTAGATGACAGTCATAGCTTTCAGTGAAACACTTACTTGGTTCCCTGATGCCAGTATTCTTCCCCTGGAATCTGGCTTAGTTAATGTTGTGAAGTTAGAAAAGACAAACTCCGTATGTGGGTCACATAAAGTGATAGTGGGAGTGACAATTTCTATTTCTATCCCTTGATTTCTTTTTCCATAAGTTCTTGCTTCTAGGGTCATAGCTCCACATATGAACCTTTATTTTAATGCACATGATGCATCTTGGAGAACAGTATCTCAGTCCACAGGGTACTAACCCTTAGCATCTTAATTGGAACTGGCCTATTATCCAATTAGACTGGCTATTTCTGGTTGATGGAGTACTTGTTTAGACCAGTGTATCCCATGGACATGATCATGTGCTTGTGGGTTCTCCTTCTTTGTCATAAAATGAGACCTTTGATCCAAAGCAATCATGTTGATAGGTCATGCATGCTGCCAGTTCTGGATACCACGGGGGGCAAAGAAGGTGCTGTGGTTTGAATGTCTCTCCAAATTCATGTTGAAATTCAACTGCTATTGAAACAGTGTTAAAAGGCAGGACCTTTGAGAGGTAAGTAGGTCATGAGGGCTTTGGGAAAAGTTATGGGGACAGAGGGACTAATGGGTGAATGCTGCTGCTATGCTCTTGGTCTTCCCAGCCTCTAGAACCATGAGTCAAGTAAAACCTCTGTTCTTTATAGATGACCTCTGTACTGTATAAATTACATAGTCTGTGATATTCTGTTAAAATAGCAGATAATGGACTAAGAAAGTAGGCAAATTCAAAACCAGAGAATCAGTTCTGGTAAGGAGAAACTGATGTCCCTTCCAAGGTGTAAGGGATCTGATGTAACAGAGAGTCTCCAAGTATCTGGCTCATCTGCGTGAGAAGTTGTCGCATATCAAGGACTCAGGGTGGGTCTCTGTGCGGGCTTTTCCGGCAGTGGAAATAGCTAAATCAGTTATGGCGAGAGGAGCTGTGTTTTGGGACCCATGGGTAGATTCCATCTGTTTGACCATTATTAATCTGTTGACAGATCATTGCATGAGCTCTGGTTGTTTTAATGAAACTGAGTAGCTCATTCCACAGGACAAATCTTCCTGCCTGCCGGGGATTTCTGTGGTAGTGGATGATCTCTGGTGGTCGTGAGGAGAAGCGAAGGTGTACTTGCTTTATGCCTACTGCCATCCTCATCTCTTCACCAACCCTCCTTGTTCCTGATCTTCTGATTATGTTTTTCCTAGGTTTCATACAGCCAAGCCATCAGCCACTCAGAAGTCTGTATATACATAGCTCAGGTCTCTTTTGCTCTATCTGGTAGTAAAAAGACAAAGTATAATGCTCCCTTTCTGCCTGCGGGGAATATTTACCACTAGGAAAATTTCCTTTAGTCACTCTTAAGTAGGGCTTTAATCTAACTACAATTTTTGGCTAAAATTAACATATTGCACTAGCTAGCTAGCCTGAGGTCTTTCTTGTTCCTTAGTTGGTCGTAGATAATATGAGCCTATAAGTAATAAATGTGAGCTAAGG
Source organism: Aplodontia rufa (assembly GCA_004027875.1). Lineage (NCBI taxonomy): Eukaryota > Metazoa > Chordata > Mammalia > Rodentia > Aplodontiidae > Aplodontia > Aplodontia rufa. The sequence continues at coordinate 48,833 of PVKS010000500.1, forward strand.
GAGAGGCATCAGTGAGTTGATGCAGCAGACATGGAAACCTGGTCCATCTTTTCATGTAATTATGGCATAATTAGAAATGTACATTTGATCTCTTTCCTCAGTTTCTGGTACAGAGCTTCTAAGACCTTTGGGGCCTCCAGACAAGAGTATTTTTAAAAATATGTCAATGAGGTAATGGTGGCTAAAATCCCCTAGACAGCTTCAGGCTGGGTGCTGGTTTCCAGAAGAACCAAACTGTATTTAGGAGAATGGAAGTTTCAGCCCTGCGCCCTAGTCTCCAGGGAGGGGAGAGGAGCTAGATATTGAGTTCAATCACCAATGAGTCAAGGATTTAATCAACTGTGTCCACATAATGAGAGCTCAATAAAACCCTAAGCAGAACTTCTGAATAGGTCAGCACTTCGAGGTTCTAGGAGAGTATCATGCCTGGAGAGAGATCAGAAACTCTGTACCTCTTTCCACACACCTTGCTGAATGTAATCTTTATCTGACTATTCACTTGTATGCTTTATAATAAAATTTGATAGTAAGTAATGTGTTTTTTTTGGGTTTCTGAGAGCTGGTTGTAGCAAATTGTGTAACCGAGGAGGGGACTGTGGGAATCCCTGATTTGTAGCCAAATGTGTCAGATGTCTCAGAGGACTGGGACTTGTAATTGATACCCAAAGTGTGGATGGTCCTGTGGGATTGAGCCCTTAACTTATGGGTCTCATGCTAACTCTAAGTAGATAGTGTCAGAATTGAATTGGATGATAGGACACACCTTGGTATACAGAGAGTTGGATAATTGTTTTTTGTTGTAGAAATGTTTTGAGTTGAGAAAAAAGAATAGCATTTACCTCTAGGAATTCACTTGTGTCTTCTAGACCTGCTGTATCTCAATCCAAAATGCCCTATGCCCATTGTATGATGAATTGCTATTACGCCACTCAACCTTTAATTTGGTGGATCTGATAACACTCAGATGATGATGGTCACCTCCAGGTACATACTTTCTGGATTTCACTGGTTTTAGCCTGTAGTAGAGCCCAGTAGCATGTCAGGGTTCTCTCCAGTTGGAGCTTGCAAAATAATCTGTAAATCTTTGTCATAACTTTAGATACCTCTCTCTGTTTCTGATTCAAGTGGCCTGAGTGGCCTGACAGCTTGTACCCACAGTCAGGATGCACTGCAGAAACTTTTCCTGTTGAAAGTTTTCTAAGTCACCTGATAATGGGTCAAATGCTAATTCCCAAGTGCTCTTTATATTTCAATGCATTCTTTTCTCTTAGTGGTAGGTGGTGTGAGATATAAAATATTGCCATTTACCTTAGAGGGATTGTCTCTGTCCATTCCAGGCTACTGGAATCCTAAACACTTCATTTAAATGTCAAAAATCTGAACTTCAAGGAATTTTTATCTTATTTATTTCACTTATTTTTCTTACAGTTGAGCAATTTGAAATCTCATGATATCTAAGTTTGTGATCAGTACATTGGTCTTATTTAGCGAGGCTTGATTCATGTGGGTGTTGTTGGATTACATGAGGAGGTGCATGTAGTGGGAGATGCATATTAGTCAGACATAATAACATGTGTAGTTTAAGGTTAGTTTGTCATCCACAGTTCCTGTGTGTAAAATCATGAATTTATTTCTTTTATTAAAAGAGAATTAGGCTTAACTAAAATTTTACAAGATAAAGCATTGGGACTAAACAAGGAAGAACTGAAGAATGCTAAAATCAATAAGGTCCTATGGATTATACTATGGCAAAGAGTTAATATAGCTCATGGAAAATATTGTGCCAGTATACTGCTGCCCTCACCATATAAACACAGACCTTTAAAAATCTTTTCTACCCATGTAGATGAAAGTGTTTGTCAGAGCAGTAGTTCTATTCCAAGCTGGGTCTGTCCAATCCTGTATAGATACTACATGTGCGCCATCAGCTGCAATTGAGGCCACCATCTGGTGAAGTTCACAGTAGTATCATCATCATTTGACACAATCAACAAGGTTTTTACAGGGTCAAGATTGGTCAATTTAAAAAGGAACATGATGTGGACTATCACTCTTGCACCTTAAAAATTGTTGATATTGGAGGGAACTTTTGCAATTCTTTCAGTTGTAGCATTGCTTTTGGTGTACAATCTTGTGCTGCACAACAACATTTGGTCAACAATGGCTATATATATATATATATATATATATATATATATATCCCATACGATCATAATAACATTGTGGCCATTCCAGTTTGTATGAGTATACTCTATAATGTTTGCACAATGATGAAATCACCTAAGAAAGCTTTCCTCATATGTATGTATGATATATATTATATACACACACACATATACATAAATACATATACATATATGCAGCCATATACATACAGCCATATATTTTTATATTAATAATAAAATGAAATCATATTCATAACTATTATAATAATTGTGCCTGCAATGGGCATGGCATGGTCATAGCTGGTATGTACAACTACCTTCTCCCACCACCCAGTCCACATTCCTTTTGTCTTCAGCAGCACCTTAGCTAGTCTTGGCCCTTTGCCTGTGAGGTGTCTTGGATCTTCATTTCTGAAGAGTCTGTACCATTAGCAGACCTGCTTGAATTGTATGGTTGTAGTTTTCCATTGACTTTAGTCACAGGATGTGGGTGTACTGCCGGAGGCCCTATAGGATCTCCTGTCTTCTAGATAGACTTTTCCCCATCCCCATTGTGTAGAGATAACCCAAATTCCATCTGGTAATCAAGATAACTCATCTCAGCTAGTGTAATAATCCCATTCTTGTCCTGTTGACTCAGAGACACAAGAAGTCCCAAATAGCTAAGAGGGCAATTGACCCTTTCAATTAAGTTATTGTCTTGTCTTCTGGTGGAAGCATTGTTCTCTTTGGAGCTGAGACCGCTAGACCAGCAGATCCTAAAACTATGGGGATAAGAAATAATTTTTCCATGTAATGCTTAATGGAGTCACTCCCACCCATTTTCTTTCTTTGTTTTCTAGGATATTGACTTAGAACATATATGGCCTTCTGGAGAACTGTGCCCCAACTCTTCATGGTATTGCCATCTAGTTGGCTCCATAAACCAAATTTATGATAAGTATGATAATCCTCTGTCATTCTCCGAGATCTCTCTGTCTTCTACATCTGGGGTCTTAGATCAAGATACCCCAAAATATCACACCTTGGATTTTGAGAAAACTACAGAAGCAAGAAGTTCACTCTGATCTCCTGCCACCTTTCTCTCATGAAGCAGGTCAGAAGGAATTCTCTGACCTACCTTGCCTGAAAGTAGGTCATAAAAGCTTCATTTCAGAAGGGCTTTGCCTTATACACTGAAACCAAGAATAATCTGAACAGACCTTGCAAAGTTTCCTCTAGTTGTTACCATTAGATCATACCCTCTTTTTGTTTAATTATGTTTACCCACAACTATCTCCTTTAATGAGACTTAGCATAAAATATGCCGTTTTCCTGGACCTTTCTTCCTAGTCTTTGTTTCTGAAGTTTCCATGTCATGTAAAACTTTGGTTAAATATATTTGTTGTGCTTTTATCTTGTTAACCTGTGTGACTATAGGGTATTAACATGGCCCTTGATATAGGGAAGGAAAATGTATCACTTTCTCTCTCCTATAGCATTGATATTGGAATTCCTCCAGGAATGCTGCATTACTTTTGGTTTATTGCCTCTTTATGCAGATGAAGTTATAGTGGCTTCCACTTGACCTTTCCCACCATAATAGCTCTCTCTCTCTACCAGACAGGGAACCAATGTGGGCATTCTGAGTTGCTGAGTATGTCTATTCCAATTATATGCTCTAGAGCTGCAAAATAACTACAAGATAGGTTTAAAGATCTACTGGACCTACTGTGCATTGGAAGAGAGCTAAAATTTGATTAATTGGCTGGCTTCTACCCTTATTGATTGACCATAGTGGCATTTTAGATTTCTAGGAATTAGTTTAGAGCCAATGTCCAATAAGCCTTCAAAATTGTGATTATTTCTTTTCCTTCAATGCATATTCTTAGAGAAAGCTAGGAGAAAGATTTACAGTATGCATTTTTAGCAATGTAGCATGATTTTTTTCCTAAAGGAGAGATGGGTTCCCTTTTGTTCAGGGAGCTCTGAATCTTTAAACTGGCTTAAATTTGGGAATTGACTGAAAGGTCATGACTACTTTTGTGATTAAAATAAGACTTTTGCTCCCATAACCTAAAAGTCTTTTGATTATACAAATCAGGTAATTAAATAGCAGACTGCACATCTATTTGTTTTCTAGGGATAACATGATCAACTATCCAATACTATAGATCCCTGAGGTCAGACTATTCTGATTATGGCTTTGACTTTGCTTCCATTACAGTGACATGCCTACTTGGACTTTGTCAATCTAGTGCCATCACTTGAGCCCTGCTACCCATCATTCCATGATATTCACTGCATTTAAGATCCTAGTTCAATGTTGCAGTACCTACTGTAATTTCTCATCTATTGAAAAGAGTGACCAATGAACTTTTAAAAGATGCTGTGGCTTTCCTCATAAGTTTACTTTTTATAGTTACGGGGAAAGGGGAATATTGTGGACCCTCCTGGGATAGGTAAATATGTCTTACATGATCAATTCACTGTAATATTCTAATCTCCCTGTGTCTTCTGATACCTTCCTCTAAAGTTTACCAAGGTAGTTCGGGCCTCTCAACTTCAACCAGTGTAGACCATGTTTGGGTCTTTGTTTCAGCCAACCAACCAAATTGCTAAAGCCCTTCCTACTCTCTAAAGCTAAATTTGAATCCAAACTCTGCTTAGTGGGTCCACATCAATAAATTCAGCATACTCCTATTTTCTCCACCTTGATCCCATTTTTTTAATATATAGTCCTAGACATATTTTCCAGATTTCTGTGTAGATTGGGAAAGCAATGTAGCTCTTTTGATGTGTAATGGATCTTTTCATAGCTCCTATTTGTCACCTTACTGTCACGATTTGGACATGAGGTGTTCCCCTGAGCTCCTGTGTTAATATAGAAATGTTTTGAGCTGCAACAATTAGTTTATAAGAGCTGTAACCTAATCAGTTCATCTTAGTTTGAATGAAGTAACTGGGTGGTGACTGTAGGCAGGTGGGGCATGGCTGGAGGAGGTAGACACTTGGGGGCATGACCTGGAAAGTTTTATCTTCCCAGTGGCCCTGTCACCTCTCTCTCTCTGCTTCCTAGCCACCATGAACAATATAGCAGTGTTTATCCACCATGACCTTCTGCCATGATGTTACATCTTACCTTGGGCCCAGAGCTCTCTATTAACTAAACCTCCAAAACTATGAGCCAAAAAACCCACAACCTTTTATTCCTCTGTGTTGTTTTTGTCAGGTATTTTGATCACAGTAATGAAAAGCTGACTAATACTCATATCTTTTGAGACAGGTTGAAACTTGAGTTTACTTGTAGATCTAGAAGCAAAAAGGGCTGACAGGGGTAGGTCTTGAGGATAATCATCAGTAATTTGTAAGATAACTACGTCAGGGAAGTCTATAGAAGTTTCTCTAGGCAAAGAAGGACAAACTCATCAGGCTAAGGTGGATGAGCTCCTGTAGATTCTGAAGAGTCTGCAAAGAAGGCTCTGCAGGTTAATCGAGATCTGCCTATGCGCCCCATTCCAGTGTTCAGGGTTACATTTCTTCCCAATCAATGCCATGATTTTACCAGAAGATATTCTGCAAGCGGGAGAACACAACTTGTGCTGTAATTTAGTCGCTTTCATGAAGATATTCTGGGTTTGATTGTCAGAACTCTCAGTCCTGAGGTTATGGGAGAACAGGTTTCTTTCAGGGAAGAGATAGAAACTTTCAGGTTTTCTTGTAAGCTCAAAGGGAACTCTGGAGAGTTTTAGGCAGGGCACTAACTTGTACTGGCTTACCAATAAAGAAGACTATTGCTGTGTTCCTCCTATAAAATAGTGTTTGGACCAGAGTGGTAGAAAGATGAAAACAGCAGAGCAGTGTGGAATATACTTTGAAAGTAAAGTCGTGAGAAACTGCTGACAGGTTATGGGTCTAACAGGAAGGGGAGAATCAGGGATATCTTCTAGGTGTTTGGTTTGAGCACCTGGGTAGACGGTGGTGATGTTGATCCACATGGGAGATAAGATAGTTACAGGTTTGTGGTGGGAAGAATCAAGATTTACGCATGAGGATCTTTCAGACATCAATGGGCAGATTATGCCACACACCCGTCTACTCACTCTAAACAGACTTCTGTTATTATATATTTCGTATACAAATTTTGCCAATTTTTTTCCTAAACGTTCCATAGAACAGCTCTTTTTCTGAGAGATGGCCCAAAATAACATCACATAGTGCATTCAGCTATGGTAGCTGTGTCCATTCTCCAGTCTGGGGCAGGTCTTCAGCCTTTGTCTTTCATGACATTGACAGTTTTGAAGAGTATAGGCCAGTGTTTTGTAGAAAACCCCTCAGTTTGAATATGTGTGAGCGATTCCTCATGATTAATTTCAGATTAAATGTTTTCCACTGGAGAACTACATAAATCAGGTTGTGTCCTCTTCAATGTATCATATCAAGATACACGGTATCAGTTTGCTCTAGTCTTAGTCTGATTTACTTTGATCACTTGGCTATGTATCTTCCCCTACTTTGTCTATTGTAAGTTTTTTCATTTCCTTCTTGGTAATTAATTCGTAACGTATGAAGAGATATTTTGAGATGGATACTTCAAGATTATAACTAATCCTAGTCTTCATCTAATTTGCACTCAGCAGTTTTAGCGTCTATTGGTGATTCTTGTTTGAATCCATGATTATTTTGATTTTTCGCAAAATGATTTTTAAGACGGAATTATTCCTTTTGCATGCCTTACTTTCTATCCTACTGAAAGGAAGAGCTATCACACACCATTGACATAGCATTTATCTCTCACACGAGGCTGTAAACTCCCTGAGAGCAGACACTGTGTATAATTCAACCTAACGTGAAGGTTGTGTGCAAAGTTGATGCTCAATAAATATGTAACGAAATGATCGGCACTAAATTCACCCATCAAATGGGAAGGGTATTACGAACTTCTGCCTTTAAACACTTCTATGAGGCCAAAATGAGATCTTATACATCAGGAACCTGTGACATTTGTAACCTGTAACAGGCTTTGCGGGTGTGAGCTGGGATCCTTGTGAGGGACTTTACGATGCCAGTTGCAGGCAAGCTGCAGTGCAGCCCAGGCTCCTGGCCCAGCAGGAGGAGAGAAACCAGAGGAATAATTGTGAGCATCCATGTCTAAGAAAACAGAGGCTGCGCAGGATCTCCCTGAACTGCGCCCCCTATTCTTTGACCTCAAGGAAGGGCTGGGTGGGCACTCGTGCTGATTCCATTTTCCCTTTTCTCTCCCCTTTCTGCTATGTCACTCTGCCTGTCTCCCAGCTCTCTCTCCTTCAGAAAAGCAGAAACTTTCCTGCAGCTGTCAGGCTTCTTTCCTTGAAGAATATCTCTAATCGCCCCACCTGATTGGGTCTCGTTAGCAGGCTGGTGGCATTGATTGTACTCAATCAGAATCCTCCTGCCCAGCTGGGAAAATGTCCCATTTGTTCCCCCATTTTATCTACTCTTCTCTCTACAACTATTTTACAGTTTTCTGAGATTTAAAAAGAAGCTGAATCCCAAAGATCAAAATTTTCTTGTGCCTGTGGTTGTGGGATTCTCTATGACTATATTTCACACAAAGCTTTCCTGCTCTCTTTACCCCAGGGCAGTTCTGGAAGTTCCCTGCAGGATCTCTGGGACATTCACACACCCGCCTCCTCAATCCTCACTTGTCAACAACAATGACAAAGATCACAAGAGAAGCTTTTACTTACTCTTACAGTTGACGAAGTGTATTTGCATAAATGAACTCATTTGTGTCTCACTCGAATCCTTCAGTGCAAATGTTATTATTCTCATCATTGCCCCTATTTTGGAATGAAGTTCCATGTAACAGGCAGTCTCTCTACATCCCAGGAGGTGGTTTTGGTTCTGGTAAGGCCAGGGTGTCATCATGGGTTCCTGGCATGGTTGGCAGAGATTTCTGTGCTGGGTAGAGTAGGCAGCCTCTTGGGAGTCCTGGAAGACCCCCATCTTCTACTCTATTCCTAATCTCTCCCACGGTGATCTAACACAATGGGAAGGCGCATGTTAACCTCACTCCTCTAAATTAAAGGACCTGAAGATTGTCTAGTGTAGCCCTGATGAAGAGCAGGAAGGTAGAGGAAAAAGTTCAGATCATGACAGGAGATTCCTCTAGGCAGGTCAGACCCAGGTGTGGCACCCAGGGACTCGAGGATACTTTCCTGCCTCTGGCATCTGGACAGAGGACAACATCATGTGATTGACAACAGGTAGGAGAACTGACATTTCAAGACCTAGCTTCTACTTGCGAGTTACTACCACTGGCTGTGTCACCCAGGGAAAATCACTTAAGTATTTGCTTCAAATAAATATAATATGGTAATTGAGGGAGTGGAAACCAAAGACCATTCTAATGCCCCAAAGAAAGATAAGATATAAATATGAGATTTGCAATAGACTTGAGATTCCATATGTATACTGGTTAACATGTAAGAATTCTAAACCATAACTCAAAAGAAAATTTATGAGCACTTTGGTATGACTTCACTACCCATGTTCTACTCTAGACATCTCTGCCCAGTTGGCAAAATGCATGGATTTGTGCACCAACTCCGTTACCCATGTCTGGTGTCTGTGCTTGCAGTACTTTGTATCATTTGCTTACCTCCTTTCCTACTTTCCTTGTTTTGATTGCAGCGGTTGCAACTTTACTGGGCATTATAATTATTTGAAAGTAAAGTTAAAACATGCCCAAAGTTAATAAACTCTTAACAATTCATGGGACTCTAATAACATGAATGGTAGGACTTGTTCCTACTTTAATGGTGAGCATTTCAGTTGTGTTGCTGATACATCATCTCCATTTCTTCCGAAGGAAGATGGGAATGATAATGCCTCTGCTGAGGTTGTTAGGAGAATTTCATGAGATACAATGATGTGTGTGGGGGATGTGCTCCAATACTCAGAGTGGATGCCTGAAACCACAAATAGGACTGAACCCTACGTGCATATATACTAGGTTTCCTCCTATGCATACATAGTCAAATTTGGTGTCTTTTTCATCTTTACTGTGCGCTTTATCACACATTGTAGCTATAACTTTGGCATCTTAAGATATGACAACAAAAGTAGTACAACTCTCTTTTTTCCTTTTCTCAATTCCACTGAAGAAGGTGCATTTTTACTTAGATCTTAGCAACATCAGCATGTGATTTCTTTTCTAGTTGAGAATATATTCATCTTTTCACTTAAAGAAGCACTTTATGGCTTCTTTTGGGCATATGCAAATTTATAGCATCACTACGCTTGTAGTTTGAGGCCATTGTTAAGTGAAAATATAGACACTGCAACACAGCACTGTGATACGTCAGCAGTTGATCTCATAACTGAGACAGAATGATGTGAGTAATGGCTGAGTAGTCCGGACAAGTGGTGAAAGGGATGATTCACATCCTGGTAGGGTGGAGAAGGGTGGCTCCAGATTGCATCTTGGTATTCAGAATAATGCTCTATTTAAAACTTGTCATTGTTTATTGCTGGAATTTTCCATTTAATATTTTTGGATCACAGTTGATTATGGGTATCAATCCACAGAAAGTGAAACTGCAAATACAGGGGATTCTTGTACTGGGTATAAAAATAGAAACTAATATGCAGATTTAAGGGATTATTTGCACTTCCGTGTACTTCCTTGTATGTTGTATTTTGTAATTGTCTTATCAATCCTACTTGACTATAAATAACTAGAGGGCAGGTAGGTTTATCTTATTAATATCAATATTCTTAATATATTGCATATTTCCTGAGACAGAGTAGGTTCTGGATAAGTATTGGATAGGTGAATGAAAGCATAATTGAACAAAATGATGCTCGAGAATTAGAAGAGAAGGTAGTGGAGATGAAAAGAGGGCATGGAGTTCAATAACAAAAAATATATAAATAAATCTAACTCTTCAGCCCCCACTACCACCTGTGCGGCAGGGATCACTATTGCCGTTTAACAAATGAAAAGTGGTCAGCTCAGAAAAGTTCACAGCTAGTTAGTAGCAGAGGTAAAATTCAAGCCAGGGTAATTTCCAAAGCCCAAGTTCTTTTCACTGTATTGGGAATTTTTCAGCAGTCTCAAACATTCTACTCTGAAATATTTCGCTTCTGTTGTACCTCATCATTACATCACTAGGCGGTTCCATGGTTTGATGATGTCCAGGGCTGAGATTTTCCTGTGGTCCATGCTGTGGAAACAAGGGATGTGCAAGGCATTGGAATCCATCATTGCGCTGAGCTTTGGTGGGGGTAATCCAGTGGGCGTTGGCTCTTCCTAAATGAGTCCAATACTCTGAACAGCAGTGCAATTAGATGAGCTCCTGAAAGAGCCAGATATATTTTCTGCTCCCCACTATAGCTTTAATAAACTTCCTTTTGTTACTGAATCTGCATGGGTGACTGAGTCCTAGAGCTGTGAAAATTCTAAATATAGCAGAGGTATTTGGTGCTAGACTTCTTTAATGAAAGCAGAAAAGGACAAAGTTCCACAGAGGAGCAGAATCTCCTGTCAATATCCATTCGAATCTCAAGTTTTTCCAGATTGTGTGAACCAATGCTTCCACCATTTCATATTCCTGAGTTGGGATTATGTCGTTTGCAACCAAAGAGCCTAAAGGAGACCCTCCCCCTTCAGCATTCATCTTCCATACCTTCCCCTGCATTCATCTTATATTTTTTCTAACATATATTTTTCTACCTGATAGTACAACGATGATTGAGAATTAACAGAGAAATTGGTGGAGCTGAAAAGGGGATATGGAGATCAAAATGATTATAATTTAGTCGTTTAAGAATTTAATTTAGGAGCTGGAGTGGTGGCTCAGTGGTTACAGAGCTTGCCTGGCATGTGCAAGTACATGGGTTCAAACCCCAGCACCCACATACACAACTAAGTGTCAGAGCAACAAAAGTCATGTGAAAAATCCAATAAAAATTGATTCCCCCTGTCTCTCTCTCTTTAAAAAAAAAAGAATTTAATTATTTATGTGCACCTTTCTCCAACTAGACTTGGAACCCCCAGAAGGTGTGGGTCATGCCTTACGCATTTCTGTATTGTTTGTGGTACCTGGTGCAGACCCCACCACATAGATAATTTTTAATCAATGTGTGGGTGTATATAATTATACTGTACGATTCTTTTATTCTTGGGATTTGTCTTGATTTCCTCTGGCACTTATTAAGCACCTCCTACAGGCTTAGACCTGTATGAGGGGGGTTTTACTGGGATATCGCATTATCTCAATTTTACCTGTCACAGGACTCGCAGAACAGGTAGCATTGCATGATCTGCCACCATTATTCTCTTTTTCTTCCTTTGCAAAGTACAGTGAGTTCCCCTCAAGCCACTCAGCAAACACATAGTCAGAATATGATAAAAAAAATACTTTGGATCTTTGTTTTAAAACCTTGTTAAATTTTCTGTTTAAAATGTTTTGTTCACATTGTGATGGAGGTCTTTTAGAAATCAGTTCCGAAGAGCAGTCTTCCTAAGGCAGTCTGTATTCAAAGCAGTTTGGAGAGAGAGCTGGTTGCTAGGGGCAACACTAACTTCTAAGGGGGATCACTGCATGTGGATATAAAACCAATGCTCTGGGCCCCTGGAGGAGTGGGGTCTTCTCACAGAGGAATAAATGAATAGAAAGTGGCCGAGACACCCCAGGACTGTGCTGATTTCCCCTTTGGGGTGACGAGCAGGCTGTTTCAGCCACTTGAAGGTAGCATGAAGCCATAACCAAAGCACGCAGGTGGCATTTGTCCCTTGGGCATGGCCGACACAGAGGCCTCGAGTGGCCAGAGTCACTTTTCTGTGGGTCCCTATTCTATGTTGTAGGGCAGTCCTGATTGAAGCCAGGGGTGTCACACCTCTGGTTACTCATAATGGTATGGACATGTGTATGTGTTTTATTTCTTAAGTCATCATACAATCAAAATAGCTTTTTTTTCTCTTGTGGCACAATTTTATGAATTTTAGCACATCTAGAAATTTATGTTAGTACTATTGCAATCAGGACACAGTACAGTGTAATTACCTCCCCCAAATCCCCCACTATCCCTTTACTATGGATACACTCTTCTCCCCTGGCAACCACTAATCTGCTCTCCAACACCATAGTTTCATCTTTTTAAGAAGGTAATGCAAATGAGATCATAGGGCATGTCAGCGTCTGAGATTAGCTCCTTTCACTGAACACGATGCCTTTAGTAGTTATTCAGACTATTGTGTGTATACATAGTTTGTTCTTTTTTATTGCCAAATAGTATTCCATGTACAGTCGATCTTCACCATGTCTGAATTCTATATTTGAAAATTTGCCCACTTGCTAAAATTTATTACCCTCAAATCAATACATATGGTGTGTTCCTTACCTATTGAAGACATGTGCAGCGTGGTGAAAAATTTGAGTTGCCTGATGCATATGTTCCCTGCTCAGGTTGAACAAAGAAACCTGCCTTCTGTTTCAGCTCTCAGACTGTTAAAAAAAAAAGGTACCTTTTTGTGGTTTATATTTAATGGCACCCTGGTTCGCATTTTGTGCTATTTAAAAGGAGTCCAAGCATAGTGCTGAAGTGTTGCTTAGTGTTCCTCTTTGTGGCAAGATGTGTGTGTTAGATAAGATTTGTTTGGTCATGATCATAGTGCTGTTGGCCTCGAGTTTGATGTTAATGAATCAACAATGTATATTAAATACACTATCTTTAAATAGAAGCAAATATAAAACAGGTTATGTATTGATCAGTTGATGAAAATGTTGTGACCAGAGATTTGCACAACCTAACCCTTTATTTGCCCTAGGAGTGCTGGTTCAGTATCTGCTAATTCATTGTGTGTGTGGTGACTTCATAGAAATAACTACCACCAGTAATGAGAGTGGACTTTAGTTACGGGATTTGTCAGCTGCGCTCTGGGCTGGGTACTGTGGGCCTCCGCAGGACTCGAGACCCTGTCTCTGACCTCACAGCGCTTATCATCAGGTTGAGTGGATTTTCTCTCCTGCTCAGTCACTCGGAGGCCATTTCCTTCTCTTAGGTTTTGGAAGGGGAGAAACTGAGATTCCTAGGGACCTGGTTGTTGGAGAAACTATTAAGCAGAACAAGGGGAAGAATGATCATTTGTCTCAGGAGGAGGACAGAGAAGTGCGGGTCATGAGAAAGTCAGTGGGACTGCGGAGGACAGCATGGACCACGGCCCTCCCCAGACAACGCATGCTCCAAAAATGTTGCTCAGCTCAGAATCTACTGAGGGTCCTCGGTTTTCTGTGGAGCCTGCACAGAGGGCCAGACTTGTGCAGTGGTGGAGCGGAGTGGGGTGGAGCGAGCATGTAAGGGTGCAGGAGCAAGACACCAGGATGCAGCTTCCTGACCGCGGTGAACTCAGGGAAACTGGCACCAGACTCCCACCAGCTGAGGACGGCAGGTTTGGTCAGGTTCTCCTACATTGGGGTAGCAGAGTCCGGAAGAGAGGACTCAGCTGACAGTCAGGAAGAGAGGACTCAGCCGACATGAACATCTGTGGTCATCGATGACCCCCAGACTGCTCAGGATAAACCGGAGGACTCTTAGGCAGATGTGAGTGGGACTGCTCCACAGGGGCTTTTCCTTCGTCCAGATTCAGAGTCAAGGCTCTGTCTTTCCTAAAGCCACAATAAAGTCAACGGTACTAGATAACAACTAGCACATAAAATTACTTTTTAGTTTTACAAGGATATTTTGCAACATTATTTTCATGATTCTTCGCCTTTCTTTCCAAGACAGATGGCTTTTAAATTTACACAGATCACAGATACAGAGAAGATTGGCTGTGGGTTGTGAGCAACCCTGGTGGTACTAACTATAATGCTACTCCCTTCTTACCCCAGGGCACATTGAAGTACAAGTAATGCAAGGAATATTTTAGAAAGGAGACTCTTGAATCCACTCAAGTTTCTATATCTAGTTTACCAACAACGGTAACAAGGCTGTTGGCCACCAACTGGTGTCTGGTGTGGCATTGTCATCCTGAAGTTAAGAATCCTGCATCCTCTTCTACCAGCCCTGTAACTGAGATTTACTGACTGCCTCTAGTTTGTACAGATTCACTGCAATCATCATTGAAGCAATGGGAAACCTCAGAGTACTAGCATGCACCTAGGCTCTTGTGCTAGCTTTTTTGGGTCTCACCAAAATGCCTGGCAAGAACAGCTTAGGGGAAGAAAAATCTATTTTGACTCATGGTTTTGTGGAAGTCAGTCCACGGTCGTCCGACTCAAGGCAGAAGCCACGGTGGAAGGGTGTGATGGAGGGAAGCTGTCAGGAAGCAGGGAGAGAGAGGGAGAGAAAGAGGGGGCCAATGACACATTTAATTTCCAAGGACAGTTCCTCTTGGAAATGCCCAGATCTTCTGAGCTCTCATTCTCCAATTGCCAAAGAAGGTTTCAGACTCCACCACTGCAGGCCATGAATGAGGCCCCTTCCCCAGTGCTGGCACTCTCCAAACCCAGAGCAGTGGGTGGGGAGTTGATGGGGGTCACTCTGCCTCTGCCTCACAGACCTCTGTCAACTCAGAACTCTCAGTGCTCCCACACAGCCCTACCTTCTCAGTCACTCCTGGAGTTTCCTTCCACCTGGAGCCAGCTCACTTAGTGTGGCTCTTGGCATCTCTCTCTCCATTACTCTCTCTACTAAAGGGAAGGGGAATGGGCCCTTCCGGTTGGAGATTGGGGAGGGTGCCCAGGGTGTGTTCCATGCAGCTCTTCCTGGCTTCTTTCCTCTGATAAGGTCAGATGGGTTGCTGAGTCCAGGGTGCCTTCCACCCATCCATGACACCAGGCAGACCTTGGCCGTCACTAGCACTGCCTGTGGGTAGCAAGCCTGATTCCAGAGTCCATTCACTCCTAGTTTAGCCTCCTCCACTAACCTTGCCTATATGAGCAGCAAAGGTGGCTTTTTGTCTCCCATCTGCCTCCATTTGTCTTCTTTCTTTGTTTTCTTAGAACACGGAGGGAAAGGGGTACACAGGGCAGTCCCTTGGCAGAGGCATAGGGAGCCCAGAACTCTCCCACAACCAGGCCTGTCCCCATGTTTCACACCTGGTTCTAAATGTATCAATTCAGGCAGACTCTCTGGATTTGCTACAGAATTCTGAGCTGCAGCTTCTGGAATATTAGGACTTTGGTGCTGAAAGGGGACTTAGCTGTGGCCGGGCCTGATTTTCCATGGAGAGTCTTGCCACCATGGTGGAGTGGAACAATGGCTTGCACTGGGAAGACCCAGTGTGTTTGGGGCAATGTCTGGCCCTCTCTGAGCACCAGCTGAACCATCCCTGCCTCTCATTGCTGTGGTGAGGATTCAATAAGATGGTGTGGGATGGTGCCATGCCAATATTGAGGCCCTTGCAAATGGAATGGATCCTTGGTGATGATTGGGTTGGGTATAGAATGTGGAATTTCTTAGGAAGAGGCCTGGGGGCCTTTTGAGGACTCCAAGGAGTAGATTAGAGAGCAGAAAGCTCTATGGGGTATACATTGAACCCTGAGTCTCTGACCTGCCTCAGCTATGCTGTCTGGGCTAAAGTCCCTGGAGACCAGTCCACACCATCAGCTTCCAGATGCTTCTAGAGGTACCTGAAGGGGACAAGCAGTCAGGAAGGTGCCGAAACAGTGCATTGTGGAAGAGGCATGGAGGAGCAAGCAAGAAGCCTGCTCCTGCATTGGCAGAAATCCAGGTAGGCTTGAATCCCGGCGTCGCACCTCCTCCCTCTCACAAAGACCACTCCAGAGCTGCGATCTCTGATGGGAAACCCCATGCTCTCCAAGATCAGTCTCTGCGGCCTGGCCAATCATTGTTTATTCCCTCTTTACCATGTCCTTGTGATCCAGGCATGCCCAACATTCTTAGAGAAACGGAAATAATCTGTTCAGAAACAAAGGAGCATGACAAAGGTGTCGCTCATTTCTGGGCCTCAGTTTCCCATTTATTGAGTGGAAAAAGGCTCTTACATAATTCTTGGTACTCCATTCACAAGTAAGCAGTCTCAGAAAGTTTTTAAGACTAATTTGCACATACTGGGCAGCTTTCACTCCCCAGGAATGTGTGTGTGTGTGTGTCTACATATGTGTGAGTGTGTGTGTGTGCATGAGTACATATGCAAGCTTTGCTCACATCAAACAAACTTGTTATATAAAAACCTGGGCTTGCACTAATGATAAATTAGGGGGTGATTATTCACTTTGCAAAAGGATTCATGTTAGGATTCCCCTAGTGCGTTTATAATGTGATTCAATTCACACCACATTCAGAAATCGTCCATTGTGTGAAGGGAGGCTCTCTCTGCATAAACAAGGGCATGTGTAGGCAGTATTTTGAGCATTATGAAGGAAAAGAATTAGAGATACTGAAGAGGTTTTCATGCTGATAACAATGAGTTATACCAGTACCTAGGAACAAAGGTGACTGTGGATGACACTCTCTTCAGCCTCAGGAGCACTGCAATGCCACGACGGCCAGGGAAGAAGTCGGGCTCCGTGTTCCTGTGTCTGATTGGGTCTAAGCCATGTGTGTGGGGTTGGGAGTGCTCGGGATGTGAGCAGTCAGGAGCTCTGGCTTCGGTGCTAGGCGTAGCAAGGCAGAGATGCAGAGCATATGCCTGTCTTGGGCTCCCTGAGCTGGGGGCCCCTGAGCTGAGGCAGTGGGGGAGCTTTTAGGCAGGATGGGGTTAGGCAACTCAGGGACCCTGGTGCCTACTGCTTTATAGATGTCCCTTTTCTACATGTCCCTCCAACCCACTGCCAAAGCCCCATGTGCTATACCTAAATCCTGTTTCTCTTTTCTACTTGTCACTCTTTAGGGTGTTGCTGAGCCACTCAAGCAATGAGAATCTCTGTTCTGGGACTGCAGAAGCTGAGCTGCCCCTCCCCCTCTCGTAGTCTTCATTACCACTAGAAGACAACAAGGAATTCCAGGTCTGGGCTCCATGTCTTATCAGGCAGGTAGTGGAAGGATCCAGGCATCCATCATCAGAGAAGGAGGGTTGGGTTATGTGTGTGTGACTGAGGCAGAACTATTGAGGGCCACCAGGGCAGACAGGGCGTTGGGATGAGAAGGTGGCGTGTGGATGTGGGCCCTGTGAAGACACACCTGCAAGGGAACTGGGGGAGGAGCAGGGATGGGCTTCAGGTGCTTGACGACTCTTTGTCTCCAAAAGAGGTACTTTCTTCCCCTTCTCTCAGTTCCAAAGGCAGCCAGCATCTTTCTCCATTCATGGGCCTGCCTCTGACTCCAGGCTGTGCCCAAACAAGAGTCAGATTCGCTGCCATTAGGTGATACCTCCCATCCACCCGTGTGCTGTGATCTGGAGTAGAAGCCCGAGTAAACCCTGGATTCTTCTGGGCCCTCTGCCTCTCCAGTCTCATCACAACTTCTGCCTGGCTCCTGAGGATAGCTGGACAGTTGAGCAGACCTGGGGACAATAACCACCGAGCCCCTGCCTTTCCAATTGGGCTTCTTCAAAGGAATCTTTGGTGTGGCAGACCAAGTCAGCAGGGGCTGGGAGGGAGTCTGGAGCTTTATTAACTAATCTCTGGTACTTGAGTAATTTATTATGTTTAAGCTGGTGCCATCAAGTCTCTCAGCAGTGCCCGCGTGCGTTGGGAAATAAATTAAAGGCTGTCCAGAGATACTTGGATCATCTGTGTGATTGCTGGGCTGGTGAGATGGAGGTTTAAGGCTCTCTCTTCTTGCAAATTGGAAATTAGGAATTAATAAGACAGCAGGCCAAAGAGCTGCGGTGGTGGTGGTGACTTGGCTGCAGAGCCAGGGCAGGGCTGGGAGGGAGGGTCACTGCCCAGAATGAAGGAGAAGCAGATCCCAGGCAGGTTTTCATATTGTGGGCAATTCAAGGACCTTATGGGGCTTGTGGTTTAAGCTGTAAGGATTTTTATGCTTTTTCAAAAGGGTTAAATAGGTTTGGGAAGGAGTCTTTCCCTGGGACCCAAAGACCTGCTTCTGGCCCCAGCCTGCCACTAACCTCTGTGTGATGCTGGACAGGACTCTTACCCTTTCTGGGCTTTGGTTTCCTCATTTGTGATAGGAGGATGTTAAATTCAGGATCAACTCATCCATCAGGCACAGTAGGCACACAAAAATATTTTAATTTCTTTTAAAGACAGAAGAAAAACAATGAAATTTAGGTGGACAATGGAAAATGTTCCAACATACAATACTAATCTTTATATCAAAACAGTCATAAAATATGATTTTTAAAATGAAGTTTTGTGGGTATGGAGGGAGCCCATGAAGACAAAAGTGCCCAGGTTCCATAAAACCTCAGGTGTATCCTCTGTTGGTCTAGAAGACCCCAAGGACCTTCCTGACCTATGCCATCAGTCCATGTGACAGCTCTGTGGGGTCCACCTTTGCTTCAGTGCATGAACTCTTGAGACCAGGGCCACTTCTGGCCACTTTGAGTCCCAGATCCTGCAGAGACTCTTTGCATCCACAGAAGCCACCATCTGTCCCACTGGTGGGCAGTGGTGGGTCCCAGGGTAGGGTCCTGGGGTAAAATCCTTGCTCTGGCCCCTCCACTGCCCCAAACTTCTGCCTCTTTATCAATGTACAAGGAAGAGACACAGGCACAGGCCTAGAAGCCTAAAACATCTTTACTCAGGCCATCTCAGTGGGTCCCCCACCTCAACCCTTGAACCTGATCCCTATGTTCTGCTTCTCTGCCTCTACAAATTCTTTCAGAACCACCTAAAAAGGCCTTTGGAGGGGCACTATGCTGCCTCAGTATGGTGGCGTTGCCTTGAGGGGTTGGCACTGTGGGAGACAGCTGGCTCCAGGGCTGCCGATCCAAGGCACCAGATAGAGCCACCCTCAGGAGCCCTGATCTGTTGTTGGTTGGCCTCACCACCAGGTGGCAGGCTTGCTCTACACAGATGACTTGGTTGGAGCATTTACCTGGCAATGGCCAGAGGGGTTGGAGGATGCCAAAGCAACCCGTGGTCCCATGATTGTAGAGACCAGTGTGTGTGGTTTAGGAAGCAGCACTGAGACTTCTCAAATTGGCATTGGGTAACTGAGAATTCTGGTTCCAAGAGTGCTTTCTTTCTTGGAAGAGCTACCAGGCCAATGTCAGGTGTTTGGACTGCAGTGCCCTCTGGAGTAGGCCAGGCTGACTTGCCTTTCTTGGGTTGTATGTGGGTGGGTTGGGTGGAAGGCCAAGGGTGCAGAAAAGGACCTAATATCTCTGAAGGTATTCTCAAGACCCTGGCTCTGAAGGGAAAGGTAACTCCCAATCAGCTGGTCCTGTTTTTAGGCTGGAGAATGCCTGATTATTGTGGAGCCTCACCTGTCCCCACCTACCTCCTGGACCGTCTCATAAGGCCCACCTGGGCTTTCCCTGGGATCCCTGGCAGGCCAGTCCAGCCTCCCCTGAGCCCACGAAGGGACTGGGAAAGAGCCAAGGAGAGAATTGAGTTCTAAGAAGAGAAGTTGAGAGTGAGAGATGAAAGGAAGAGCGGGCAGAGAGAAGCAGGGGTTGGCAAAGTCCTGACCTGGACCTACTGGGAACGAGTGGGAGGCCTCAGGTACTCAGAAGACAGGGCAGGTCCACCCGTACCTGGCACCTCAGCTTCAGGTTCTCCCCAGAGCCTGGGGCCTCCTGGAATTCCTGAGTAACATCCAGAGTGCTGTGCCCTGTCACCAGCCAGGCCTGCGCCAACTCAGAGCTGGTGACCCACCCACCTCTTTCTGTAGTATCTTCATCCCTTCCCAAGGGTCTCTTTCACCTTGCTCTGTGCTCCCCTTGCATGGAGTGGTTCCCATCCCAGCCCCAGTCCTCACTCCTCTCTTCTTCACCTTCAGCTCCTCTTACAGAAACAGCAGTGACCTGTGTGTGCAGTGGACTCTTCCCCATCCCTGTGGCATCTGACTGTGGCTGCTCTTCCTGGACCCTTCCTCCATGGCAGGAGGAGTCACGCTCACCTGGGGAGTCACTTAGGGCACCAGTGCTCAGGCCATTTCTAGGGCTTCTCCTGTTTATGGTCCTAAGAAACAAGTCTAAACTAGACCCACCGGACATGAAGGAATCAAAGCAGAGGTGGGGAGAGAAGACCTGGGGAGGTGGGAGTAGGAACAAACAGAAAAAGTAGGGGGATGCAGGGAAAGAAGAAGACAGAAGAGCAGAAAGCAGAGAGATAGAAGGAGAGAGGAAAAGACACAGAACAGAGGAACAAAAATAACAAAGAGAGGAAAGGATGGAAATGAGATAAATTGCAGGCTGAGGGGATGAAAACAAGAGAAAGTACCCCAAACACATGGGGGTGTGCCCATGTGGGCACGAGAAGCTGAGGGTGCGTGGACCACTGGTACAAGCATGCACGCGGCTGGGTGCCCTTTGTATCTGAGCCCCTTTCCCTGCCTGGGCTCCTGAGAAGGGGTGGCCTCCTGGTGTTGTCTCTTCTGCCACCCCCCCTCACCTGGCCCCCAAGATTTTACTTAGGCCAGGATGCATGGGGGGGTCCAAAATCTTCATACCTAACCTGCCACCCCAAATTGGATCTAACTGCTTCTCTCCCTTCTTCTCTCCCTCCCAGTTTCCTTAGTAACTGACAGTTCCCCAGTGAATGCCAGACCCTGGGTGACAGACCGCTGTCACTGTCATAGAGGAGCTTTCTCTCTCTCGACTGTCCCCCCAACCCACACAGACTCACAGGCTTGGGCGGGGTGTGAGGATGCCTGGGTAGGCTCAGGGGTAATTAAAACATGTACCATTGATTCCATAACAGGGAGCCGAACTTTAATTACTCACTCTGAGGGTGAGGGCGTGAGTGAGGAGGTGGCTACTGGGGGAGCAGGGAGGGGGCTCGAACGTGTCTGCTTTTCTTCTTCCTTCTCTTTCCTTTTGCCCATCTTGGATTGCAGAGGTGGGAGGTGGGTCCGGGGAAGTGAGGGGTGCTGAGTGTGGGAGGTAGGGGACGGTAGAGGGTGAAACCTGATTGTGTTCATTAAGGCAACACAAAACTGGGAGCCGTAATAATAATTAAATTAATTATAAAAGCAATTTGCTTTTGAAAATTTGATTTGACAGCTTACTAGTGGCTGCACTGATCTAGCAGCTCTGGCTTAAAAATAGTTAGAACAAAAACCAACTAGAAGAACTATCAGCTAATTTTAATTAGACGCCAGGATTGGTAAACAAAATTCTGCACCACCCTTTCATTGTGGCTGACTTCGATTTAAAGAGATGTCGGGATTGATTTGGGGACAGGCAGGGGAAGGGAAGGTGCCTTTCTTCCTTTGGAGAGGGGACAGAGGCTCTGGGTGTCTGGGGTCTACTTCTCCTCCTCCCCACCCGTCACGTCTGCTCTGAGGCGCTTTCCAGACTCCTTCCTGTGTGACCTTGGTAGAAAAACATTGGTGCGTGTGTGTGCGTGCTTGCGTGTGTGTGTGTGTGTGTGTGTGTATGCATGCATGCGCTGGTCAGGGGACATCACACAGACAGTGTTCACTGATCTGGGAGGAAGAGATCGAAAGCCAGGATAAAGCATCCGCCACACTCTGTCTCCTCCTGACTGGGCTCTAGAATGCTCTAAGGTCTTGGGAAGCAGATGGGTGGTCCAGAGATTCTGATGTAGACTGAAGGCAGCTGGGTTCTGGCAGGGAAAGGCTGTCTCCTGCGTGGACCTGCGGTGTCCAGGCACCACACTGACTATGGCCTCCCGGGCCTGCCCTGGCATCTGCAGGGCCCTTTTGCATCTCCCCAGATGTGCAGTACCCCCAGGCTCATGAGCACTCACTTCCCTCACTGTCGCTGTCAGGGTCCCTCCTCCTGCCGTGTGCAGGGATTTGATTCATCCCTGGGTCCCAGTGCCTGGCACAGAGCCCAGCATATAATGGGCATCCAATAAGTGTCAGCTGAGTGGAACAAAGCACCAGCCAATCGTGACCTTTCTGACTACCTTTTCCAGCTAACGTTTGCTTACCCACCCCACCCCCAAGCCCACATAGCAGCTTCCCATCCATTCCCTGCTGGTCCTCTGCCTGCAGAGCCTCTTCCAAGGTCACCCATCATCTCCTCGCTTCCAGCCTTGGGCTCCTCTCCTTTCCTCAGTCCCTGTGGCTCCGATGACCCTTTTGCCCACCCTCAATGCAACTGCCTGTGGGGTCTGTCCCACTCCCCTGTCTCATTGTTAGTGACCATGTGGGGACCTCGCTCGGGTCTGCATACAGGCCACTCTCAGGATGAACACTTGCCTTCTTCATTTAGCGAGTATTCATCTTGGCCTGTGGAGCCAGGCCCCCCCCCCCCACATGCTATATTCAGCTGGGCGAGGGCAGAAGGGGTCTGTCTCTCTGGCAGCTCAGTGCAGGACAGGATGAGGGCCCATGGTCCCTGGCCTGCATTTCCCCTGCTGCTCACAGCCTAGTTTTCTAACCTCCCATCAGATTGCTATTTGAAAATCCCCCGTCATTAAAAAAATAGTATTTGAAATAAGATTCTGTCACTCCCTCCTTTCCTCATTTTGCCCCCTACCACACATACTTCTCTCCCAGACTCCCCCACAGCCTTGGTCATCTTCTGCTCCCCTCCTTCTGGTCTCCCAGGTTATAATCTTTCAGCAAAGCCCTATGGCATTTTCCCTTAAAATTCCCCTTCTCTCCATTTCCTGGAGGACCCTGCCCCTTCCCCTCTGGTGGCATCTGTCCTTGTCCTCCAAGGCCTTTCCCTACTGCCCATCTGACATTGTAAGTCACTATTGTTGAGCCCATGTGGACCCCTGTTCCCCTCTAGTGTTCCACAAGTGCTAGTTGTGGGGGCTCCAGGTGCCCGCCAGCTGCTCACTGGGACTCCAGGGCCAAGCCTTATATGAGGCCACATCCAAGAAGGCATGGAAGGAGATGGCACTTCCACAAGAGAGATTGGACACTTCAGCCCGGAAGCCAGCAGCCTGAGAAGCCCAGGCAGGAATGGGCAGGGAGTTAACATGGCAGGAGCAGCGAGAACCACTAGAGGATGGAGCAGGCTGGATGGTGAGGCATCCTCAGAAAGACCACGTGCTGGAGGGAGGAATGAGCAGGAGCCCCGAGGAGGCCAGGGGAAGATTTGAGGCAAAAAGCAGGAAAGGAATAATGAGATCATGGGGAATGGAGCCATTTCCTCTGCAGCAAAAATTGGGACTTGTGTGCGCTCTGGCAAGAATCTATGAAACTGCACATGTGCTGGAAAGTTAGGGTCACATTGATATCAGAGGAGGGGTGAGGGAGGCCAGACCGGGGGAGGCAGTCTCTGCTGCATCTCTGCAGCCTCCATCTGGAAGGTTCAGGCTCCAGGCAGCACACTTGCATGTGTGTGTGTGTGCGCGTGCGCACGTGCGTGTCTGTGTGTTTGCATGCACACACGCACAGCTGCAATGGGAAGGTAGGGACTGCAAGCTGTATGACCTCAGACAATTACTTAATCTCTCTGAGCCTCAGTTGCATCGTTGAGGAAATGAAGATAATTACAGTATCTCAAAGATGTTTGCGAGGATCAAAGGGAAGACCGTGTGAAGCCCCTAGCTGGGTGCCTCGGATGCGGCCCCACATGCAAGCGCGGCTGCCTGCTGCCTGTTGTGCAGGCCCACCTTTTTTGGAGGCCCACATTTTCACTCCCCCTGCTCTCTTCTTCCCACTAGAGCAGAGCATGGTGTGGTGGAGCTGAGGAGACCTTGGAGATGACCTGCTCCAATCGCCTCACCTCATAGACACCCAAGCACTGCGGTGGCTTGTCCAAGGCTGCCCAGGGTGAGGTCCGGAGCCGAGGCTGGCGCTCAGGCCTCTGGGACTCTCAGTCCAGTGCCCTGCCCGGGACATCTAAGAGTTTGGAATCCAGGTTAGAGTTGAGTAGGGCCAGCTGATCTCCAACTTGTGGGACAAGGGTGGTGGTCTCGTCCTTCTCCCTGCCTGCTTCCGGCATGGTCTGAGCAGGCCTGTCTGGAGTGGGCAGGGTTCCTCACAGAGCACTGTCAGGCACTTACACCCTTCACACTTCCTCCCTGAAGCGGGAGGCATGGAAGCCTGAGTCTGAGGAGTGCAAAGTTGTGAGCGTGAGAGAGGAGTGCAAGGCTGTCTCTCCCCGCATCCCGCCATATGCTCCAATACAACTGGCAAGAAAATGCCACCCACCCCAACCCTGCCTGGACTCTGCCAGCAGAGAGGACAAGAGCCGGGCTCCCTGTGAGCCGTGATTCAGTACTTGGCCCCAACACCAGGCAAATCCCAGCTCTGCTGGCTGTGTGACCTTGGACAAGTTACATCACCTCTCCAGATCCCACACCCCTCAAATGTACAACAACCGGACCAGGGGATCTTGAATATTCTCTTAGAAAAATGTTAGCTTCCTTTTCTAAAGAATATCTCGTGGTCCAGTCCCTTTGGTGCCATTCGACAGTGGCAGGGATAATCCTGGCTGTGCGGTTTAGCTGCTGGAGTCAGCTGAGGCCAGGTGCTGTCTGGTGGGTAGGAGTCAAGAACAAAAGTCGGTTTGTATGGATTTCATTTCTGCCCTTGACTCTGTGTGACCATGGACCACTGTTTCTCACCTATAAATGGAGTCATTGTATCTACCGAAGGTAACACTGAAGACAGTAGGAAGGTTTAGGAAATGTTAAGGATTCTGTAAGTGTTTTTATTCATGATGAATTAAAGCCAACTGTTTCTTTTGGCTCCAAAGCAGACGAGGGAGGGCTGGTCTGGAGACCTGCACTTTCCTGGTGGCCCTGCCAGGGGTCTGAGCCAGGAGCTAGGGCCTCTCATTGCAGCAGGGTCACCTGTGGCCAGGGGCTGCAGTTGCTCCATCTGTCCCCACAGATGCCTCTGGAGAATCTCCTCCTCACTGCCCACGGGCACATGCCACAGGGCAGTGGGAGCTGGGTTTTATTCACATTTTATCCTTAGTGGACCCACTGAGGGTAGAGCTGCTGATGTCTCTGCCCCATGGCTAATGTCATGGTCTTGACCTCCTCATTCTCCCTCAGGTGGATGGAATTGGTGGGCTGGAGCTAGGAGATCAAGAGATCCCTTTCGGTATAGGCGGGAACATTCAGGCAAGACAGGGAAGGAGGCTGGAGAGGGGCTGGTTTCTAGGAACTGCCTCCGGTTCCCATCCTTCTATCCACCCCTCTACTCTTCCACCCCTTTCAGGTGCAGTTGGGGAGCCCAGGGGACTGGAAGGACTAGGGTGTGGTCATTTATGGTCAAGGGCTACAGCCCAGCTAGTTACCTTCTTTCAGAATCTTTCAACTCTTGGGGCTGGAGCGGTGGCTTGGTGGTTACGGCACTTGCCCACCATGAGCAAGTACACAAGTTCAAACCCCAGCACCACATACACAACTAAGTCTTGGAGCAACGGGAGCCACATGAAAAACTAAATAAAATTGATTCTCTTTTTCTCACTGTTCCTCTCTCTTAAAAAAAAAAAAAAAAAAAGAATCTTTCAACTCTTGCCATCAGCCTTGGTGGAAAGAGAACCAGGCCAAGGGGTAAGCCGTCAAAAAAGTGCTGGATTTATCCTTCTTCAGCAAGCTGTGTGTTGGGAGTGAAGATATTTGTATCTTAATTGAAACTATGTACATTTTCCCCAGACACAGAGGTTTTGTTTATTTAAATATAATACTATATCAAGAAGATTGTTTTGCTTTATTCATATGAATGAATATAAACAATGTGTGTGTCTGAAGAAAAGAATATTGTTCTGCAGCTTACTTACTTTTTAATTTTTTTAACTAAATGTGACTTGGAGACCGTTTGTGTCAGTGCCTCTTACTTCTCTTCCTTCTTTTTCACAGCCATCTAATATTCTGCAGTTTAGCTGACCTGCAGTCTTATTTCATGATTCCTTCATCGTAGGTAATTATGAGCTTGCATTGCTTATTGTTATAAACAGTGCTGAATCATTCATCCTTATGCATATGTCTTAGAGTAGAGTCTGTAAGGATTTTATATGACAATTCTTTGAAAAAACTCTGTATCAAGAAGCATGCGCGTTACTTAGCTTGGGACACCCTTGCTCACTGACTCTGAGCTTACATGTTGGAGCATTTTTTTTGTTTGGGGGCTGAGATTACCTGAATTGGGAAGCAGAAAGATTAGCCAAGCTCTGGCTCTTCTGTGCTGCCCTTGAATCAGATGACCCCTACATGGAAAGCAAAAGGATGAAGGCAAAGGGAGCCCATCCCCATCCCAGGGCGGTCAGGGAGTCCAGTTAGGAGGCCTGAGCAGGCACTGGGAAGGCCAATGCTCCGGAGCCCTGCTGACCAGCGTCCGGGGTACCTGCCACAGCCCCTCTGCAGGGAAGCTTTCAGGACTGCATTCGGAGGCCGGGGTAACCTAAAGCCAAAGGATAATCCACTACTAATTTCATCTTTGTTTGGAATTCATGAAATGATTAGATTTTCAAAAGAGATTGACCTACCCTTCCCTGCTTGAATTGGACTGAGATAGAAGGGCTGATCTGCATCCTCTGAGTACATTCCGAAGCAGTCCTAGACCATGCGGGGAGTGGGCAGGTGCTGACACACCACCCAGTGCTGACTGTAGGCACCACAAAGCAGGCATTTTACCATTGTGCTTCCCGTGCCCGAGATGGGGCCCGGTACACAGGGTGGGTACTCAGCACATACTGAGTGTAAGCAAAGATGTGGGAGATAATATAAAGCCACTGAGAGTCCAGACTTTTCATTAGACACGTGCCCTCTGGACTAGTTGAGGGACGATAAACAATTTATTCTCTCAAAACTTCACTTGCCTTATGCAAAATGGGAACAGTAATATTCCTTTAGAGTGCCTACCTCATAGGATTGCTATGAAGATTAATAAAAAGTCACTCAAACCGTGCATTATTTTAATGACAATAAAGCCAACTTTTCTTTTTCTTTTTTTGTATCAGGGATAGAAACCAGGGATGTTTAGCCACTGAACTACATCCCCAGCCCTTTTTATTTTGTATTTTGAGACAGGGTATCACTAAGTTGTTTGGGGCCTTGTTAAGTTGTTGAGGCCGGCCTTGAACTTGCAATCCTCCAGCCTCAGCCTCCTGAGCTGCTGGCAATAAAGCTAACTTAACCCAA
Source organism: Aplodontia rufa (assembly GCA_004027875.1). Lineage (NCBI taxonomy): Eukaryota > Metazoa > Chordata > Mammalia > Rodentia > Aplodontiidae > Aplodontia > Aplodontia rufa. Next base: position 76,083 of record PVKS010000500.1, read on the forward strand.
CCTTGCCACAATCATCTCTCTCAAGTTCCTTCTAATCGCTGTCTCAACTCCTCTCATTCTTGTCAAATATGTTAGCAGTCCTTGAAGGATCCCCTCGTTTCATTTCCCTCTGTCTGTTCAGAACCAAGCTCAGGGCATTGAACTCTTTAGACCAGTGGGAGCGTAAAGCCACAGGGCAGGAGTGGTGGGGTGGAGGAGGAGGGTGGCCACCACCGCCACCTTTCTGCAGAAGGTTCTCTGCTCCTCACTCACACTTCCTGTTGCTCTGATGTCAGACTCCCTCGGGCCCTCTTCCAGAAAGGTGTTTCCAGCTGTGGAGCTGTTCCCTTGGTTGATCCAGGAGCAGGATGGAATACCTCTTCCCAACTCATTCTAGAAAACAGGGGGGACAATCACCACTACTGACACCTAATGTGTGCCAGGCTCTGGGCTGGAAATGTTCACTGTGCCCACCAATTCCTTGTCTAAGGTGTGCACATAATGGAGGAAGTGAGTCCCTCTGAGTCCAGGTGAGGACCCAAGGCTGTGCAGGCAGGTGTCAGAGCCAGGTCTGCACCTGGCTTAGGTGAGACAAACTCCAGAGCACAGAGGTTCACCCCCTGCAGCTGAGCTTGCCAGGCACTGACTCTTCCAGCCCTGGCTGCCTTGCCCTTGCAGCCACATCTTCCAGGGCAATGCATGACCCTGGAAGAAGAGAAGCTGAAATCTTATATAATTACCCAAATCATGGCTCCTAAATGGCCTCTGATTACAGCACCACAGCCCCTTTCTGCAGCACAGCCCTGGCTCTCCTGAATAGAGCTGCGGCCACTTGGTGCGGGATTTTTTTTCTTTTAAAGCGAAGAAGATGGCTTATCCGCATGCAAAGTGGGTCAGAACCTCAGCAAAGATTTTTTCAAACACTTGGCTTTTTTGAAGTCCTGCTACGAAACTCCTTTTGTTTCTTTTGCCTTTGCCTCTTCCCTCCCGCCCTTCTCCTTTTTCCAAAGGCTCAACGACATCAAACGGTTCTAACCGACAGTGACAGTGAGTCGCACACGGTAAGCTCAATTATAAATAATGCCCAGCTAGCCCAGCTGGCAGAGGGTGCCGGCGGCAGCCAGACAGGCTCAGGCCAGCACCTGCCAGGACCAAGCCACCATCTCAGCACCCTGGGCATCTGCCAGTTAGTGGGAAATGTGAAAGGTGTCTTTGGTCTCACCACCCCAGCCAAGGGATGGGTAGATGGGGACTGCACCCATACCTGGGAGCCAGTGCCCCGAGCTTGTGGCACTCATAATTAATCCAGACTTTCAAAAGGCATCTGCTCCAGTGGGAAATCAACCCAGCTGAACCCGTTTGGTGCTTTGCCTTGTGGCTTGTGTTCTTGGGAGCAGAAAACCACTCTCCCCGTACAAGAAGCACTTACTTCTTCATCACCAAGGTTCCCCCCTCGCCCCACCTCGAGGCAGCAAGCAGCAAGCTGGGCAGGCATTAGGGTGCTTGTCGGTAGGATGATTTGTGCAAAGTGCTCACGCTTGACTCCACCCTGCACCCTTACCCAATTTGGGTGGGCAGGTAGGGTGAGCAGGCACTTCTGGCCTCAGAAGCTGAGAGGTAACTACCGATACCAAAGGCTACAGGGCCTGAGGGTGATGGCTTGGGGACCCACGAACCCAAGTCTGCAAACTCCATGGCTCTTTTCCTCAAATCTCAATGATCCTGGGAGGAAATCAAGAGCATGTGTGTGTGTGTGTGCCTGCACGTGTGAAGTGTGTATGTCCTTGCTGCAGGAGAGACAGGTGAGCAAGACGAATTTGCTCTTCGTATGGGGTAATGATGCCATTTGGGATTCCTACCCAGAACTGTCTCTCCCACCCACATACCTGTCAGGAGAAAATCCCCATACTCTTAGTCCCTGCCATCTTCCATCTGTTCAGGCTCAACTGGATCCAAAGGAAGTAACTTCCCAGGAAGGTTGGTAGCACCAGAGGCATTTAGAGGGGACGTTGCTTACACAGATTTGAGTGGAAGACAAGGGAGTGGTCTTCAGGATGTTTCTTTCATTTGATGAATGGTTATGGAGCACCTACCATCTGCTAAGATGCTTCTAGGTGCTGAAGATACAACAGGGAACAAAAGAGTCAAAAACCTCTGCCTTTGGGCAAATGTGGACTCCAGTGAATGATGGAGACAATAGGCGAATAAAGATGGTAGAAAAGCTAAGAAAAACAAATCAGGTGAAAGGGACAGGAATCTGGGGAGGCGGATTCAGTTTTAGGTAGGGTAACCAAGAAAGCCTGAAACCCAGGCCTGGGGACTGAGGCGTGAAGACATCAGGGGAGTGCGTTCCAGGCAGCAGGCAGCCAGCGCAGAGGACCTGAGCATCAATGTGTTTGAGAACAGAGTTGGCACCGCGACTGCACGCGAGCAGGGAGCAAGGCAGTGCACCCAGTGAGTTCCGAAAGGCAATGGTTGGAGGGGTGTTTTATAGGAGCTTGGTGGAAGCTCTTTGGCTTTTGCCAGAGATGGGAGCGGTTGCTTGACTCTGAGCACAGTCAGGAGCTGACTCACCCTGTGGGTAGCAAGCGCTCCACCTACCAAGACTCTGCCCCACTGTGCTCCTCCCACTTTCAGCTCTTTGCTCAGGAACCAGAAGGGGCTGGGTCACACTGAGGGGAAGTCCAGTCCCCTCCCTTATAGGAGAAAGCCATGTAATGGAGTTCAGATCAGATATGGGGACTTCGGACTCTGGTGCCCTTGGGGCTCTGGGAATGACACTAGGGCTTGTCTACTGGCCACTCCCAAAATTTTGGGTCATGGGGGCTAGGACAGCACCGGACTGGGAGCGTCTCTCCCAAGATGTTCGAGGATGTGAAGGCGCACGTCTCTCTGTCTGCATCCCTTCTCTTCATTTCCCACCCTTTGGGGTGTCCGGCTTCCTTCCATCCTGCAGGCTGCCTCTAATGACTGTGAGATGAAGTATTGTACACAGCGGAGAAGCCAGCAGTGTGGGCAGGTCTGAAGATGCTGGATTTCTCACCTCTCCGCTTGCTCCCTCTCTTAGCGCCACCTCTCCCCCGCCCCTCTTCTCACCCCTTTGCAGAGGAGAACGACAATGCATGTGTGAAGATTGCTTGCTGGCTGAGCGGCTCCGTGCACCTCCCCTCCTGCTCATAAGCAACAGTCTTTCTTTCCACATCTGCTGGACCTGCCTGTTCCTGGGTGCCCTGGCACACCTGGCCCTTCTCTCCTCTGGCCCTTCCCACCATTCAGAGGACATGCCTGGCCCTTCCTCATGCTGGCAGGATTCCTGGGCTGCTGGACAGGGCAGCTATGTTGGGATGCTTAATCCACGATGGAACCATAGATTGGGGATGGGGCTGGACATCACAGCAAGCCCAGTTGGTGTTATTTACCTTCTTATAAGAGATTGGGGCCTCATAGTCAATTACAAAAGTTGAAACTGAGTGACTGAAGATTTCAACTTAGACTCACATTAAACATGGCTCTGAGTGGATCCCTCAAGGTGGTGGCAGAGGATGGGGTAAAGGGAAAACCCCAGGTTTCCTTTTGGCCCCTCCACTCCTTTTCTCTTCCAGGAACTTCCGGTTGTAGGAGGGCTCTCCCTTCTCTCAGAGAGAGGTCGGCCACCAAGGAAGGGCTCCCCCACCTCCTTCTAGGGACAGGGTGGTGGGGTTTGTTTGCCTGTGCAAATTGCCTCTTCTCTTTGAGAGAGAGAGCAAGAAGACAGAAAATGAAACACTGTTGCCACCTCCCCTTAGCTGGGGTCCCAGGTGAGCTGGAAGCCTCACAGCTCCTTTTGTGTGGCTGGCGGCCTGTGCAGTGTCTCCATGGTGATGCCTGAGTCTGCAGCGGGGAAAGGCCTCCCTCCGTGCATTCCCCAGGCTGTGGAGCGCAGGGTAGAAGGGGAAGAAGGACTCCGCTGAATGGTTTGGGTTGGCCTGGGGGCTAGCAGTGCCTTCTGGGCCACTCTGCTTCTGGAAGACCAGCAGCAGCTGTGGGGCTGGGGAGCCAATCAAAAAGGCATAAGCACAGCGAGAACCTGGGCCATTTCCCTATCCAGGCTCATCCCCCGTGACTCCTCTACCCAGAACTATTTGGTGAGCCTCACCTGGTCTCTATCCTCGTCCCCTCTAAGACTATTTATTTATTCCTATCTCTGAGCATTTGTTCCACCTGTGCCTCTTACTTGGGGCCGTTCCCTTCGTTAGGATTTCCCAAGTTGCCTTTTCCCCCAAGAAGTCTTTGTGATACTCACCTGAGCCCTAGCTCTCTCCCTCTTCTAAATTCAGATAGCACCCACTGCCTTTGGTCTGGTTTGCTCCTGGGAACACATTAAAGCTGTGATACTTCACATGAGGCAGGTGGCATAGCAGGGATAGTGTGGGTCCTTGTGTCTGGGGTCCTAGGCATGAATCACGGCTCTACCACTTGCTAATGCATCCCCATAAGACTCAGGCCAAATGCTCGTTGTCTTACAGAGCTGTGAATTTCAGTTTCTTCACCTGCAAGATGGGGGTATTAATAACTCCTGACTTGTGAGGGTAAATAAATTACTGTACGTGAAGGTGGCAGTACTGGCCTCGATCCTGTGTGTCGTAGGTACTGCTCCCTCCCTGTCACCTGCTCATCTCTAGTGTAGGTGCTGTTATTTGCTTCTCTGGCACCTTGTTTTGTCCCTGTGGTCCTTTGCTCACACATGCTGTTGATCACTGGCTTCTTTGCTGATTCTCTTGACCTCTTTCTCTTGGAGGGTGTGGCAAGGAATGGGCTTTGTCTGATTGATAGGTTCGTCCTGGGTTCCCTGTGCTTGGCATAGAATCTGGACAAGTAGGTGCTCCAGATGTTTCTGTTTCAAACATCTGTTGACTGACCATGGAATACGGATGAGGGACCCTCTGTCATAAAAGAAAATGCACCAGATCGTCAGGACTACCTTTTACTCCCTTGATCTCAGCGAGCCTTAAATCTTGTAGGTGTTCAACAAATGGCACGCTAGGAAAGTCCTTGGTTGAACATCATGTCACATAGGAATGACCACCCAGGAACTCTTATTTGGTAATTTCTAGAAACAGAAGAGGGCCCCTTTCTGGAGAAAGGTGCAGGGAAATCTAGTTTGGGAGGAATCATGGGAGACCCAGTGAATGCCTCAGTGTCCTTTTTGATCCTGGAGTTTATGGTGCAGAGAAGCAATTTGTTCCAGAACCTATTAGTCATACCAGTAAGACCACCCCCTGGGGCCAGACAAAGGGGATAAACCTCGTAGTGTTGGAGATCAGGTCTAGTGTTAACTCCCCTGAGCCTTCCTGAAGTTGGGACAAACTCGATTTTAAGTTAAGTGGAAATATTTTGATTTGAGTTAATGTACATCGGATCTGATAAACACACAGAGTATATTACTACGCACTCTGGAAATGTACAGTCCGATCAGCAAACAGATTAGTTTTAAGTGAAAAGACACTGGCAGACGTTTAAATTCATTGACTTGTTGAGAATGTCTAGATTTGGATACAAATGCACTGGAACGCTAGATCAGTTTGGTGTCTCAGCCCATCCACACGAAGAAGCTATTGATTTTAGTTGATATGCATTGATTCCCAGAAAACAGGACGGCTTTTGAAAATGAACTTCCAGTAATTTCAGGGAGAAGAGCTGACGCGTTTGTCTGCACGCGAGGCTGACTTGTTTTGTTAAACGCACGCGTCTGCGCCTCCATGGAAGGGAACAGCAGACAAATATCTTCGTATGAATTAAAATGCATTGATTCTTGGAGGGAAATGATGGTCTCTGTTAAAAGCTTTTTGGAGATGTTAGCATGCAAGAGTTTGAATAAAACCTTTGTTCAGCACCCCTTCCTCTCTCTCCGCCTTCTTTCCCCTAAATGGTGGCTGGTTTTCAGAGTCCATCTGAAGTTGGAGTGGTTGTGGGGATGCTAGGGGGGGCCAAGGATCAAGCACCAATTTTAACTGCCATTCTCCCCAGTGAGTGGGAGCATGAAACTGTCCTCCTCTGGGAAAAGATCATGGAAAGGAAGGGGCTTAATGTTGTTGATCTTATAACAAGGCAAAGATAGATAAGATCAGGTGCCCAGGAAGGAAGGAGAAACAGGTTTCATTCATTAAAAAAGGTAGGAATGAAAAGGAGGGGCCCAGAGGTGAGGTTGGGATGCAGAGATGAGGGAGAGGGATCCAGCTTCGGTCCTTCCGTCAATGGCCCCTCTGTGCTGAAGGGGAAATGACTCGATGATAATAGTCGAAATGATGCAGGAGTGAGTTATCTCACTTTCTTACCATCTGAATGAGTTGGACATGAACCAGAGGTGTAATTTAGGCATTTCTCACCCTTGTTAATGAATAGCTCCCATGGGGTGTACAGACAGCAGGGCTGGAAAAATGATTCCAGGAGCCAGGAAGGAAGCGATTGGCCCGGAACTTATTTTTCATGTGTTGAGACTCCCTGGATCTTTCTGGATCCCAGCCAGTTAGGGCAACTCTGAGTGCCCATCACTGACAAAACTTATCTTTAGCCACTCCTAGCGAGCTCCTTTTCACCTCCTTGAGAAAGCCCTTAGGGGGAGCATTAGCTATGAGGCCATCACCTTTCACCTCTGGCTGCGTCTGTTATAAATCAAGAGTCAGGGGTCCATATCTGTTTATCCCAGACTGTAGATTCCCTCCCCTTCTATTCCACTCCCTTTCACTTGCCTCTTCTTTGCTTTAGAAAGGGGGTCACCTACTATTCACAATAAGCAAGATATGAAATCCTCGGATGTCTATCAATAGATAAATAGAACAAGAATGTGCCATCTGGGCGTGGTGGCACATACCTGTAGCCTCAGCAGCTCGGGTGGTTGAGGTAGGAGGATCACAAGTTTGAGGACAGCCTCAGAAAATTGGTGATACCCTGTCTCAAAATAAAACATTTTTTAAGAAGCGATGAAGATATAGATCAGTGGTAGAGTGCCCTGGGTTCAATCTCCAGTACAAAAATAAATAAATAAAATAAAGAAAAGAAAATGTGGTAGACATACATAACAGACTGTTGTCCAAACATTAAAAAAAGAATGAAATCCTGCCATTAGTGACAACACGGATGGAACTGGGGGACGCTATGTTAAGTAAAATAAGTCAGACACAGGAAGATACATGCTGCATGTTCTCACTCATATGTGGAAGTTTGAAAAGTTATTCCATAGAAGCAGAGAGTAGAATAGTTGTCACAAGAGATTAGGGGGAGTAAACAAAAGAGGAGATAGAAAGATTTCAGGTAACATGTACCAAAATATAGTTACCGCCAGATGCAGTGGCACATGCCTGTAATCCCAGTGACTTGGGATGCTGAGACAGGAGATACTGAAAGTTTGAGACCAGCCTCAGCCACTTAGCAAGGCTGTACACAATTTGGAGAGACCCTGTCTTAAAATAAAATAAAAAAATGAAAAGGACTGGGGGTGTAACTCAGTGGTTAAGTGCCTCTGTGTTCAATCCTCAGTACAAAAAAAAAAAAAAAAGAAAAGAAAAAGAAAGAAAAGAGTAACAACAGCAAAAAAATATAGTTGCCTTGGAGGAAGAAGCTCTAATGTTCTACAGCGTAGTAGGGTGACTATAGTTTGTAATAATTTATTATAAATTTTATAGAGAACTAAAGGAGTTCCAAGTTTCTTCATGCAAAGAAATAATTAATGTCTAAGGAAATGGAATTGTTAATTACCCTGACTTGACCATTGCACATTATATACCTGTATGGAATAAATATGCACTATACCCCATAAATATATGTATGTATGTATGTATATGTGCATGTGTGTATGCATGTATGTGTGTGCATATATGATTATCATATGTCAATCAAGAAGCCAGGAAAAAAGAAAAAGAAAAAGAAAGAGAGTTGCTTAGCCATAGAAATTGCTGTGGTTTGACATTTGTCCTCTCCAAAATTTGTGTTGAAATTGGTTCCCATTGTGACGATACTGGGAGTTAGGGCCTTCAGAAGGTGTCTGGGTCCTGAGAGCTACACCCTTCTGAATGAACTGTGCTGTCCTGGCAGGAGTGTTTGCTTCCTCTTGCTTTTTCTTTTTGCCCTTCCACCAGGTTGTACCTTCTGCCAAGGTATGAAGTGACAAGAAGGCCTTCACCAGAGGCTGGAACCCTGGTATTGGACTTTCTAGCCTTCAAAACTGGGAACCAACACATTTCTGTTCATTATAAATCCCCAGTCTACAGGATTCTTTTACAGTGGCGCAAATCGACGGAGAGAGAGCATGGGGTCAAAGCACAAGAAGGAGTTTTATGAATCCTTTTGTCCAACCCCTTTCTGATGCTTCACCGTCTACCTCTAAAATATTCTGTGCCAAATATAATCATGGCTTGAATTTCTCTGGCCGTAGTCTGCACAACACTGTCCCAGTGCCTTTTCCCTAGAATTGTAGTCAGTGCAGAGGGCTCCCCCGTCATCTCCTGCCAGTGCTTACGCCAAAACCAAATGGACCTTCACCCCCAGTGGTTCTGCCTCTGTCCCCAGGAGAGCACCGAGGCAGTCTCATTCTTCTCCCACTTGATGGGCTGCAGGCACTGGAAGATATTTAGGATGGCACTGCTGAGGTTTCCCTTCTCCAGGAAAAACCTTGGGTCTTTAACTATTACTCACATGGCATGGGCTCAAGTATCTCCACCATACCCAAGAGCAACTACATAATTTGTGCAAAATTAAAATGCAGGTCCCTTTGTTCAATGATTATTCATAATTTCAAGATGGTGACAGCAGCTGGACCCTTCTGAGAGACTACCCAGGTTGCATGCCCATGATACTACTGCATTTGCCCTCACGGGAACTCTTGTCCAAATTTCTGAATGCAGTGTCCTTTTAAGCTAGTATTTCAGTGTTAGTCTGTCCAAGGCAGAAGCAGAGAGACTGTCACTTCATTTCTGGATATATCCTTTAATGTTATTGAAGCAATTGACAATCACATCAGCTTTACAGGATGGGCACGGTGCAGGGAAGGCCCTCAACATAATGTCCATTCGACCTCTAGGCTTGATTCATGCTGGTAGCAGCCTAACCATTTTCCTCTCGATCTTTTGCAGTTTGGAAACTCCACAGTGATGATTTGCCCATGGAAATCATCCCAGTGCTTAAACACAGGAATTGTCTCTTAGGCAATGTAGTCACTCATTCAATCCGCTGGCAAAGACTCACTGAAGTCCTATTATGTATTGAGCACAGTATTGGGAGCAACACTACAATGTTGAACCTGAACCTGGCCTTAAGAAGCTTATGGTTTAAAAGAGAGAAGATATTTAAAGAACAATTAGGTGAAAACATTCCAATTTCTGTAACAGAGATGTAGCATAGGTGTGGAAATTTGGGAAATTACTCCATGGGGGAAGTTATGGAAGCTTTCAAGGAAGATGGTATTTGGAAGGATCTTGAAGGATGAACACAAGTTTGAGCTGTGGAGAAGGGAGGAGGACAGACCAATTCTGGCAAGCCTGGCTCCTCTTGATGAACTCCCATCTCATTTCTCTCGCCCATTCTTCGGTGGCAGCATTTTGCCCAGGCACTTGGCCCTTGTGGCTTCGCACAGATTTTCACAGCTTTTTCCATCTCTGAGGCCTTTCAGGAAGACCCCACTGCCTTGATGAGCAGACACTGCTGAAGTTTTTGCTGCAGTTTTAATTTCTTGACATCATCTGGGTGCGTTGGGAAAAATGAGATCTAATAATGAATGATTACAACTCTCAAGTTAAGTCTAGTTGGTTGACTAATCAATTTGGTTAAGTGAAAATCCATAGCAAATGAGTCGACCGCAGTATGACATTTCTCCATCCAATTTAAATTAAAATCACCAACCATAATAATTTCACAATTACTCAGGGAGGGCACACTGGAGACTTGACCCCCGGAGCAGAGAAATTGCAAATGCCGCAAAGAACAGGCTGGGAGTGGGGTGATGAGGGAGTCACTCGAGATGAACTCTGTCTGAACTGCTTAGCTTCCTCAGCTCCCGGAGGTGGCGCTTCTGCAAGGCGTGCTGAGCTGCAGTTCCATATTCTTGGGTGCAACCCTGCTCCTCTCCCTAGGGAGACAAAAATTCATTCCTCCTGCATAGAAAAGCTGCAGAGGACTCTTCCACCAGGAGAGCAGGGTCTCATTTCTCCAGATAACAGGATGGGGAAAGAGGTGAATATTGTTCTTTCCATTTTAAATTCTCCCAAATTTAGAAGTTCCTGGAGAAGTTCATACTATGTCTGTTTATTTTTAGTTGTGAATGCTAAGTGCACAGAGCAGCTAATTAATAAGTTTTTGATAATGAGGGCCATGATAATAGAGCAAAGAAAAAAAGATCTCATTTGATCTAATATGACAAATGTTCATTTGCTGCACATCCTCTTTATGTTAAGCACAATATTAAGCACTAGGGAGAGGTGAATTAAATGTATAGCCCTTCCATTAAGGAGCTCATAGTCTCTTGTGGCTGATGGTTAAACACTTAATATTAATACAAAGCAGAATGTTACTAATGTTTATTAAGGAACTTGAAAGATAAGAATGATTTTGATCAGGGAGTTTCATGCAGAAATTCTGTATGTCAGTTACCTGATCTGCTAAAGGCATTTAATAATGGTCCTACTTCAAAAAGTTGTCATGAAATGAATGATGTGATTGATGATGCTCGTTCTCTCTGTGTCTTTAATAGTAATAGAACTCCCAAATGCTGGTTGACCATGTGGTTGTTGGGAATCAGGACTACATTTCCCAGCCTCCCCTTTGCCCATGTAGCCACCTGAGTAAGTTCCAGCCAAAGGAATGCAAATGGAAGTATATGCACCCTTTAGGAAGTGCCCTAAAGAGAGGGATTGTACCCCTTTCCTTCTATTTCCATCCTGATGGCAGCAATGCAGACACTGTCGCTAGAGCTGGAACCATTACCTTGGAGCATAAAATGACTTTAGAAATGGAAGGCAGGCAGGCAGAGCAACAAGAGAGAAGGAACCTGGGTTCTGAACCCTGTGGTGCATACAACGACTCTGGATAGTGTAACCCTGGAGCTATAGTAAACCATCTTGTTTAAACCACTGTTATTTTGGTTTTGCTCCAAGCCAAGCCTAATTCTAATCAATTCAAATGAGTTGTTGCATATATAGCATTCAGAGTTATTCTTAACACAAAATAAAGGCTGGAGAAATGGTGGTTAAAATATTTTTAGTCCTTACATTAAAGAAGGCAGAAGACAAAGACCCAATCCACTGAGCAGCAAGGTTCTTGTTTTATTTCTCTGTGGGAACTCATGGTTGGGTAGCCCAGCATCTTTCTCTGTGCTCAAATATAGTTCTTTAGCCTCACCTCTTCTCACTCTCAGTTCCTCTCATCCTCTCTGCTTTTTGCCCCAGCACCTCCTTGTCCTCCCCACACCAGACCTAAATCCTACTGTCACCAGCTTAGCCATTACTTATTGAGAGAAGAAGCAATGGCAGCCCAGGAGAAGTATGAGCAGGGAGTAGCGTCCGGTGGATCAATTTGTAATTTTTCTCATGGCAGCAAGAGGAGCATTAGCGATGTGTGCACTAAATCCTCCAGCAACGGCAGCAGCACAGCAGCATGTCTGGCTTGAATCATTTATCTTTGGGTCCTGTGGCCAAGTGGGACTGGGTCCCTCGGAGAAGAGGAAACAGTGGATGCATGTTAGTGCTCCCCAGCTTAGGTCATCCTGGGGATTGGTGGCACTAGCAGGGATGGTGACATTTTTCCTGGTGGTTTTTCCAAACACTGAGTCCCTTGCTATAGGACAGGTCTCTAGGAAGGTGAGGGGACTTCCCATTTCTGGACAGGTGAGAGGCAGAGCCACCCCTTTTCATCACTAAGAGGCATATTGGAAAAACATGGACATGATTGATTTTGAAATAATGGGTGGGACTTTGCCTGTTGGTTATGTGTGTTGAGAATGTTAAGAACACATTCTGTTTCTGGCAGGGAAAGAAGGAAATATGGGGGTTCTCCTGGCTGGAGAGGAATCATGCTTTTCAGATGAAAGTATGAGTTCTAGACATTATTAGTGCTCACCAGTATTTCCAAATCTTTCCCTTTCCTGTTCACATGAGTCAGGAATAGATGATTAGTTTTAGTTGATAGGGTGTAACTGAAATGGCATATGAGTATTTAAGAATTGGTGTGCATTTCTTCACTAAAATAGTGGTAATAGTTATAACGTGGTGGTATCTGAATTATCCTGGATCCCTGATGGACTGTGTGAAATAGAGCCCCATGGCCAATGGTGTGGGACATATAGATTAGTGAGAAATAAATTTACTGTCTTAAGTGACTGCGATTTTGCAACTGTTACTAACTACAGCACAATCTAATCTATCGTAATGAGTGAAGACAAAAATCAAAGGAACGTGCAGATCTTTTCACTTCAATAGAGGGCCAAAGTGAGCAAACTGGGAACTGGAGTGGCCTGGGCAGAGAAAAAGCCAATAGTAAATGTGGATATATAGAGAGCTGGGGATGAGCGAGCCCAGGAGTGACAGCAGGAGGAGCGTATCAGTTGGTGAAGTCTGAGAATGTTCCTGGTTGTGTGATATAGATCATGGCATGGCAGGCTATGTGTAAGGTCTCAAGGCCAAAGAGACAATCCCCGGACCCTCCTTAGACCTTGTTGTGCATGAACTATGTCCCCTCAAAATTCATAATTCCAATGCCTTAGAAAGTGACCTTATCTCACTGATAGGGTATTTATAGAAGTGATCAGGTTAAACTGAAGTTACTAGAGTGGGTCCTAACCCAGTATGACTGGTACTATGGACTGAATAGTGTTCTTCTAAAATTCATGCAATGAAGCCCAACCTCCAATACACATGTATATGGAGATAGGGCCTTTGGGGACCTAATTAAGATTAAGTGAGGTCATAGGAGTGAGGTCCTATTTCAATAGGACTGGTGGCCTTGTAAAAAGAGAGAAATACACCAGTTGATCCCCCTCCCTCCATGTGCACACAGAGGAAAGTCCATATGAGGACGGAACCAGAAGGTGACACCTATAAGCCAAGAAGAGCAGCCTCACCAGAAACAAACCCAGACAGTGACTTGACTTCGGAATTCCAGCCTCCAGAACTGTGAGACATTCAATTTGTTGTTTAGGCCTTAAACCCAGTCTGCGGTATTTTTAGGCAGCCTGAGCCAGCTACGACAGACTTTGACCTTGGACTAGCCGTCTAATATTCTCTACTCTACTCAGAAGCCCTTAAATTTCCTGGGCCAGGTTTGGAAAGTCCTAGGTGAAACTTTCTATAGAAAGGAATCAGACTTTTTTGAGGCACAAGGGAAAGAGAAGAGAGGGGATTCATGAAGATGTTAACACCTCCTCGCACGTTTGACAAAATGCTTTTCTCTACATTATCACACTGGATTCCAATTGCAGGCCTGTAAGAGAGGCTTATGGATTTTATTTACCTACTCAGCGACATTTTTTGAGCATCTTCTCTGTGTTGGGGCATTGTGGTAAGGGCTGGGGTACAGAGTGGGGTAGGCTAAAGTGCCTGCTCTCTCAACTGGAGAAGGCCAGGCAGCACTCCATCCTGGCTGTTTAGCACTGTGTCTGGGTTCTTGCAAAGAAGGAGCAAAGCAAAGGCATTGGCTGTAATAAGAGCTGGTGGACCCTTGCATTCCTGATTTTTTAAAAATTATTATCTCCAGGAATCTGGGAACCAGGATTGCACGGAGGCAGCATGTTGGTGGCCGGCCGCCTGCATTCCAGTTGGTGCTCAGCTTCTGCATTGCTAGCTGAACCGTTACTTTGTCCAGTTCTCCTGCCTCTGTGCACTTCAGATCAGAGGGTGAGTCTTCTAGTGAGCTAGCTCAGGAAGCTAGGTCTATTCTACTCAAAATTCTAACCAATGAGACACCATGGAGCCTGAGGGGAGTCAGAAGTCTAGAAGCTTGCTAGCAAACGCAGGCAGAAACAACCAGCCTGTGTGCCCGCTGTGTCCACCCCTAATTCCGTGTGTTACCGTGGCAGTGTATGACCTTTCTGAGCCTCAGTCTTCTCCTCTGTGCATGAAGGTAGATTTAAAATCCCTTTCACATCTACACTGCACTTTTTACTGTGCTCAGCAAGGGGCTAGGTACCCTGGAGTCTGCAAGGAAAGATGATAAAAGTTCACTGGAATCAGGAAAGCCATCTATGATAGGCTGGTAGAGGCCAAGAAGAAAAGGGGTCTCCCTCCTCACTGTCGGAAGGAAGGAAAGTGCGTGTGTGAAAGAGTCAGCTGAGAAAGGAAGTGAGGGCTGCCTGCTTATGGAAGTTCCTGAGTCGCATGGGTGCCCGGAAGCCTCACCTCGCTTTTTTCTGACTGGTACCAACAGCACTGGTATCATCCAGTTACCTCTGTGGCTGGTACCGTTCTTTGGCTGGAATGGCTTTTCCTGCAGGGCTGGGCTATGGAAACATCTTGCTGGTGTTTGCTGAAGCAGAGAGGAGATGAGAGTCCATGACCGGCATGAGGTCAGCTACCCAGCCTCAGAGTCACCTTGTGATGGTTAATTTTATGCATCCACTTGATGAGGTTAAGGTATGATATCTGGGTATGGTTGTCCCCACTACATATTAGCATTTGAATTGTTGGACTTAGGAGCGAGTGTCTCCCTTTTATTGGGATCATCCAATCTGTTGAAGGCCCAAATAAAATAAAAAGGTGAGAAGGGCAGATTTACTCTCTGTGTCAAGTGGGACATCCATCTTTTCCTGCATTGGACACTGGCAGGCCTGGTTCATTGGCCTTCAGACTCAGACTGGGGCTTTCACCACTGGCCCTGGTTTCAGGCCTTTGGGCTTGGGCTGGAGCTCCAGCACCAGCCTTCCCAGGCCCGCACCTTGCAGATGCTAGATCTCAACCTCCAAAGAGCAGAAGCTAATCCCTCCCTCATGATAAATCTCTTTCTCTATATCTCCCTGCCTATCCTATTGGTTCTCTGGAGAATTTTGACTGATACATGGTGGAATCAGAATTGTCGGACTTCCTGTAAAACAGGTTCTGGCTTCCACTGAAACCTATCAACCTGCTATGGCTGGCACTGAGCTCTACGTTTCGTGTGCATTACCATCTCTTGTCATCCTCATAGCAGATCTGGAAGCTAAGCGGCAGCAATGACTGTATTCTTCAGAGGAAAATAAACGGAGGTTCAGCCAAGTTAGACATCTTGACCACAGTCCCGCAGCTGGTGGAACTGGAACTTACACACTTAAGTGTGGGTTTGTCTGACTCCCCTCCTGTTCCTAGGCTGGCGCAAGTGAGGCTGGCATCAGTGGGGCAATGTGCTTTTGTAGCTTGCTCTCCTACCCTAAATCTCCTTGCTCTTCCTGCCTTTGCTGGGGCCTCTTTGCTCCGGCACAGAATTTCTTCTTTCACCCGCTGCCTCTTTCTGTGCAAATTCTTTCTCTATTCCTCCAGGGCCAGCTGCACAGCTACTTTTGCTTTTAGGGTCCCTGTGACATGCTCCTCCCTGCTTCCCTTCCCACCAAACAAAGCCAAACAAATTGTTTTCCATTACATTTATTGGTTTTGACATTCATTATATTTTCACTCAATATTCATCAACTATAATTGAGCTCTTATTGTGTTCAGGTATCATCAAGTCCTAGATATAACAAGAATGAACCTGGTGACAATGCTCACAGAGTTATGGCCAACTGCATTTCTCGTATTGAATCTCAACTCTTGCTCCCTATAGACACAGGTATGCACCGCATACTGACATTTCGGTTAACAATGAACTGTATAGATGATGGCGGTCTCATAAGATCATGTCGCCTGGTGACTTTGTAGCTGTCTTAATTTGTGTAAATACATTCTATGGTATACACAATGACAAATCATCTAAGAATGTACTTCTCGGAACACATCCCTGTTATCAAGTAATGCATGACTGAATATGTATTTGTACATGTAATTTTATCTGTATCTATGGATCTGTATCACCTCATCAGTGCTGTGCAATTGGTGATGAGAAAACCAAATGTTTGGGGGCTGGAGTGGTAGCTCACCATTAGAGCACTTGCCCGGCATGCATGAGTATCTGGGTTTGATCCCCAGCATCACATACCCAACTAAGTGTCGGAAAAACAAAAACCAGATGAAAACATGAAATTAACTCTCTCTCTCGCTCCCTCTCTCTATTTAAAAAAAAAAAGGAAGAGACAAGAAAACATAATGTTAGCATGTCCAGGACAATGCTTCTCATACAGTAGATGTGATATGGAATATATATATTAACGAAAAGAGTTGTGAAGGGCAAGGTAGTCACAGAGCTACATTTCCAGGAGGTCAGGCAGCCTGCTCTCTGCTGCTGCATCTTGGAAGAGGTTAAATATCTTTTAAAAGGTGTTCCAGCCTGGGGCTCTGGAATGGGTGGCTGGCATGCCCAGGGCCTGAGGCCAGCACCCACCCGGAGCCCATGTTGGGAGGATGCATTATGAATGCAAGGTGTAGGAAATAGAAATTATTAAACTCACAGATAGGGACAGAAATGCTTTTGTGTGGCTGCAGAGTTGGGAAATTATGCTAAAGCAATGCATTGCAAATCAGGCTGTGCTGGGCAGAGAGGGGCTTTTATTCTCCAGGTCCCGAAGTTCCTTCGGCAGCTTTTGTGTGCAGCCGCGGAGGCACTTCTGGGAGGAGAGAGAAGCTGGTAATTTCGTGGCTGATTGGCAGACTGTCCAGAGCCAATAAAGATATTTGTTTTCTTGCCCAAGTGCTCACAAACCCAAATCTCAGCTCCTTAATTTTATCTCTCTTTCTGTCTTTGTGATTTCTCCCCTGCTTTTCCATTATGGAGAAAAATGAAACCTGAGCTGTCTTTCTCTATTAACGTGCCTTTGTGTGAGCCCAATGGAGATGGCAGTCCCTGTCCTGGGGACCCATGAGAACGGAGGACATTTGCTCAGTGTAGTTGGCATTTTCTCCAGGTATCCAGTTTGCTTTGGCACAATCTACATAGATGAACTGTGCAACTTTGATGTCCTGAGAGAGCTTCATGTTTACATACCTACGAACTTACCCAGTCTTCCTTGTGATACTTGGTATTATTTATCCCATTTTAAGAACTAAGACTGGTGACTTTTCCAAGGCCCCAGAGTTACTAGATCATGGCCCTGGGATCTGAAGTTTAGCTGATCTGACACTGAAGTCTGTCATCTTAGATTTCTTGGGTGCCCCGGGTGGGGTCTTGCCCTAACCCTATTCATAGCATCCTTGCAGATGGAAATACCTCACCGTAAACTCCAGAGAAGGATCTCCAGCTGATCAACTCCAAGTCACAGGAGTATCTTGAAGTTTTAACAAAGGTATCCAGTTTAGCAATTGAAGGGATTGAGACTGTAATTCATGCCCTTTTCCATCTGGACTCATTGTATAGGTAATGAAACTCAAGCCAGAAAAATTTAGAGCCTGGCCCAAGGTCATACAGTGAAGTCTCAAATGGCAGACTCAGGATTCTCCCAATCCAGTTTCCTGTCCATTTCATCTGTAATATCAATTAGGACTTGGTTTGAGTAACATGTACCCACCCAACCATGATTTAATAAAGTAAGCTGCTTTCTGATGGAAAAATAAATCAGAAATAAGTAAATCATATAGGACATAAAGCAGGATCAATATGAAAGCCCACTCTGACATAAAATAAATGAAGTATGGTGATTTCGCAGCATTAGGGATCAAGATTCCGTATGCTGTCACTGCCATTTGAAGCTTCATTCCGAGCTCACCTCGTGGTCCAAGATGGCTACTGGAGCTCTAGCAATTACATCTAGCAGCTGGAAGGAGGATGTCCTTCCTTTCGAGAACACTTTTTGGAGATTTTGTATAATACCTCTTTCTTGGTGACTAGAATTTAGTCTATTACCACATTAGTTGGATGGGTGGCTGGAAAATATCTTTTATCTAGGTGCCTAGTTAAAGGTCAAGATTCTGCTCTTTTGCAAAGAAAACAGGAGAGAAGAGCTATTGGGAAGCAACTGGCAGCCTTTCCCATAGCTCATTCATCTCTGGACTGGTTGCCAGCCCATCCCTCCTGGCCTGCAGCTTTAGGACTTCCCAGCCCAGAAAGCAGCTACAGCTGCAGGTCTTCACTAATGCATATACAGGTTCCATGTGTTTTGTTCTTCAGACAAGTGCAGGGGACTTCAGCTCCGGAAGAGTTTGCATCATCAGACTTTTTAATATAATCCTACCTAGCATACGATGTTTTGGTCCACTTCAAAGGTATTGTTGGTATAAACTTGGCAACTTCATGATTTTGTAGAACCTGAGGATGGAGGTTTAATATAGACAAAGACAGATGTGAGGGATATGAGTGTGCCAACGTGTGTGTTTAATTATTTTTTTAAGTGAAAGGAAAGCTCTGCTCCCAGCGTCCTGGTACTTTTCCAGTCATGTCCAAAGTTGAGATGCGTAAAGCAGTGATTCTGCTCATGTGCCAGTTCTTCAAGTAACAGAGCCGGGCTGCTTCTTTGAATGCCTAGAAGCAATTAGCGGCTTGGAACGAGAGAAACGAAATATGAGAACTGCCTAGAGATGGTCAAATGTAGCCTCCTGCTTTTATAGATCAGAAAAACCCAGGCCCAGAGATGTTACAGGCTTTCTCAGAATGTACCGAGCTGGGACCAGGATGCTACCCTTTTGGCTGATAGTCTTATGCTGTTTTGCCCTGCTGAGATTGTATGTCATAAGGTCCTCTATCTGTTTCATGGGTGTTACTATTGTTTTCCTAAGTAAAGACCCTGAACTCCTATTATGTTCAAAGAACTATGCAAGGCTTTGGATAAGGAGGCAAAAAAGATGGATCAGATGAAGTTCTCTTGCACTAAGGCAAAGTAGACATGTAAGTGGCACCGTGAAAGATTGATTGATTTGGCTGGGATGAGGGATTGTGGAAGATGCCGCTTAAGAAGTCTTTGAAGAAGAGAGAGACTGAGGGTTCAAGGTCATCTGGATTAGAAGAAAGCACAGACAAGGCCTTGAGAATCATAGTGCTACTTAATGTCTCCCTGCCTTGGGCTCTACTGATGGAATTTTGGATGGCTCAATAGGAAGGCCCAAAGAAAGAAAGCCTGGAAGGGTCAGTTCTGCCTCCAGGGAGGACCTCCAGTCCTAATTTGTCAAGTGTTCTTGGTGTTGTTAGGTTATACAATGGCTGAGATAAGCAAAGTAGATGCTTGGGTTCTTACAAAGTCTAGATGAGCCAGAATCTGTGTGTGGCACTCAGTACCTGCCTTTAGTTACAGATCCCTGGGCAATTCTGATGCCTCTGGGGCTTTTTAGAGCAGAGGAAGAGATGAGCGAGCCCTGATATAAATAAAGAAGAGTGTGCCTGGAATTGTTAGCCCAACTCTGCAGCAGAAGGGGAGAGGCCAAGAGAGGAGGCCAGGTAGGAAAACCGAATCACCAGATCCCAGGTGGCACACTAACTCCTCAAAAAGGGGGCGCTTTGTCCCCGGTCTGCAGCTTACTACAGCATTCTGTCATTCAGCCGCTTGCCCCTCCCAGCCTGGTGCAAAGCTGCCTTGTTTAAGCTCACCGTCCCTCCCTCTGTCAGGTGCTCAGACTGTGTAGAAGACTTACCAGAGAGCAATCAGGAGGAGGACACCTCGTGACTACGGGTGCCTCTCTTCCTTCGTGTGTGGGGCAGGTCCAGCTGTTCCCAAGGGTGTTCATTAGGAAGTTGCCTGGTTCGCATTTGAGCTCGCTTTTCTTCTTGATCCTGGGGCAGGCATGCAGGGCTGGGAATGTGGAGGAGAAATGGCCCATTATGGTGGGGATGGTAGGGGTGGAGGTTATCCCCCTGCCATCCATGTTTGAGGATAGGGATGGGACAGGAAGGGCAGTGCCCCAAGTAATGGGGCAGGGTTTGGTGGGAGGGACCACTCCACTAAGAGCTAAGATGCCCCAGTGTGGTAGGGGCAGCCAGCAGCAGGACTGGCCCCTGACCTGTAGTTAGTGTCTTGACTGTGAAAGTGAAAGGCATCACTTGTTGGGTTGCGTTACCTTAGGGTCAGTGGAGACAGGCTTTATATTTCTCTTACACACTTCCACAAGCCCCCTACCTCTCTGGAAAAATCCATTGGTGGGTGTTTCAGTATCTACAATAACATCCAGTGCCTGTTTCCCCTCAGACACGGGGCCTCTGGGAGGGCCAGGTTTTCTCCTTTCACAGAGGGAGTAAGCAGTAGATGCTGGATAAAGCTCTGTGGATTGAGCAATGGGATGCCCTATGGGAGAAACACCCAACTGGACCTGCAGGAGGCAGGCTCTTGTCTGATTCTGTTCCTGCTGCGATGGAGGATCTTGAATAAGTCCCGTCTCTGTGTCTGGTATCTGCGAGGCCTATTGCAATATTTCCCCATACCTATAGCATATCAGAAGGACAGTTAACTGAGTGTGAGGGGCCTGACTCTGGTTCCAGATCTGTCCCTTACTAGTACTGCCACCACTGAACTTTGTGCCTTGAGGTGGTCATTGGGATCAATCATTCCACAGAATGGGGGTAAGGTGCTATCAGAAACCTTACCAGTGACTTGCCAGACACTTGGATGATTTTATTTTGTTCATAGGAAGGATGGCCCACATTTATTTGGACTCAACAGAGCAAAAAGTCTATTCAAGAAAGATTTAAGACACCAGCCAGAACTTACAAGAGTTAACCCAAATAGACATCAGAACTAGAATTAAAAGAAGGAAACGGTATAAGAGTAAGGAAGAGGGCATCATACTTACTATGAGATGGATCAGAGCTGGTTTAGTATGGATGAAGGGACTGGATTAGAGATCTCAGGAGAACTTGATTGCCAGGGTCAACAACTGAGTGAGTTTGGGGACAGAGAAATCTGCTCTATTGCTGATTCCTCAGAAGCTCTGGGTAACTGTGTTTGTATGGCTGCAGATTCCCAGGGGATACCTGCTGAAAGCCCGTGCCTTGGGAGAGGCTCCAGCAAGATCCTGGAGCTTTGGGAGAAAGCCTTCCAGGCAGACAGCCTCCTCTGGGCTTCCTGTATTGTCCTCTGGGGCCTCACTAACGTAGGGACAGAGGGCCTAGGTGTCCCTTCCAGGCTCCTCCAGCCTGCTTGGCCCCTCTCCCCACCAACTGGGGGCTCATCCCTCTTGCTTCTTGCATGGCTCAGGAGGGACCCAGCCCCAATCATCTCAGCTCCAAGAGAGAGAAGGAAGAACATCTGTTAACACAAATGCTTTTCTAATTTCTTTTTAAATCTCACTCAGCATCTGCGTTAAACAAGGCTGATCGGCTTGTACAATATTTAATTTTGGAACCATTTCAAAAGGCGCTTGTGAGAGGGGGGCAATGGGGAGAGCAGCAGCCTCCTAAATCTTTAATAGCGTGCCGGTTAGGAGCTTCCGCCGGGCTCCGTCCTAATCACACGGAGGAGAATAAGCAGAGACAGAATTTCTTAATAACAAATACCTTTGCAGCACCTCATTAAATCACTGCATTTCAGAGACACAGCAGGACACTTGGGTGAATAAATAGTGCAATCTCCCAGTCTGAAGGATTTTCACATCTGAGTTATTTCTCCTGCATATGATCAGTTCCTTCTCTCTCTCTCTCCTTCTTTTTTTATTTCCACAAATGATTTTAGCTGATGAGTTCAATTAACGAAGACATTAGAGGCAAAGTTGAAAAGTGCCTCTTTTTCTCTCCCCCTTTTCCTTCTCTTCCTCCCTCACACCCTATAACCAGAGAACCGTGTTTTGTATGTTTTCGCAGTTTAACAAATAGCTCTGCCAAATGAGAGATGGGAGAGGGAGGGGTGGGGAGGGCCATGTTGGTTGATGTGGAAACGAAGCGTTGCCTGTCTGGATGTTTATGGGAACGGTGTTAAATGGAGCCTAGAAGGGAGAGGCAGGCAGGGATGGAGTGCGAGGAGTTGCCAGGCTCAGCCACCTCTGGATACAGATTCCTCTCCCCTGCCACACCTCTTCTCCAGCGAGACTTGCCCCAGAATCAGGAACTGAGGAGAACTATTGGTTTTCAGCTTCATTTAAATGTTTATCAAGCACCTGTTGCATGCCAGGCACGGCACTAGATGCTTAGAGTTAATGCTTTCATTAAAATCTATGCTGAAGCAGTTTTCCCCACCTTCTCCCCTACTGCAGCCGAATCAGTCGACTGATCCATTAATCAATATATCAAGTTTTCAATGAAGAAGCCATAAACGGCTGTCCATGGACTTAGTCCAGCTCAAAAATATTTTTTGTTTGTCCCAATACTTTTGGTTGCCTTTCTTTTGTTTTTGGAGAGGGGTTGCTATGGACTGAACCAAGTGGTAGAGGCAAGCACTCTATTGCTGAGCTGCATCCTGGGCCCCTGTTCATTTGTTTTTAATGAAATCGGTTGCTCAAGTGCAATGGTTTTAAAATTGTGGTTTATGACCCCTTAGTGGGCCTTGAAATCAGCTTAGAAGAGACCTCAAGTTGCCCAATGCTTAAAATTTGATTTTGTGGAAAATCTCTCTCTAAGTCAGTTCTTAAATGGCGTATTTTTCCAAGTCTTTAAATGTCTGGGCGATCATTTTCTTACTGTAAAGTAGCATCATTTGTTTCAGAATAAAAGTGGAATGGGATCAGTTGGCTAGGATGGAATGAAGGGAATAGGATAGACAAAAATAGAGAAGAAATAAAAGAAGGGGAGAGAAGAAAAGTGAAGAAAAGAGGAGAGAAGGCCGTTGGCCTGCGCTGTGCACGGTAGGCTGTGTCCTCAGGGTCTTACATGTGATCTCAAGCGCATTCCCTAGTGGGTCCTAAACAACAGGACTGAAAACCTCCACACCCATCCGGAGTGCCTAGCACCCATACTGTGCAGATGAGCAGAGCCGCCCAGATGGGCTCATCCTGTCGGGGAGGAGCTCAGGCTCTGCCCACTTGGCCACATGTTTTCTGTGTGACCTTGGTGAGGCCACAAGTGGTCAGTGGCATCAGTGTCCTTAGTGGATGTCCACGTGGTCTGGAAATGGCAGGTTTGAGTCATTGGGATATTGCCTATTTTCAAATTTTGTTCTTTAGCATTCTCTTCAATTCTCTGAGTTCATCAAAGTCCTTCCAATAATGTGTTTATTACTAACCAGAGTTGATTCCTGTGCTTGAAACTAAGAACTCAGACTGACACTTAGAAATCAGGAGATTTCATATAACAATTTGAATTTCCAGTTTATTTTAGGAGAAAACAGAAGATTTACTTTGAGGCCTATGTCTTTTAGTGGAAAGCCTAGAGATGGGGCATCATGACCACAAAATGAGTGGCTTAAAACAACAAAAATGTACTCTGGAGGTCAAGGGTCCAAAACTTGCTAGGTCATGCCCTTCTGGGAGCCAGAGGGAAGTATCGTTCCTCACCTCTTCCCACTTCTGCTGGCTCCTGGCACTCCTTGGCTTGTGGCTGCATCATCCCTTCTCCTCTGTGTGTCTAGATCACCTCCTTTGTTTCTCTACTGTGATGGCATTGGGGGTCCACACAGAAAAACCAAGATGACTCCTCATCTCAGGATCCTTAACTTCACTGTATCAGTCAAGATGCCTGTGTCAGATAAATATGTCCACAGGTTGGGGACTATGGTGTGGACATCTCCCTTACCCCACAATAGATAGCTGGATTTTCCCAGCCTCCCCAGCCAACTCTGTCCATTCATACAGCCTCCGGGCCTTCTGTTCTGTGGGGTTTGAGCCTTAGCAAAGCCCTGCCCCACACCTAGGCACAGCGTGGGGAGTCAGAAATGCACAGCGTGGCTTCCACCTCTGTGGCTTTGTGTCCCTGGAGGTGGATGTCCAGAGAACTGAGTCCTGGTGGGGACTTCATAGATGGAAGATAAACAGAAGGGAGTAGGGACTAACAGTCTCCCAGTATGAGCTGTCAGTGTGTGCTGCTCACCCACTGTCTGCCAGCAAGACACACAGTCTGAGCTAATGTGAAGCCTCCATTCTAGTGGGCCAAAAGAGAAGATGCACAAAATCACACAAATGTCAGGTTGTGTAAGTGTCGTTGAGGAAGATGAAGCAGGGGATGGAAGGCACGAGTGCTGGGTGTTTCTATATAATAGGGTGGCCAGGTAAGGTCTCTTGGATTAAGTGATATTTGAGTCCAGTGTTAAAAGAAGGGAGGGAGGGATACACATACATTTTTCTGAGAACAGTTATCAGAGCAGAGGAATCAGCATGCATCAAGGTCCCAAGGCAGCTGCATGCTTGGTCTGGTCCGGGAATCGCAAGGAGGCTAATATAGCTGGGAGTGATGTGGAGGGCAAGCTGTAAGAGATCAGGACTGGGGAGGGGGTTATGGTGGTGGAAAGGACTTAGTAGGAGTTCCGGATCACACAAACTACACACTCCTCAACAAGTCTTTTTTCTTTTTCTTTAAGAGAAGGCTGTGAGAGAGGAAGAATCAATTTTTTATTTAGTTTTTCATGTGGCTTTCATTGCTCTTACACTTCATTGTGTACTTGGTGCTAGGGTTCAAACCCGCATCCTCGTGCATGCCAGGCAAGTGTCCTAACTGCCGAGCCTCCGCTCCAGCCCCTCCCCAACAAGTCTTTAATCAAGGGAACATAAACACAGATTGCAGAGGGACTTCATTTTCACTAACCTGCAACTGCAGTTTAGCATTTCCTTTAATTATGAACGTAGTCACCATCCCTAGCATCTAATCCATGGCAATTTTGGTAGTAACTGTGACTCTGTCACCAATAGTAATCACAGGTATTTTTACTTCACATTACAGTTATTACACTTATTTTGAAATATTGTTTTCTCTCAGCACTACTTCAAAATTGTGTAATTAGACCTGCCACTAGTACTTATTATTTAATGTGTTAATAAAAAGCTCATATATTACCATATCTCAAATTAGTTTTTAAAAAATATTTTCATAACTGCACTTCAATAAAATTTATTTCCTATGTAATCCTATGTATTTTATTTTATGCATTTAAAGATATTATTCTGGGAAGAAGTCCAACAGCTTTGCCAGACTGCCCGAGGAGTCCATGGAGCCTCCCAGAGTCCAGGACCTTCGCCTTGAAGGCTTCAGGATGGAGACCCTGCTTACCCCTTGGCTCATCACTGGCTGCCCCTGGCCTCTGCCCGCTGTGACTGTACTTCATCCATACTGAACCAGAGAATTCCTCCTGATGTCACATGTTCTTCACTGCCACAGCCTTTGCAGATTCTGTCTCCTCTGCTTTGAACACTCCTAGTCTTTCCCCAGTTCTGCTTAGTCAGGTCTCAGCACTGCTGTCACTTCCTCCAGAACCTTCCCTGATCTCCCCCTCATTACATGGGGGAAGTTGTCAGTGTGCTCAGGGGGACCATGGACTTGTCTGCCTTTTCCACTGGCCTGAGAACTCCCTAAAATCAGAATCCAGGTTGTTGACCATAGGGTCCCTGATCCTCGGCCCAGTTCCTGGATACAATGGGTGCTCAGTACATGCACAAAATATTTATGGATTATGAAAATGAGCCATTTCACTGAACACTGGAACAGTCTTGGGATGTAGTAGGGATTAAAGTGGCATTTTGTAAATGAGGAAAGAGAAGGCAACTTGGAGGAAAGAAGCTGGATGCAGGCCTTGGAGATGCGGGAGCAGTAAGAACTCTGTTCGAAGGAAAGGCTGTGCAGGTAATGGCAGAAGACCAAGCTGTGGAGAGAGGCTGAGGCCCTGAATCTAAGGCTGAGGAGTGAAAGGAAGGCAGGGAGAACTTCCACCACCTCCTACCTTCCTGCCCTCTGGGGATGGCAGAGACAACTTGGACATCAGGCTTTGTACTAATCCAGTCTTCTCTTCTCTGAGCTTCATATTTCTACTTCTCTTTTCCTTGTATCAGACCCCAAGAATTACTAATGCGTGCAAATTCCACACCTAGACATGCCTGCCTTGGAGGTCCCTTCCTGAGTGATCCCTGGTTTGTGGTCATTCTTTTTCTCTTTGCTCATCTTGTACCCTCTGCCCATTAGGCCTGGGGCTCCTTCCAGCTGCCTGTCTGTAGAAATCCTATCCACTGTTCATGACCCATTGCAAATGTTGGCTTCTTTGGAGACTGTGATGCACCACACCAGGTATCTAACTTCCTGGCCTCATCCGCCTACTCGGAATTGCCACGACGGTCAACGAGCGGTCACAGGTCAGGGTCCTTGCACATGGTGTGCTCTAGTGCATTGCTTACCCCCCTTCCAGGGTACCCCAGAGGCTGACTGGCTGGGGTGACGGGGCCCTGCCCACGCCTCTGTTAACACATGCAGGTCTGTAATCACTTCTTCAGCAGCTCTGTCCCAGGGCACGTGTACTTTCTTGGAATCCTGCTCGCCTTCCTCTTGCTATGACCAACACTGATCTCCACCATAAATCTTTCAGCACCTTCTTCATAAGCAATGAGGCTGCGGGCCTGGGTCACATCCACATCAAAGGGTTTCTCTGGAAGCTGGAGATGAATCTGTGGTCTTTGGAGGATGCTAGGAGGCCTCTCCATTTTTCTGTGCCTTTTGGGGACAAGGTCTGGGGCTACTACCTGCCTTTATCTGGGCTGGAGCCCTGGGAAAAGAGTAAATGCCACCTAGCAGGCTTTCTAAACACCAGTCTGAGAAGAGGGCTCAGGAAGCAGACCTGTTATACAAAGGGCCTAGGCACTTAATAAGCTGGCTTTGACCCTTGAACTGATCTGTTCAGCATGGTAGGTGCTATTAGCACTTATTCTACAGACTAAGAAGCTGAGGTCCAAAAAGATGAAAGGATTTTCTCCATGTTACATAGCTTGTGAGTGGCATAGCCAGGAATAAAATCGGTGTTGGACTTCCCATCATGCCCCTGTGCATGCACACCCCCTTGCCCTATAAGAGGGGGAAAGTGCAGCCCACCCTGCGATAAGGAGCACAGTGGGGCTGCAGTGCTGCATGTCTTCCAGCCTGCTCAGCAAAGGCAGAGCAGGACTTCTGTGAAGGCAACCGCCCATCCCAGGAGTGAAGAGAGAGGGATCACCTGGATACCCAGCCAGCCACAGTGGCCCAGGACTGGGGAAATGGAAGAGAGCTGGCCATCCCTTCATCCGCTGCTCTGTCCTGGGGCACATGCACTTTCTTGCAATCCAGGCCACCAATGTGATGCTAGTATCTGCTTCCCTGACCCCAGCCCAAGCAGCTCCTGCAAGCCTGTGTGCCCACCAAGCTGGCAATGCTGCCAGTATGCACTGGGAGGGGCTTGGGAACATTTGGCATGACTTTGTGATGATAGATTCTCATAGACAGGGTCACTCATCGGAGGTTCTCAGTCTCTTCATCTTCTCATCCTGTAAAGTGCCCCAGTATCTGCAGGTCCCCCTCTGGCTTTTCTTCCTATAACCACCATCTGAAGTGGGCCCTGGATTTTTGGAGCATAGATTCTGGAGCCAGAGCCCTAGCTGAACGTGTCACTGCTCATATGCTGCACGATTTTTGTAGGTGCTCTGTGACTCAATTTCTCCATCTTTCCAATGGGGATTCTAACTGAGCCAGGTTCATAGCCTCCCACTTGTGCCCTCCTGTGTATGCACTGTGTTTCCACTGCTCTGGATTCTGTCTGCTCCTGGATTCTGCTCAACTTGTCTTTTGCCTGTAGCACTCTACCCAGCATCTTGTCCACCAACTCCTTCTCATTCTCTTCTTGAAATCTTGCTGCAAACACCCCTCATGAAAACTCTGCCTTCACCCTGAACCTGGCCCTGGGAACCCCACAGAAACCTTACAGGTGTTGCATTTCCTTTGTTGGTCTCCTCTTTGAATGAAAACATGCACCTCTGATACAGCGGGGCTACAATACTCATGTGTTAGATGAAACCGTGGTCCTCTTACAACTTAATTTATTTCTTCTGAACAACTGCCCCTTAATGACAGCTGGTTAGGATTAAATATCTCTTGATAATGGAGAAGCTCTATATCCAGGCTTGTCCTCAGAATCACTCTGAGAAGGCAGCTTTCTTGTTAGACCGTTTTACAGATGGGGAAAATGAATATTGGAGAATCTTCCTATCTTGCTCAAAGTCACATAGCTAACAGGTAGCGGGTTAAGACTCTTGACTGTATCCCAGATTTCCCCACTATCAGACTTCCTCCACTTCTCCCTTGGCTCAGCTGTGTACAAGGTGAACATCCTAGGTGGACTGAAAGTCTTTCAGAATAATAGCTCTTGCCGTAGACACCTGTTGAGAAGCCTGAGGCCCCCTGGCCTCTCCTTTTTCACCATGGAGCCTCTTATCTCAAGGGCTGCTGAGAGAACTTGTACAAAAAGAAATGGAGCCACAGAAAGCAGATGGCAGCCATGAGGTACCAGCCCTAGTGGGCAGTGTGGTTTAATGGTTTCCGGACACGTAGGCCTGGCTTTCTCGCTTCCTCTCTCTGCCATATGCCTCATCTGGATGTAGCGAGCGCTGAACAGCGTGATGTTTGTGAGCCTATGGCACAGGCCTGGAGCACCGGGATGCCTAGTGAACAGGAGTTAGCGTTGACAGTCAACATTTATGGAGGGTTTACTTTGGACCAGGCACCATATTGAGTTATTTCCATGTTTATCTCATTTATTCCTGCCCACAATCCCCTACCATAAAATTACTCTTTTTTTCTTTTCTTTTTTTTTACAGATGAGACAATGGAGGCTCAACATGTTATATAGTCGCCAAATGTCACAGAATTATTCAGGGCGAGGCTGTGCCTGCTGATTCGCGGAGGCCTCCCAGCTTCGTACACCTGGTACAGTGTCCCACATCGGGTAGAGTCCACAGACAGAAACTGTTGTTATTACCATGGTGCAGCAAACAAATCAGGGTGGCAGCTTCCGTGTGCTCCACATGCCAGCGTGGGTGGGAAGTTTAAGGTTGGAGATGTGTTGTTAAGAGTGTGATATGGATGGGGATGGAGGCTGGCACTGAGTTGTGTCTCTGGCAAGACCATGGAGCTGAGGAAGAGAAACCACCTTTCATCCCTCAGCACCTGGGCTGGAGGCAGAGCCCTAGGTCTCTTGTCCCTAAGGTAGTCCCCATGACGCCCTGATGGATAGGGTCTGACAAGAGTGTCCTTGTTCCCTCCCGGCACAGGGAATCCAACCCCCAGCCAGGTGGGGACTGAGTCCAGATGAGCTGCAGGCCCTAGGCAATGACAGATACTTTGTGCAAACAATCCCTCCTCCCTGGGGGCTCCATCTCCCTGAGCAGCCCTCTGAAATAAATGACAGAATTATGCACAGTGCCAGTGAGAACCACAGAAGCTGCCTGCCCTTGGCGTCCCTGACTGTGTCATCCGTAGATGCCGTAGATGGCCTGCTCCAACGTCATGTTCACATCAGCTCAGGAGGAGCAAGGGACTGGTGGGTTTTGGAGGCTGCGTGGTGGTCCGGATAGAACACTGAATTGATGGAGGGCTACCCTGGATTTGTCCATTTCTTCAGCCTTTGCATGATCGTGCAATTGCCCACTTTCCCCAAGGATTTACAGAAGGCTAAAGCAGGAGGAATCTCAGAATTGTTTAATGTAGCACACTCGTCAGTTGCCTTGAAGAGGCACCTTGGTGTGAATTTGAAGTAGCACTTTCTCTGGGTGGACACAATTTCTCAGGCTAGGCCAGTAGAGGATGTCTTTGGTAAATGTGAACAGGATATCCTCTCTCGGGGGATGCAGTTCTGTGCCAGATGCATCACTTGGTGGGAGTAGAGTGGGTGGAGTTTTGGCCCCTTCTCCTTCCCTTGGCTATGCGATCTTGCAGTGTGCAACCTCTACAACTGCACACAGCCACCCTATTAAACCAAAGCCCAGAGAGAAGCTCAAATCCTCAACATGGCCTACGAGTGATATAATTGTCCCCAATTTTCAGTAACCCCCAGTCTCTTCTCCCACTCCCTGTGGTCACGATGAGTTACTTTTGAAACTTCTTGTTGCCTCCCAGGCTTTACATGGCTTCTCTCTCTCTCCTGGAACTATCTTCCTGTTCTGAGTGGGCAAACTGCCGCTCACTCTGTTGGTCTCACTGTATATGCTACTCCTCAGCGTATTCTTCTCTGACCTCTCAGATTGGATCAGGATGCTGTCCTAGGGTCTCATAACAGAGGCAATCTTCTACACAGCTGACATGAGTTACTTGTGTATGAGTCT
The DNA here is from genome assembly GCA_004027875.1 of Aplodontia rufa. Classification (NCBI taxonomy): domain Eukaryota; kingdom Metazoa; phylum Chordata; class Mammalia; order Rodentia; family Aplodontiidae; genus Aplodontia; species Aplodontia rufa. The sequence continues at coordinate 106,247 of PVKS010000500.1, forward strand.
CCCTCCCTCCCTCCACCTGAGGACTGCAAACTCCAAGGGGCTGGACTATTGTGATTATCCCTGTGCCTCTAGTGTGTGGAGCAGTGTCCGGCACATACCAGATACTATATAAGTAAATAATCGTTTCATAACTGAAACTGAAAGATTTTTCTTTGATTGCTTCCTGGTCCTAAAGGAAGCTTGGGGCAAGTTTTGGACTTTTGAAAGGGCCACTTTCTCCATGGTGGAAATTCTTCTGTGGGCATTTTGCACCTGATGTAGCTCTTTTATCCACTCCTCATTGCTGCAAAGGGACCACAGGTCATATTCCAAGTTCCAACTTGCCCAGTCTCCATCTTTCCCATGATCCCTTGCCCTTCTCCACTCAATAGTGTCCTGAGAAAGAAGGTTTTGGTTGCCTGCGCACCAGGCTCAGAAGACACAGGATCAGTGCTACCCATGTTTAACTGACAATAGATCTTGTTTCCAGCAGATTTATTTTCAGCATAGGGCCTTGTGGACCAGTGCTAATTTGCATACCCAACTCTGCACTTTGGAGAACTGATCATGTCCAGAAACACAGGAACTTTTCATCTCCCATTTGGAATCTACGGGGATCACCTCTGGCAAATGCAAGGATCAGACCTGGAATTCCAGCTACCTTGACTAAAACGTCTCATCCTTACTTACTGTTTCTTCTAAATTCATCAGCGCTCCAGCTTTAATTGTTATTATTATTATTACTACTATCATTATTATTAGTAGTAGACTTATTCTTCCAAATGCAGTTATTGAGCACTTACTTGGATAAATGCATTGTGCTAGAAACTGGAATTGAGGGTGGGATGGGGTCTGGGAGGCCAAAATATGCTCATCTTTCCTTTCCTCAAAGTTGTAATCCAGAGAGAGGAAAAGGAGTTTGAGACAAGTACTTATAATCAGTGTGCTCACTGTTATGTACAAGTTTTGCCCAAAGGATGGCAGGGGGAGGGGAACTAGTTAATGTACTTAAAGACTTGCTAAAAACATTTGGCCACACCTTTGTTGTTGCCATCTGCACACTAAAGTGTTCAAGCAGGAGTGAAAGACCCACTTGGCAGGGTAAGAATCACATTTAGTGATAGCTTACTATGTGCAGGTACTGCTCTGAGCACTTTCCATCTGCTTATTCATGAATCCTCCTAACTCTTGGTTGACGCTGTTCTAGAGCCTAACTCCAAACCTGGAAGGGCATGCTATTTGCACTATGTCTCTACAAGTCGAGATCTTGTAGGGATAGGGACATTCCAGGCAGAGGAAACAGCACATGTAAAGGTGTGGAGGCTAAGCAGGTTGATGACAAACCTGGGGAAGGGCCTGTCAATCTGGCTAGAGCAGAGTCACGAGGGAACGAGGCAGAAAATGAGGCTCGATAGGAAAGAGAGTCATCTCTGCCAACTCGACACACTTATGATGGTCTGATTTTCTAAATGCACTGTCTACCACTCTAACTAGACTGCAAGGGCCTTGAGGAGAGTCCACATTTCTGCTGCTGCCTTGCCACTGCCCCACAGCTCCAGGCCTAGAGTCCCATGGGCACTCAACAAAAGAAGAGCCCAAGCCTGGCAGTACTAGTGGGCAGACCCACCTGGAGCCGGAACAGATCTTCCCATTTGAAGTGTGAAAGGAAGCATCTTGCAGCTCCATCTAATTACAGGGTAAGGAGTGGCCTCCCTCATGGTTAATTTGTTCCATGCCTTTATTGCCAGCAGAAGACAGATGACTCACGGAGGGTATTCCATATAGACTGCCAGTAATTGTCTTTATGACTTCATGAGCCTTTTACGGCCCCCGATGGGAAAGGTATTTTATTTTTCTTCTTTTCATTCCCCACTTTCAGTCCGTAAATAACCAACTTTCTGAGAGCAGCAGGAATGTCAGGTTCAGGCAAACCCAAGATCAGCCATGACCATCAGGATGGAGGCAGAGTCAAGGACGAGGGGAGCAGAAGGAAGGAGCGCAAGGTGACTCGCTCGAGGGCACGTGAAGTGGGCAACCCCAACAGTGATTAACACACACGTCATCGAAGTTTAGAAATGAATAAATGCTTCTTTTCAGCAGATTTACTTTCTCAATGATGCTTGGCTTAGATTAATGATAATATGAATTTATGTTTCCAAAGTACACACGGACTGCTCCACCTGGAGGGCTGGGGGAGGAGGAGAGGTGGATAGGGGAGGAAATGTGTGGTGGCCCAAAAAAGTGCTAGGTGGGAGGATGGCGGCAGGTACATCATATTTAACTTGTATCTAGTTTCTGTGCGTGTGAGAGGTACAACAGATACTGGCTTAAATAGGTGGAGGCCCCGATGCATTTCAGTGGGGCTCTGGAGCTGTCTAACACCAGCTTGCAAAGACCAATTGTTAAATTTTCAGGAATTTTGTGAGCTGCTTTTACATCATGTCGGCAGCCTGAAATCAGCCACAGTGGGATTTTTTTCTTTCTTTTCTTTTCTTTTTTTTTTTTTTTTTTTTGCACTGCAATAATCTGCAAAACCTGCAAAGCTGAGCCTCACCACCACCATTGTTGTAGCCATCCACACACTAAAGTGTTCAAGCAGGCGTGAAGGGCCACTTGGCAGGATAAAGTGACATTTACTGATCACTTACTACATGCCAGGTACGGTCCCAAGCACGTTACTTCTATTTACTCATGAATCCATCCTGCTCTATGGGGTTGATGCTATTCTAGAGCCTAAGACCACACCCAGAAGGTGGAGACTTACAGCCAGAAGGGGTTGTTAGATCATATCCCATCCCCTTGTTCTATAGACGAGACCACCGAGAGGGAGGAAAGGGCTTGGCCAAGGTCAGGGACCTGGGGTCAGGGACCTGGGGTCAGCAGCCTGGGATGGGTCTCTGGGCTCCCAGGCTGCGCATGTCTGTATCTTGCTCTTATTCCTCCAGCACGCTATGCCGTAACCTTGTCTAGATCCAGGCAGATGCTGAGTTGAAAGGCCTGGCACTGAGCGAAAGAGGCAGCCCCCCAGTCCCGAGCCCGTGGAAGGAGTCCCAGGGGCTCTGTTTGTGCTGTTCTCCTTACCTCTGTCTGCATAGCTGGGGTTTGACTGCTCCCTGGTGCCCAAGCTCCATCCAGAGCTGCCTTTCCTTCCTCTTTGCCATTGTCTGAGGATCCCATTGGAAGCAATTCAGACTTTACTCTTTCAGCAACAGCCATCTGGAATAACAAGAAAAAATAAATAAAAATAAACCCAAACTGGAGCTCTGCCTGTCAGTCCCGAGTCCTTAGTGAAGGGAGGAGGGGGAGTACAGGTGGACTGAAACTCTCGCAGCCAAATGATTAGCTTGGAGAATTCACCGTTAACTGCATGGGGGTTCAAAGGTGAGACTAGTGTGGACCAGGGTTAGGAAAATAGCTTGCCCTGGGAGCTGAGGCTCTGCAACTTTCTTTGATGATTTCTTTTGGTATAAAAAAGGTGGCCTGAGTCAAGAAAAAGAGACTCAAGATGAAAATCCCCTCAATTCTTAAATATACAGGTATATTCCAATGTTGAGCGCATTCTAATATGGTAAACATTCCAATGTAGACTATAGGATCAGGCAGTCCCAGGGCTGAAAGGACCTTGACCACTTTCCCAACCTCCAGGCATCAGTGGGTGTTGCTGGCAGGTAGGGCACTCTAGAGCAGTGAGGGGGCTGCAGCTCCAGAGTGTCCCTGCCACCTGGCTCAAATAAATAAATCTCTTGAGGTTCTGTTTCTCAATCAGTTAAATAGGAGTTTCAGGCTATATGGTCTTTTCCAGCTCTAATATTCTATATCCTAAACAAAAGGGAACATTTCAAAGCTGGAATTACACACACACACACACACACACACACAGAGAGGCGAGTACGTGCACACACGCACACACACACACTGACAAATAAGGAAAGCTTTCAAAAACCTCATTCAAATTATTGCTGGATTTGTCTATTAGTGAGATTTGTTTCTTTGCATGTGCTAATTGGTCTTGGCATTAATTAATCTGATTTCATTATATTCTCTTTAATTTGTCAAGATATCATTTTGTTATTGGGTGACGGAACACTTTGGAGGATTGTTAGAATTGGAATATATATTTTCCCCCCCTTTTAAAGTTCCTAGAGAAAAGTCGTTATCAATTAAGTTAATTTGCATACACATTAGGTTAATCGTTTTAGTTTAGCCAAATTTGTGGAAATTTACATAGCAAATTGACCCTCCACATTTCACTTAAACATATGTAGCACACCACAGTAGTGCATTTTGAGTTGCTAATGAAACTGAGGTTATTTTACACGCTTCTTTTAGTAAAAGAGGTCTAATTAGACCAAGTAATTTTTTATTTCATCCGTAATTGCAAAACAAATAAGCTTCTTGGCATTTTTTTTCCCTAGCAGCAGCATCTCACGGACAGGGACGTTAATAGGGAAGTCATGTTTTCCTAATTAAGCCTGGTTTGATTCTTGCTCACTGTTCCGACGTCAGCCCCCTCTGCTTTCTCCTAGGTGCTCTGCTGCCAGAGTCGCTAAGCCTCCTGGTATACCTATTAATAGAAGACTCCCCCACATGGAGCCAACTGAATTAAAAAAATGTAACTAGGAAGGCAGGGTGGGAATTTTGACAGATTTGTTTTTAAATTTTTTTTTTATGCCAGAGTGGAGAAAGTTGATTTCAAAAAGGGGGTCTTGCTTTTTTCCATCAGGGGAAGAAAAAAGAGAAAAATAGCTTTTGTTCTCCCCCAGAAAAAGAAGTTGGCATAACACATTGGTGGTGTTTCAAAAGTGACTCCAGGGGCTATCGTATTCAGCGTCAGAAAATTGGCGGAGCCCTACAGAGCTCAAGGAAATGTGGGGTAGTTGCAAAAAATCGGTTCTGGGATTTGAGCTTTTGCTGCTGGGAGACTGGGAACTTCCCCAGACCTTTGTCCTGGAGGAAGTGGGAGTTGATGGCTAGGGGCATGTGGGGTGATACTGGTGTACCCTAGGGACACTGTGCTTTAGTGTTTCCCTCCCAGCTCTACCAAGACAACCTTGATCACTGTCTGTTCCGGCTTTGCTTTTGATTTTATCAGGTTGTTGAGGCTAGAATGGAAGTAGGTAAGGGAGACACAGAAGGGATCAGAAAGGGGCACTATACCTTCTGCAAAGAGCCAGGAGACTGGAGTCCAATCCTGGCTCACTGCTGCAGTAAGTGGCCACAATCTTTGTGTCTCCCTGAGTCCCCATACTTTACAATGTGACTTTCCAGTTCTCCTCATTGAGGGGCGGGATCCAATTCCATCATCTTTGAATCTGGACTGTTCTTTGACTTGCTTGGGGCAATCAAATGACAGAAGTGAGGATGTGCTAGTTCCCAGCCTGATCCTCAAATGACCTAACTACTTCTGTTCACTCTTGAGGAACTCTGCTGCTACCAAACCAGCCTGCTGGATGAGATGGTGAGAGACATGTGGCCCAGTTCTCCCCATAGCCCAATTATTGACAACCAGTCCCCAGAAGCAGAGCCCTTGCTGACTTGCAGATAGCTACTGATTACATGAGGGATCCCAGATGAGCGCAGCTTAAATTTCCAATCCACAAATTGTGAGCTAAATAAATGGTTGTTGCTTTTAGGTACTAAGTTTTGGAATGGTTTGCTAAGCAGTCATAAATGATACAGTCCCCTAATCAATTGTGTGTCCTTTGGAAAATTCCTCTTTATGCCTGAACTTTAGCCTTCTCATCTATAAAAGCAGTTGGGACTAGAGGATCTGAGTTTTCTCCCAAGTTCATGGATCTCCCAGTTACCATCTTGCTTATCTAAGACAGGCTGACATTTTGACATTAAGAATGCCAGGTAGGGCACTCTAGGCTGTTACTGGACTCTAGCACACTGGGGCAATGAATTTATCAGTTCCTCTCTGGGCAAGAAGAGGACATAATACATACAAGGAGTGAAGAGGAAGAAACAGTGTTGGACCATGGAATGAGATATGGTGAAGAGAAGCATAGGATGTGCATGTGTACATGTGAGCTTTTTGAAGATGAAGCTGTTGAGCTTCAGTGGAAGGGGTGTGCTCTGAAAAATCATGAGGCTGTTTACATCATCTGTGGAGCATTTTCTGAACCTGGGACTTCGTTAAGGTAGAGCACCCAAATGCCGGGTGTAGTGGTGCACACTAATAATCCCAGTGACTCTACAGATTGAGGCAGAAGGATCATAAATCAAGACTAGAACCCCAGGGTTCAATCCCTGATCCCCCCCCCAAAAAAAAGGAAGAAGAAGAAAGGAAGAAAGGAAGGCATCAGTCTATGGACCTCTGGCCTAGTCATAGGCCTTAGAGGGGCCAAGGCCACTGGGAATGTAGGCTGCTATAAGAAGTTCCCAGCAGCCTTTAGCCTCAGTTACATGCAGTTCCTGGGGTGGGCTCTTAACCCCTTTCTTTACCATTCAAGAATACACCAAGACCATCCATTGACAGACAAGTGGAAAAAAGAAAGCATGGTCTCTCCAAATAATGTGATATTATTTGGCTTTAGAAAGTAGCAAAATACTAATGCATGTTACAGTATGGATGAACTTGGAAACATGCTGAGTGAAGGACACATGCTATTTGATCCACTCATATGAAAGTCCAGAAAAGGGAACTCTATAGAGATAGAAAGTATAGTGATTGCTTAGGCCTGGGGTGGGGTGACAGAGGGATAAGGGAGTAATAACTAAAGGAGCTGGGTTTCTTTTTGGGTGATGCAATGCTCTGAAATTTGTTGTGATGGTTACATAACTGTGAATATATTAAAAATCATCATATTTTAAGTAGGTTAATTGTGTGTTATATAAGTTATATCTCAACAGACTTGTTTTAATAGTACACTTAGGAGCACAATAATTAAAAATGAATGGTACAGGGGCTGGAGCAGTGGCTCAGCGGTTTTGGTGCTTGCCTGGCGAGCATGAGGATCCAGGTTCAAACCCCAGCACCATGTACACAACCAAGTGTTGGAGCAACGAAGGCCATGTGAAAAGCTAAATAAAGTTAATTCTCTCTTTCTCTGTCTCTCTCACTGTCCCTCTCTCTTAAAAAAAAAAAAAGAATGAACGGTACAGTGCTCAGCTCACATAATCAGAGCTTAATATTTGTGAAATGAATGAATGGTCAACGAGTAAATGAATGAATGATAGCTTGTGGTTCAAAGAATTCACTTTGGTTTGATCAAGTAAGTTATATGTACACTTTGAGCTTTTATTATTTGTAAAGTTATTCTCTTAAATCATAGAGACCTGTGGGTTCAGTTTCCTTTGGGTTGAGTTTCTTCTAGAAACATTTGAATTTATGTGAAATTCCTGCTGCAGGGTTTACCTACTGGACTGATACTCTGTAGACTCTGAAGACAAGCTTGAGCGTTCCCTGGTTTCTTGGATGTCTGAGAACAAAGCTGAGCCTGGTGTCTCCTTTGTCCTGGCCACACTTATACATGGGGTTTTCCTCCATGTCTACAGCTCTTGCTGCTGAGGTCTCAGCCTTCCTTGTTTCATTCCAGGAAAGCAGGGCTGTTTCAACATACATGAATCAATAAATGTAATTCATCACTGAAACATAATTAAAAATAAAAATTAAAGTATGATTTCACATAAACTTGGCTCAAGTGGGCTTCAATACTGTACCTGACCTTATGGTAGCTCAGAATGTAGGCCAGGGTTTTAAAATACTTTTGTGTATTGGTGAATTCTGATTATGCATAACGGCATTGGTTATGCCCTAACCCTACATGCAGGCAACATTGGTGGTCAATCTCCTTCCCTGTTTGTTACACAATATGATCTTTGCCATCATTGAGGATGCAACAATAAAAGGAATAAAAAATAATAAAAGTAATCAACATGTTAAAAAAAAAGAAAAACAAAAACCAGATAAAAAAATAAATACAATTGATTCTTTATCTCTTTCAAAAAAAATTATATAATCATCTCACTTGTTGCAGAAAACGCTTTAAAATTCATCATCCGTTTATGCTTAAAACTCTGGAGAAGATAGGGATCAAAAGAAGATACTTTAATTTTGTAAGAGCCATTTATGACAGACCCATAGCCAACATTATGCTTAACGGAGACAGACTGAAAGCATTCTCACTGAATAGAGGAATAAGACAAGGATCTCCACTTTCACCACTCTTATTCAATATAGTCCTTGAAACCCTAGCCAGAGCTATCAGACAAGAGAAGGAATCAATGGAATTCAAATAGGAAAAGAGGAAGTCAAGTCAAGTTGTCTCTATTTGCTGATGACATAATCCTATACCTAGAAGACCCAATAAGCTTGACCAGACGACTTCTAGAGCTTATAGATGATTTCAGCAAAGTGGCTGGCTATAAGATCAACACTCATAAATCATTAGTTTTCCTATACTCCAGCAAAAGTCCACTGAAGAAGAAATCAGGAATTCTGTCCCATTCACAATCTCCTCAAAAAGAATAAAATACTTGGGTATCAATCTAACAAAGGATATAAAGGACCTCTACAATGAAAACTACTGAACATTAAAAAAAAAGAAATTGTGGAAGACCTGAGTAGATGGAAAAACATTCTATGTTCTTGGTTAGGCAGAATCAATATAATAAAAATGGCCATTCTACTGAAAGCTCTATACAGATTCATTGCAATCCCCATCAAGATACCAATGGCATTCTTCATGGATATAGAAAAAGCAATTCTCAAATTCATATGGAATAACAGAAGGCTCGGAATAGCCAAAGCATTACTAAGCAAGAAAGAAGAAGCAGGAGGTGTCACAATTCCTGACCTGAAATTATACTGTAGGGCTACAGTAATGAGAACAGCATGGTATTGGTATCAAAACAGAAATGAAGACCAATGGAACAGAATAGAAGATACTGAGACAATCCTCAAATCTTCAACCATCTGATATTTGATAAAGGGGGCAAAAGCATAGTGTGGAAGAAGGACAGCCTGTTCATTAAATGGTGCTGGACAAACTGGACAGCCACAACTGAAATTGGATCCTTACCTCTCACCCTGCACAAGAATCAAATCAAAATGGTTCAAGGATGTGATGTGGAAATTAAACCAGCAACTATACAATTGCTTGAAGAAAAAGTAGGATCAACACCACATGACATAGGTGTCGGCACCACCTTCCTTAACAAGACTCCCATAGCGCAAGAATTAAAGCCAAGAATAAATGAATGGGTGCCATTAAACTAAAAGGCTTCTGCACAGCTAAAGAATTAGTCAAGAGGGTTGAGAGAGAACCTACAGAATGGCAGAAAGCTTTGCCTGCTACACCTCAGACAGAGGGCTAATAACCAGAATATACAAAGAACTCAAAAAACCAAACACCAAAACCACAAATAATTCAATCAACAAATGAGCTAGGGAGCTAAATAGAAATTTCTCAAAGGAGGAAGTCCAAAAAACCCATAAATATATGAGAAAATGCTCTATATCATTACCAATCAGAGAAATGCAAATCAAAACTTCACCAAGATTCCACCTTACTCCTATCAGAGTGGGCAAAATGAAGAATATGAACAATGACAGATGCTGGAGGGGTTGTGGGAAGAGAGGAACACTGTCACACTATTGGTGAGACTGCAAGCTTGTATAGCTGCTCTGGAAAGTGTGGAGACTCCTCATAAAACTAAGCCTGGAACCACTTTATGACCCAGCTATCCCACTCATGGGTGTTTTGCCAAAAGAGCTAGAATCGGCTTATTACAGAGATACAGTTTCATCAATGTTTGTAGCAGCTCAATTTACTATAGCTAAATTATGGAACTAACCCAGATGCCCCTCACTGGATGAGTGGATTCAAAACCTGTGCATATACATAATGGAATTCTGCTCTGCTATTAGAGAAAATGATATCATGGCATTTGCAGCCAAATGGATAGAGATGGAAAAAATTATGCTGAGTGAAATTTCCCAAACTCAGAGACTCAAGGGCCAAATGCTTTCTCTCACATGTGAAAGCTAGAATACAATCGGAAACAGACAGAAAGTTGGCTAAGCTACTAATAACCTCAACATGGCTGAATTATTACATGAGCAAGG